>JAJVHD010000005.1:3600000-4200000 GCA_022207745.1 Brachionus rubens
ATTAATATTGAGCAAATGATTTTTTAATTATATAATCGTTCTCATCGCATTTAGACATGATGAAATTGTTTTTAACGATGGGATTTTTACAGCTTTAACTCTCGTTAAAGATTAGACGCGAAAAGATATTTCGAAAATTAGCTGAGATACTTATTGTTTGGTCGGAAAATGCTTTGATATTGTTTTGGCCTGTTATGTAACATTTCAGGGTCTATTTTATTTAAGAAGGCTTGTGGTAATAATTTTTCTTGAGTTGACATTTTAGGCTTATAAATAAGAAAAAACATTTTCATATCAAGCTTCGAGTTCATTAAATTAAACTTGGATGGTGAATAAAAATTTCAATTTAACTTCGAAAACGGGTCTATTTTGACAAAAAAATTTTTTTTAATTCGCTTAAAGACTGAAATATGCCCCTACCTCTTCAAATATTGCCGAATTTTGTTCTGAGCGTAATTTTTTAATAAATTATAGAAGAACTGGTTTTATCGGTACTGTTACGTTTCATAGCAACAGATTTCATCGCATTTTATTCATCGCAAGGTAATTCATAGCAAGTAAATTTACAAAAGAGCGATTTTTATTTAAAGATTTTACTAATAAAAAATTTTCAGTTTGTCTGTTACTGTTACAAAAAAAATAAAATTAGTTCTCAATATTAAGACTTACATTACATAAATAATCCGATAAAAATTTTTTTTCATATGATTTACACAAGTTCAAAAGACGTACATCTTTTTTTTGCTGATCCAATGACTTTTCATATATTTCGCCAGCTTTAATTTTAACTATATTGTTCTCTGTATGCGATTGTTCGGTTCTAAGCTTGTCGATTAACTCATTAAATTTTAAATCTTCAACATCGGGTTCTATTTCGGGCTCAATGCTACTAGCAGTTGTAATTTTTTCTATTTGTATAGATGAAGATGCTCCTGATGATATATTGTTGGCCGGTTTAGTACTATATATTTTACGGCTTCGTAAATTCTTAATTGACGGAGAGTCGTTTCGATTCAAAAGCAAAAAGTTTTTATTCATCTTAAGATAATTATGGTGAAATATAAGAAATATGTCAAAATATTTTAGAAATTAATTTTTTGTTATGAAACCGTGATGCGATGAAAATTAAGCTGCGATGAAAAATTAAAATGCGATGAAGATAATTAAGATGCGATGAAAATAATTAAGATGCGATGAAAATTGACTTGCGATGAAAATTAACTTGCTATGAAACGTACTAAGCCCGGTTTTATCAGACCTCAAAATAAACGAAAGGCTTAATATTGATGCTAATGATTCTAGCTTTCGTATGTTCTCAAATGAATAAATAATTATTTAAAGCAAAAAACTTTTTGAAGAAATTTTGAATGATGAAAACTGGTATCAGATGATACCATTTTATAAGTTAATTTCCAGGATTGTTCATGTTCGAAATCAATTATAATAAAGCTTTTTACGTTTTTTACGTATTCTGCGGTGTATATTTTAACATTGTGCAAGTTTATTAAAAATATGCAAATGACCAATTTTTTCTATTCTGACTCTTGTTTGTAGGCTATTAAAAGTTTTGTGCAATTCCAACATTCAACAATTCGCATTGTCGATTTTTTCTAAAAAAAGCAAATATGTTACATTACTAATTTTGACTTGTTAGTGATATTAGTGATAGGAATGTTAGTGATAAAATCGGAACTTGATTTCCATTCCGAAAGTGTCTTTTAAATTACCGCGGAATCATTGCAATCTAAAGGAAATAAAAACATCAAGGTTTCAGAAAAAAATCAAAATAAACAACGGTTTGTCTCAAAGAATTTTATTCCTAACATATTTAACTTCAAAATTATCAATAATCTATTTTGAGATAAGATTTGATTACAGAGTCAGTTTTGGAAGGACCTGTTAGCAAAGGATAACTTTTTTTTGCTATTAAAAATCTGAATTCTAAAGTTACACGGTAATTTTTTTATAGTTGGATCATCTCCTTTTATAGTATGAAACCGAAGCCCTTGATAGATTTTCGCCTATTATAATCTATACCCATAGAATAACTGTGTTGAGAAAATATCAAATTTGATTTTGAATGTTAGTAGAAAATCAGTTTTATTTTTTTAATTTACCGTAAATCATCAAAATGTATGACATGGATCTTAACTTAAGCTTTGGTTAGTACTGTATTTTCTGATTGGTTGAAAAAAAAATTAACCAATTAAAAAATTCAACACAAACCAAGACTTAAGTTTAAACTAGAAGATCCCCTTAATGGTAAACTTCATAATGTTATTTCTTTGAAATACGTTTGCGTTCTTATTTGTATTTTTTTTAATTTATTTTTAGCTTGTTTTGGTATCCTAAAATATTATCTAATAGCTCCATCGGTCTCGGTTCAAAGAAGCATCTATCAGAAACATTAAATTGTTTTTACAGCAACGATCATTCTTAGTTTGAAGCTTTGAGAGATGCCTTCTTTACGAAGGGAAGTCTTCTAAACTGGACTTCTTTTGTAATAAGAAAAGCTTTCAATTGCCCCCCGAAGACTCCCTTTTTTTGAACGTATTAGCATCAGTATAAATTTTACTTAGAAGTCTATTGTTAGACTATGCTGAGATGTATCCAGAACGCATCAAGTATACTTTAAAATCAATTTGCTTCCTAGTTTTTTTGGTCCTCAAATGTGCTTTTTTGGGGGCATTTGATTGCAAGGCAATACGGTACCATAAGCCTTGTATACAGAGAAAGGAAAAACAAAGTTATTCAAAGACAAGAAGAGATATATCAGTCGTTCTTAAAAGCCGGGTCAATTATGATGTTTAAAACTTGCATCGAACTCGAGGCTTAAGTATATTTTCAAAATACTTGCACCAGCATGTTAATTAAACTTGAACTTGTAAGACCTTTTTTTTTAATTGAATTTTAAGATCGGCTGCATCCATATTTAAGTAATAGAGCCACGTATATTTTTTCACAATCTTAAAAGTAATTTTACTTTTTCTCTAAAGCTCCTTTTCACGCAAGTATTTTTTTCCTTCCTAATTTCCTTTCTTGAATAATTTACATATGGTTCTATCAAAGCTATAAAAAACAAAAAAATTAAATAAGCGATTTTTATTAACCTTTTCAGTAAGAATTCGACACTTTTAATCCTCAATTTACCACAAAAAAAAAAAACAAATCGTTAAAAATTCGAATTGCATGAAAGTTCACATTCATGCAAAGATTATTGATAATTTTGAAGTTAAATATGTTAGGAATAAAATTCTTTAAGACAAACCGTTGTTTATTTTGATTTTTTTTTGAAACCTTGAGGTTTTTATTTCCTTTAGATTGCAACGATTCCGCGGTAATTTAATAGACACTTTCGAAATGGAAATCAAGTTCCGATTTTATCACTAAAATTTCTAACAAGTGAAAATTAGTAATGTAACATATTTGCTTTTTTAGAAAAAATCGACAATGCGAATTGTTGAATGTTGGAATTGCACAAAACTTTTTATAGCCGTGGTTTGTATTTTTTTCAATATTTTCAACTTTCGTTGATTGACAAATAAAAAATGGTGTTGACACGTATCAACATCTTTTTTGTTTTGTTTGGTATAATTCAGGCATTACTTTACTTTTTACAAATCAATATTTCATTGGCTTTGTTAACTTATTCTTTTGCGTCATTACATAAAATAAATTTTAACAAACAAGCGTAAACAAAGGTCTTGGATTATATAAATAGCATTCGACATCTATAAAATACACATTTAAAAATTAAAAAAAACTTGGATGATATTGACCTAATTTTTAAATAAACATAAAAATCAATTAAAACTAAAATTTTCTTAATTAAATGTAAATAAGTCATTTCTTAATAATTGATGCGGTTTATTTTGGTGTATCAACATTTTTCAGAAACTTAAATTCAACTTTTTTTCATTTTTTTTTACTTCATGTTAAAAATCTAACAATCGAAATAAAATTATTGAATATATAAAATGCTTCACACTTAACTCGACCTCGTCGGGACTTGAAAAAAAGTCTGAGTTATGCGTAGCAGATGAAAATTGGGAAAAAAGGCATATAAAAAATTGTACGTATTTCTGAATTAATCTTATTCGATGACATAGTCTGAAATTCGAGATAATACCTTGGTCAAGTGACTGTAATAGCGACGTATAATTTGGTGGCAAAAATAATCTTTATGTTAGTGTATACTTGTTCGGTGTTATGAACACTTAAGTTTTCAAAAGAAGAAAAACGTTTGATTCAATGCATATCTGAGATTCATTTTTTTCATTCCCGTTCAATTAAATTACAGCAACAAAATTTGGTTTAATGTAACTAAATTGATCTTTCTCTCTGAATAAGAAGTCGATCGTTGAGATACTTGTTTTGAAACTATACTCCGTACAATCAATGTGGATCTTCTTTTCAACATTGCTTAACTGTTTACAAAACGATGTATTGGCTGGATCAAAACTCACATAAGTCAATCTTAAGTGAAAAAAAACATCCCGACAAAGAGGACTATTCAACAACTGCTTGAGGAAGAATATTTTATGTTTATATTAAATTTGTTCCACTCTTTCAACTTTTAGAGCCTCAAAGAGTGGTCTAAACCTAGTATACTTGTGCAAACCAAAGGTTTTCTTGAAAAGTAAGTTTTGTCTTACCTCTAATTCACTTAGTTTCTTGTCACTAATAAGTACGGTGTCCAAATGATACCTGATGATCGATTGGAAGAATTGTTTGTAAAGAAAAGCAACAAGCTCAGGACAAGAGCTTCTAGGCTTACAACCTAGTCCATACAAGGAGTAAAAACTCTTCTCAACACACTTCCACTTGTTTTCAATGTATACACTCAATACATCTTTGTCACCAATAGGAAGACCGAGATATTCTAAGCTACTGACATTTGGAATTTGTACACCATTCAAACTAAATTCTGTATCCTGAGCCGAATTACCTTTGTAGGTTGTGTACGAAGCAGATTTATTAGGGTTAAAATCCATTTTCCATTTGAGTGCATAGCTGGCACACATGCCTAAAAGAATTTTACAGTGAAAACTGGATGGTGATAGAATGATTACATCATCACAATAAGCAATTATTGACAGATTGTGTTCATTGATTGTTGCGCCTATCCCGAGATCGACACACTCACTTATCATGTCATTCACGAAGAAGTTAAAAAGGTATGGCGAGAGAATCCCGCCCTGCTTCACACCTTCGGTTGTTTCGATTAGCTCGCTGCGCTTGCCTTCATAGTTAACCATTCTTTTTTTTTTTTTTTTTTTTTAAATTATTTTTATACTTTTTTTAGAATTTTTTTTACTTTGATTTGTCTATGAAGCTTAAACAATAATAAATAAATAACAAATTGATCTTTCGATAGTATGAAAGAGATCAATTAATTTTTGATTATAGATCAGAATTATAATCAATAAGTCTAAGTTAGGTGGGAAATTTTGCAAAAATATAGAATTTTTAATACGAGTTAACAGTAAATTCCAAGTTAACCGAGTACGAGTTAAGTGTGAAGCACTGTAGTTTAGAGTTTATCTAATTCATATAAAATGGCACAAATATTGATGCACACTCAAGACGTTGCATCTGTCAATTACTTTGTATTTTGGATACAAATGCTAAATTTTTAAATTAGAAAAAGAAAACTGTAGATAGAAAAAAGTAAAAAAAAATTAAATTTTTACGGGTGTTCCAAAAAAACTAAAAATCGATAAAGATAAGCAACAAAATAATATATGCTATAAGATTAGTTATTTTGTTGCTTTTGATTAGGTTAATAATAAGGAACACTCTTGATTATCTTAATAAATAAGTTGACAGAAAACCATAAGGAAACGGACCATAGTAAATATTAAAAGTAGACAATATTTTAAATTTCAACTTTTATGTTTTTGAATCTTTTTAAACGGACTTGGCTATAACACTGAGCAATCGTAAGGGTACTTTTTCTTAATTAGTAACTATGTCGTCTAATTTCTTCAGTTAGTTCAAAGAAGTTACGGTAAAAAACGATTAGACCGCTAATACCAAGAAATAATCTGTTACTTAACTTGCTGATTTAATATCGTCTTATTATAATATCGTTAAATTTAAACCGGCATTTAAGTATGATGGTTTTATTTTTGCAACAAGGTATGCTCTCATGTGTGTTTTGAGACCGATCTTTGCTTCAAAGAATTTTCCAATTTGTTACACACTATTTTAGGTTTAGTCGACGTTTTATCAGACCCGGTTTTGTTTTGTTTTGAAGCAAAAATCAGATTTAGATCTTCGGTGTTTTGATATTTTATGGAAAAACTTGGCTATTCGGGTCGTTTAGGAGCTTTGATACTTTTATAAGGCTCATTGTTTCAACTCGTTCTCTGGCATCGAAGAGATTTTATTTATTCTTTTTGGAGAAGAGCGATTTCTGTTTTATTCCCTTTCAAAGCCGTAGAGAGCACTGGACTGCGGTATGCAAAGTGGCTGACGAATAGACTTTTATACACTGTCATCAGAATTTCTTTATCGAATCCATGACGTTTAAGTTATTTTATCAGAAATGGGACATGGCTCGTGTTAAATTCTCTCATTGTTGTTGGTCTCTTATCATATCTGAGATAACCAAAATGTAAAGAGTCCCCCCCCAGAGAAGACTCTCTTTTAATATTTTTGACCAAAAAAAGAAATTTTATTTAATTAATATTTCCTTCTTTTAGATATTTATCTTATGCTTTCTTACATTCGGTTTTTAATTCTCTTGTACGCTATAATAGCATGTGTTCAAGGGCAGTCATTAGACGCTGACTGTAACTCGTTTAGAACTCTTGAAAAGACAATTAATTGTACTCTTTTAGCTCGATCGAGGAACCAAAGTGATGTGTTTGAACTAAAGTTAGATGAAGGAGAAAGCACCTTTATCAACTTTGAAAATGGTATTGGCTATTTTATTATTACTTTTCTTAAAAAAATAAATCAAGTTTTTTATTTTAAGAGTCATCAACAAACACATTAGGATTATTTGTTCCTAAAAATATTTCAAATCCTGAATCATATCTTGTAAGATACAACACATATTTGCTAAACTTAGAGATCCCATTTGCAACAAGAATAATAGGCTTTGAAGTTTATGCTCTCACTTCTGGTACTTTGGCATTGAGACGTGTTACTTTTTCTTATTGCGGACAAACTATTAAATGTTCTGAATATTTTAAACTGAATAGAGATTTTTCAAATAACGGAAATTCTGATTCTTTGGCCAAATTCAATGTAATTGCTGGTTATAATCTAATATCTATTAATCCAGTGAGTGTTCCAAAGGGAGTAATCTTAATGATAGAAAGAAATCAAATAGATATAGCTGTTGATAGTAGCGATGATTATTTATATAATGATTATTTTGATAACAACGATGTATTGAATCCAATAAACGGAATCGATAGTAAAAGACTGTATTTAAACGTAAAAATCGAGACAAGCTTTTATCAACAGTATATTAAACTATCAAGATCTTTATCATTTAATTATGGACTTGTTAAAACCCAACTAAAATGGAACGTAAATAAACAAAATACAGTAACTTATGATCTTGTTGTTACAAACTGTAAACGAAATTTATTTTAATTTTATTAATGTAATCAGGGGGTAATAAAAAAAAAATTTCTAACACGAGGGGGGTCAAAAAAATTCCGACTAAAAGACCGACCCTAGGGAAGAAAAGTCCCTTAAAGGCAAAAATTTTAACCACCCACCCTCTAAATATGTATGGTATCACTAAACTTTTTTCTCAACCAGATGCTTTACATGTACTCAGATTTAGTTTTGCTCAAAAACGCGAATTTTTTGTGTCACCCTATTAACTGGCAAGGTTAAGATAATATCCATTCGCTTAATGGGATAAACCGTAGTCCTTAAGGAAACAACTTCATAAACTTTGGAGCGACCTTGGAGCTAATAACCTATCTTTTGAATTCTCATTATTTTTCTAACAATAGAGTATACATCTAATGCCGAAGTTTTTTCTTTTGTCATTTTACCAGCATCCATTCATCATCAAACGCAGTCAAAATTGATTCTAAATTAGCTCTCAAAGGTAACAGTTGTTCTTCCTCAAGTCTCAAGTTTTTGCATAATTTGCAATTTTTCTTTAAAAATTTTATTTTAATTATTATAATTGATTCAAAATAAATTTCATTGGTTTAAATCGTTTCGTATAATTAGTCGTCTTTTTTCACTATTTGATTTATCTTTTCCGCTTTTTCACACATGTATGTTAATTGAAGAACAATAATAGTGAAAAAAAGCTATGATACGGTTAAAAATAAAATTGTTTTATCTTCATATTTTCATACAATCAATTAAGAAAAAACAAAACTTTTTTGGATTATTTATCAAGCCGCTTCTTTTTAAAGTCATAACGAAAAAATAATTATCTGAAAGGAGAGTCTAAACATCACATGAAAATTAAGTTGATTTACAGAAATTAATTTTTTTCCCTTTCATCTATTTTTTTTCTTACAACCACCTACCCACCCAGTTTTTTTTTCCTTTGCGAACTTTTAAAAACCACCCCAAATAGGGAAAAAAACAATTTTTACTCGACTTTTCTTCTCTCCTAGACTACCCACCCCACCCAGCCTCGTGTAGAAATTCCGGGAAAAAAACCAACCCCTGATTTAATAATAAAAAAAATAGCTAAAAAATTTATCTTTTAGTTCATAAGATCATTTTGTCTTGCAAAAATCAACAAATGACTCGTTTTATTAGCTGTTCAACAAAAATTATAAGTCAATCGAAAGAAGACATTATTGTAATAGATTATTCAAATGAAACAACAGTTTCAATACCGATGAACGGTTTGAAAAAAATAAACTAATTTGATGTTTTTTAAATTATTTTTATTTAAAGGTGATCTTGTTTCATACTTTGGCGATCCTTTTCTTAATCCCAATTACGCTAATTCTGTGATTAGTACTTCGGTTAATTTTATTTTGACAAACACTGAAGTCTTGTTTGATGGTTATTTAGTTGGTTATGAGGCACTAATTGCAAATTCGGCATGTTCAATTGAATTAAAAGTAATTTTTAAAATATCCACAATCGAAATAAGCCACCACCTTACTTTTTAAGCTTATCGAATTTAATCAATGTGAAAATGAGACTTCGTGTGCTGAATTTTTATCAAGGAATCCGTTTTATAGAAATTATCAATTTAGACAAAGCTTATCTAGATCATTATCTACAGGATACAATAAAATTATGTTGAACAATAAAATTTTTGTGAAAAAAGGATGGATGATGTTTCATAATCCCTCGTCTTGTTTAAGTGGTATAGGACGCTTGGGGTTAGATATTTCTGGTCAAGCTCCTTATTCGGATTACAGGATATTAGAACCATCAAACTTAGTTCGATTAAGCTCAAGTTCAAATCACAGATTATATTTAAATCTTCTAATAGAAGCCAAGTTTTACTTGTACTATTACTATTTCAATGTGACATATCCAAGTGATGGTGTTTATGTTCCGTCTCTGAGATTCGAGAACTCGAACATAAGTGTTAATAATTCGTTTGACATTTTTTTGGACAGTAATTAGTGCTTTAAACTTCTTTTAGCGTAAAAATTAATTTTTTTTTTCAGCAAAGTATATTGATATCAATTGTAGAAATACAAGTTCAATTGAAACGGGTGATATTGAATGCCTCCTTAAGGCGTTTCTTGTTCAAACAAACGATTTGATTACAATTAATTTTGGAGATTGTAGCTCGCATCAATTGGATACTGGAAGTAGAACAAGATATTCACTGGGACAATTATTATCTACAACAACTTCTTATACAACTGGTGTCGGGGTTGACATAAGTGATACTTTTATTTTAACAAATTCAGAATTTTTTTTCGATTCTCGATTGGCCTCATTTGAAATATATGCCGTTAATTCGGGATCGATTACAATCAAAGTAAATTTCTAAAACAAGTGTTAATTTGTTTAAATTAATTCATTTAAAAAAGCTTGTGAGTTATGATGAATGTGGAACTAACGAGACATGTGGCTTTGTTTTTCAAAGAACCAAATTTTTTGACTCGAGTCGATCGAAAATTTTACAAACTTGGATGTTTTATCTAAACTCTGGGATAAACGGAATTCAATTGAATCCTAAAGTCAATGTCTTTCGAGGGTGTTTTCTAATAGTAAACATATCAAACAATATTTTACCAACTGACAAAGTAAATCAAATATATTCGGATTACTATTTACATGCAGATGGATCGCTTACTCCAATTAGAGAAGGATATACTTTCAGAATCCTCTTCAATTCAATCTTAGCCTCCCCTTTTTATGTATTTACAACAACTTTGTATAAATCGTATAATGGTACAGGAGATGTAGATATTAGTGTTGGCCTTCAAAGAACGGGTATTGAGAGAAAAAGAAGTTTCTTTATAAAACCTGGTAAGTTTCTTGCATAATTATATGTTTCGAAAATTATCGAATAAGTAAGTGCATAATGCCACATGTCACATAAATTCCAAAAATAAATTTGTTAGTAGAACTTATATTATTTTTTCTTAGTCTATGTTTAATTAAAGGTCGGTTTCAAAATAAATGGTTTACATATTAGTAGTAGTAGTAGTAGTAGTGTATACTGCAACTTTGAAAATATCCAAGCTTAACTCAATTGAGCTCTAGCAGTCGCTACACATTGTTTTGACATCCAAACATCAAGTTTTGCTTTGAAACTATTCACTTTCTTTGCGCTCACCACGTCCTCCGGAAGTTTGTTCCAACCTTTCACAACTCTATTTTTAAAAAAGTTATATCTAGGAAGACAAATTTTTACTTGTTCACGTGTTAAAAATTGAATGTTTTTCCTTATATCGTATCTTCTAGACGCAGGCTTTGTGTTTAGACTGTTATTGATCCCTTTACTAAAATTAACATGTTCGTATTTGTTTGTAATCTTGAACATTTGAATCAGGTCACCACGTTTTCTTCTCGGTCTCAGATCAGTTAATCCCAAGCTTGATAATCTCTGTGAATACTCATCTGAGACCGAGAAGAAAACGTGGTGACCTGATTCAAATGTTCAAGATTACAAACAAATACGAACATGTTAATTTTAGTAAAGGGATCAACAACAGTCTAAACACAAAGCCTGCGTCTAGAAGATACGATATAAGGAAAAACATTCAATTTTTAACACGTGAACAAGTAAAAATTTGTCTTCCTAGATATAACTTTTTTAAAAATAGAGTTGTGAAAGGTTGGAACAAACTTCCGGAGGACGTGGTGAGCGCAAAGAAAGTGAATAGTTTCAAAGCAAAACTTGATGTTTGGATGTCAAAACAATGTGTAGCGACTGCTAGAGCTCAATTGAGTTAAGCTTGGATATTTTAATAAAACCTTCAAGTATCTTACAAAGGACGCATGTCAAAGAGACTGGACGATAATTTTTTGCGAGTAATCTTGAGTCGCCTTTGTGTAGTGGTGTAACATTTGTTTGCTTCCAGATTGCTGGTAATTCGCCAGAAAAAAATGAATGCTTAAAAATTATTGAAAGGGGAAGAGCAAAAGACTGGGCACAACTTGTTAGGAATAAACTCTTGACCTTGTCAGGTCCAACGACTTTATTTGGGTCTAATTTTTTCTACTCTTCACTAACCTTTTCTAAATCTCTTCAACATTTGGATTACATCTTTGTTATGTTTTATAACTGAAATCAGGAAGTGGAGATGAATCATCAACATTAAAAATCGATTTAAAATATTCGTTTTACACATTCGCGATTTGTTCAAGTTCATTTATGGTTTTACCAGGTTCATTTATTTTCAAAGATTTGATCGACGGCTTAATGTCAATATTACGGTTCACATAATTGTATACTAACTTAGGATTTTTCTTTGATTGTTTTGCTATCTTCAGCTCGTAAGCCTTGATAGTTTCTACGATAAATTTTTTGCACTCATTCCTTACTTGAACATAATCCTTCTTCTTTCACTCACACCAACCACTTGCCTCATAAGACTTTTAAGCCGTTTAATAGAGGAATTCGTTTCTCGAGTCATCCCCGTTTGGTTTTTGACACTTTTTCAGGATAAAACGTTCACAAGCTATTTCATAGTACGAGACTAGATTCTCATACATTTGATTCACAATTAAGCTATTAAGCTCTTGAATCCGATTTATTTTATGGCACTTGTCTTTAAATGCAACTTTGTCATAATTAGAATATATTTATTAAAACATTTTAACTTTTAAGGGAAATCAATTGATTTTTTTTGTCTCAGCATGACTACAACTTCAACAATCAACTGCCGAATAATTGCAGTGACTCAAAAAAAATCAGATTATTTATCGATTGATTACGGTGATTGTAGTAAAAGAACTTACTCACTTCAAGGTAGAACAATTGATGTTTTTAATTTATATTTTTTTTATGTTAATAAAATAAGCATTTAACATTTAACAGGAATTACTGCACTATCATATTTCGGACCTTTAGTTCCGAAAAATCTTTTTTTATTGGAAACCACCACATGGACCAAGTTTCTTTTGATAAACAATGAAATTAAATTTGATACATACTCAACTGGATTTACAGTTCATACACGATTATCTGGTTTGATACGATTATCGGTAAGAATTTTTAAAATATCTTGAAATATTAAGTATTATGTAAATTTTATTTTAGTTTTATTCATTTCCATTTTGCGGTGAAACGTTCAGTTGTTTGACTTACTTTAGACGCAATCCTTTGTTAATGAATTACACTGAGCATTATATTCAACACTTCCGGCTTGTTTCGGGTTATAGTTCAGTGAATTTTAGCCGAGAGCTTTATTTAAAAAAAGGTTTTGTACCAGTTATTGAGTATTTAACTGCAAAGATTTATGTTGATTCAACAAAGTCTGTTTTATATTCGGATTATGCAATAAATAATGGTACTAGAACTCTTTCGTTAATGCATTCTTTAACTCCGTCGAGGCTCTATTTTAGTATTACGTTGAGTTCAAAATATTTCGTTCAAATAATTACGGTCCAAAAGTTTTACCCAATTAAATCAGTTTATAACATGACTATTACTTTAATGCACTCAGATATCGCTTTGAGAGCCGTTCTTGATATTTTTAAAAGTAATTTTAAAAAAAAAAAAATCGAATTTTTGGAAATATTAACAAATTTTATCAGGTTCACAGTATGTTAAAAGTTTGGGTTCTGTGAAAACAAATTACACAAACTCCTTAAGTAAGAAATTAATTTTTTTTTAGACTTCCGATTTTACTTAATTATGTTTTAGATATTGATAAAAATGATACTCAATGTTCTCAAATAAATAGTGATTATTTTTTCAATGAAAAACCATTTTGTCCTTCAGATCTGAACTATAACTTTTCAATTTCAAAATCACCGTGTTACTTAGAAGTATTTATTGATGATGGACATCCGGTAATTGAAGAACCCAAAATAGTCAAAAGGTCTGAGTTGTTCAGAACAATTGCAAACATTTCGTTTGAATGTAATATTTCATATACAGTTTCTTATTCATGGAGACTTTTTGAAGTGAATGAAATAAGTGAAACTGAAATCCCTTTGACTAATAACCCAACTCAAAATAAACAAGAATTAATAATTTTGGGAAACTATTTGAACTACAATTTTTATAAATTCGTCGCTTATTCGATAGTTAGAACGGTTAATGGTCAAAATTTGACAAGTAGTCAAGAGACTTTTATACGTGTTATCCAAAGCGGTTATGTTATTAACGGGTTAGAGAATGAGAACAATAAACTAGATCTCGGTAGTCAACAAGAGTTAAGATTAAGTCCAGCTGAATATTCATATGATTTGGATTCAGTGACTGACCCAAAAGATTTAAAATACGAGTTTTATTGTGATTTAATTGAGAAGAGTTTCGAATTTTCTGAAGATGAGTTGTATTTTGACATAAATTTCGAAAGAGATCTTTTTTCGTTGAAGAATGAAACCCATCAAAGTCCTTGTTTCAACTCGACCGGTAATTTTTTTTAAAAAAAAATTTTAGAGAGAGTTTTAATATAAATTTTTAAGATGGGTATGAATTTGATCCCACATTGAATGAGATTAAAATTTATCCAGGAGCATTAGAAATTAGGTCCAATGAGACGTATTTAATCACAATTTTGACATATTTCTACGACAGTTATTATTTTGAATACTTTTATCTGAACATAATGAATGCCACCAAAACTCCAATGACACGTCTTAAGTATTTTTGAAACAAAATAAATTTGAATAATCTTTAATTTAATTCAACCTTTTAAAAAGCTGTAAAATACCACAATTTTGTGTGCGTGTTAAAAGATTTAAGAGAATCAATCCATCTAACCAACTGACTATTATTGGAAGATGTATCGATGGATGTTCTAATGTTGTTTCATTGGTTCATAAATATAGAGTTTATAAAAATCTAG
The DNA here is from genome assembly GCA_022207745.1 of Brachionus rubens. Lineage (NCBI taxonomy): Eukaryota > Metazoa > Rotifera > Eurotatoria > Ploima > Brachionidae > Brachionus > Brachionus rubens. Next base: position 3,614,439 of record JAJVHD010000005.1, read on the forward strand.
GTGATGCATTCAGAGATAATTGGCAAGAGGTTGTTTCAAATGAATCATCAAGATATTTGAAAGGTAGACCTTTTTAAGCTGTAAAATTAAATGGCCTATAACTTTTTGTCTTTAAAGGAGTTTTTGGAAAAGAATTAACAATTTCAAGTCAACTTTTTCAAAATTACCTTTCAATTCAATATTGGCGAGTTGATTTCTATACCGAAATACTCTCACATTCGAATCAAAATTCAAATTCTACCACATCGATGTTTTTAAAAGTAAACGAACAGCCATTAAATGGAACATGTAAAATCGACATCCCAAAAGGATTCGCAATGGTGACTTTTTTTACAATTGAATGCAAGGATTGGATCGACGTGGATGGTTATATTGTGAACTATGAATTTTTTGGTATCTTGTCTAACTTTAATTTTATATTAGTAAATAACTTATTCGATGATTTCTAGCTACATTTTTGAATAATTCAAATCCAATCGCACTTAATTTTAACAATCATGGTATTTTGAAAACTCAGCTTCCACAAGGACCTGAATATGATTTGTATCATATAACAGTCTTTGTTCAAATAATTGATGATTCAGATGCGATTACTTATTTTGAAATTCCGGATAAAATAAAAGTTGAGCCAAAGGATGGTTTCGCTGAAATTCTTATAAACGAGATTTTACAACGATCTCCGAATTCTCCATTTCTTAAAGAACTTTATGGTGGTGATTTGCAGACGACGGCTAAAAATTTAATCTCATTTACTACAATTTTAAATGCTGAAAAAGAAAAACTTAAGACAAAAACAAACGACACTTTATCGGTGAGTCTTAATATTTCAGCTTTTTTAATTAATATAGTTAATTAATTTTTTAATAAGATTCAACGACTAGTTGAACAGATCATCAAAGTTAAAAGTGAGTTTATCGATAAAGCTAGTGATTTGAGAATTGAGGGTGTGAGTAGTATTAAGGTTATTGGTTCAACTCTATCAGTTCTAACTGAAAATATAGACGAGTTAACATTCAATGCATCAGTATTAATACAAATTAAGGATTTGATTTGAAAAATAAAATTAAAATATTTTTTTCAGAAACAAGCTATGACCAAGACAATAGAGCTTTCAAAACAACTAAATAAATTATCCGGAAAATCGGGATATCAATTTCTGAAACAAGCAATGAATAAAATTGTTGACACGGCTGCGAATGTACTTTTGGTAAGTAAAGACAAAAGAAAAAAAAAAGGATTAAACTAATCGTCGATACAAATTCTTTTAAAGGCTATCGATAATACAACAAAATCAATGGATATAAGTACAAATCAAAATGAATCAGTATTCAACAACCATTATTTTGAATTTAATAACAAAAATTAAAATTAATTTTATTAAGGTTCACACTGCCTATGAACAGACAAGCGCAGTTTTAAAAAATATGCTTGAAATTGCATCACTTCATTTGAGTTTAGAAGAAACGTCAGAAATAAATACCAAGAGTATAAATTTAGTTTTTACTCGAGCACTTGCTTCTCAAATGTCCCGGGATAAACACGTTGATTTTATGGGTATTAAAACTCCATCTCCATGCGATTTTGTTAACAGTGATTGCAAAGATACAGCTCTTACTGAACAAGTAATCAACCAGTACTCTTGTCTTTGTCATACCCATTTTAACAATCTTTTTAATTAAGATATTTGTCTTACCAAATCCGATTACTGGTATAAATTCAAACAATATTTTAGATCTGAACAAGTCAAAGACTTTAAGTGTTAGTTATTATGATGAACAAAAATCTGAGATCAAAATAAACAATTCTAAAAATAATTTTGAATTTTACATCAGTAGAAACGCTGAAGAGAGTTTGATTTATGAAATGATAAATGTCTCAAATATTTCTTATTTACCGGGCAATAATCTTTATGTCAGAAAAATTCAAGTTGATATCATGAATTTTTCACTTAATTTATACATTAAACCATCTTCTAATGTGAGTTACATTGTCTATCTAAAATATGAAGGAAGTCCAGTGATAAATCGAACTCATGAAATTTACGATTCAGCCAAACTACTTTGTCCAATTGATTTGAAAGATGAAAATTATAAGTTGTTTTTAAACTCTTCTTATTCAAGAGACAAAAACTCTAGTTATGTTGGTATTGGGATTAGAGAACTAAACGAAAGCGAGACCCAAGACATGTGTCTTGGTAACAATTCAGCAAAATTTAATCTAACAAGTGAAGACAAACCATTCAACTTGACTGTTGATTTTAAAATGATGGTATTGATATCTTCTTGTTATTACTATGACAAGATTCAGAGAGCCTGGTTGAGTGATGGAGTTGAGGCAGGCAAAGGAACAAACTCAACTCATGTTCACTGTATTTCAAATCACTTGACAGAGTTTGCTGGTGGTTTCATTGTTGTTCCAAGTTCAATTGATTTCAATCATGTGTTTTCTAATTCATCATTTGACAAGAATCCAACTATTTATTTAACAGTCATCATAGTCACATGTCTGTACATTCTTTTAGCTATTTGGTGCATTTACATGGATAAACAAGATAAAAAGAAAAATGGTGTACATTTATTGGATGATAATTTTAAAAAAGATTCTTATTTTTATGAGATTATAGTTTTCACTGGAAATAGAAAAAATGCTGGAACCGATTCGAATGTGAGCTAAAATCTTTATTTAAGTTTAATTAAGTACCAATATCCTAACTTTAATTATAATTTTAACATTTAGGTTTACATTTGCTTTTGCGGTGACTATCAAACAAGAATCAGAAATCTCAAAAGCGCAGAGAATAATCAAAAAACCTTTCAACGTGGATCAGTTGACTCATTCATCATGACTGTAGAGAAGTAATAATAATTTGGAATTTGTTGAAATGACTCTCTTTTAAAATTTAAATTAAAGATCACTTGGCAACTTGACCTACTGCAAGGTTTTTCATGATAATTCAGGCAAAAAGAAATCATGGTACCTGAAACAACTTATCCTTCACGACCTACAGACTAAGGATAAACATTTTTTTATAAACGAAAAATGGCTTGCTCTAGATAAAGATGACTGTCAAATAGAAAGAATTATCCCAGCTGCTGGAGAAAAACAAAAGCAAGAACTTAAATATTTAGTTCAAAAACAAACAAAGACAAGTCTCAGTGATAATCATTTATGGTTTTCGATTTTAGCTCGGCCTTCTCTGAGTTCATTCAAACGTATCGATCGATTGACATGTTGTTTTGTTCTCTTGTTTATGACAATGTTGGCAAACATACTTTATTATGATGTTGACTTGACCCCAAAATCAAATGGGTTACAAATAGGACCATTTATTTTGACTCCTCAACAGATATCTATTGGAATAATTTCAAATTTAATTGTGTTTCCTCCGAGTTTTCTTGTGGTTCAACTTTTTAGACGATCCAAAGCAAAGATTTCGAGAAGTGAAATGTTCAAGAAAGAGTTGAAAAAAGTTAAAAATCAAACTGAATTCACTGACTTGAAACATCTCGAGGAACCAAACGAGAAACCAAAAAAGAAAAAATCAAAGCTTATGTTTCCATGGTGGTTCAAGATAGTGGCTTATGTTCTTTCTCTTGTATTTACAGGTGTATCAATGTTTTTTATTATAGTCAAAGGAATTTCTTTTGGTGATGAAAAGTCATTGAAATGGCTCACTTCATTTATAGTCTCTGTTTTCACATCATTCTTAGTTACTCAACCGATTCAAGTAGGATTTGAAACAATAGTTATTTAAACAATTTTGATTAAATTCATTTGAAGGTTACAATGGTATCAATGCTTTTGGTGTTCTTGTTTCGAAAATCAGATGATTTTGAATTTGAAGACGATGTAAACCCATCAGTTAGTTCAGAAATCGAATCAAGTGAAAGAAAGAAACTTGTTGGGGAAATTAAACCAATTTCTGTCATGAACGAATCAGTTCTAAATGAAGTCCGAGTTGAAATGAAGCGAAAAAAACGACTTAAAAAAATACTCAAAGAAATAATTCTCTATTTTATTTTCATTTGGATTTTGTTTGTCTTGTCTTACACAAACAATGACAAGAGATCTTATGAATACCAAAAATCGTTGAGAAACATTTTCGGAATAGGAAATGATAAGAATAGCCTCGAACTGGTAAGTTCCAAGTTTCATTGTTTATTGTTACTTTTTCAAGGTGTTAATTTTTGTTATCGATTTAGGTCAAGAAACGTAAAGAAGTATGGTCTTGGATATTTAATTACACAAATAAAACGATCTTTCCCTCTCATAATAAGTTTATGGTTGACAACTTTTCTTATGTAGTAGGAAGTCCAATATTGAGACAGCTGAGAGTTGTTAACGGTAAATATTTCATGTTTTTTCTAACAGTAATTCTAAATGCATGTCTAATTTAGAACAATGTCATCCAAAACGAATAATTTCCGGAATGTGCAATCATGATTACAGCATTACAAATCAAGAAAAGAGCAACTTTGACATTTACTGGACTGTGCCTTCAAACTCATCTCAACAGCTGTCTATATCACAATCATTCAAATATACAAGATCAAATTTAGTTGACAGCTATCCATATTTTGGAGTCTTTTCGACTTATTTTGGTGGTGGTTATATTTATTACATGAACAAGACTAAAGAAACGATTTTGTCGGATCTCAGATCTTTGAATAAGGCAAACTGGATTGATAATTACACCAGAGCAGTCCTAATAGAATTTTCAACATTCAATCCAAATCTTAACTTGTTCAGTTATTGTACTATCTTATTCGAAATGCTCCCAACCGGAAACTTGATCAACACGGTTTACTTTAGACCATTGTTGTTGAACGATATTAAACAAGGAGTGTTTGTGAATGTTTGCGGAGTGTTGTACATGTTTTGTATAATCTTTTTTATGATTAGAGAAGTTTTTTTATGTTCAAAGAAGGAAAAGCTTACTTCAAAAAGTTTTCGTCCTACATTGATTGGTCATTAATCGCCTTCTCATGGGCATCATTCGCAATCTTTTTATACAAAATGTGGGCAAGAGATGAAATAAATGAGAAGCTTAAAAATCAAGAAAGGGTCAATTTACAAATGGTCTCGTACTGGACAGACACATTGGATTTTTGTTTGGCTTGTTGTTCAATGCTCGGAACCATCAAGTTTTTGCGACTATTGAGATTTAGTAAAAAGATATCTTATTTGAGCTACACTTTGAAGTCTAGCACAAGAGAATTGGTTTTATTTGCAGTTGTATTTACAATATTTTGGGGTGCATTTGTTCAAATAATGTACTTGTTAATGAACGAAAAGTCAGCTGCTTTTTCAACTCTTACAAGTTCATTTGAGTCATCGTTTTTGATAATATTAGGAACAATAAATAAAGATTTATACATTGGGCAGAATGGTGTACTTGGTTCTTTGATTACAATCTTTTTTTACTTAATGGTTGTATTGGTCTTGATGAACATGTTTATTTCGATAATTGTTGACAACTTTTCAATGGTTAAAAGAGGACAAGACCAAGATGATGATTTCGATTACTTAATTGAAAAAGCAATCCACATTTTCTCGAAAGATAAAAAAAAACAAGAAGTATTGTTTAAGCATCCTTCAAATGAAACATTTAATAAGTTTGATTCAAAGTTATTTGGCATTATTGAAAGAATTGAATTCTAAATTTGGAGAGAAATTTACTTTTTATTTTAATTAAAAAACTTAACTTTTTAGTGCTAAATTTAGCTAGAAACTTACTAATAAATTATTGTTGCATCAATGGTTTTTAAATTTTTCAAGGCAGCTTCTTCAATTAGGTTCGATAGAATATCATGGGGTTCATATTTACTTTGTTTTTCGGATGAAAATTTGTTTATTTTGTTCTTAGAACTAAGATCTAAGAACCTTCAAGGAAGGTTAATTTTAAAAAGCGGAAAGTTGAATATTATCATACTCAAAATCGGTGTTTAATTGTAAATATAATTATTGTTGCTTCATCATAAATTAGATTGATGTTGTTGAATATTGGCAGCTTGAATATATTGAATTTTAGGACCAATTTGTTAACTAAGAACTTGTTAGCTATATTTCAATACACATACTCAAAAGTATACTACAGTGGTGGCATCTACTTTGTAACCTTGAGGATGAGCAGCTACTCTATAGTTTCGAGCATGGTAAGGTTCGCGTCATTCAAAACTTCCATGTTATCTAAATTTTTAAAAATTTGACCACATATGCGTGTTCCTTGTAGGTGAAAAACTAGTATTTCCAAATTTTTATCGGGTCGAAAAAATTTCACTTTTCTAACTGCTCGACCTAAGAAAGAGGGTGCTTTAGTAAAACGTTTGTATCTTCTCAAATAACAACATTAATAGTATTTAAGATTTTACATATGAATCTTATGCTAACGATTATTATTCTAACCAGGCTAAATGATGACAAACGATACTTAAGCGGACAGATTGAATCTCTTTTAAAATTTTTTGGCTTACGAGAGGAGTAAGATCACTCGTAAATCCAGTGGCTTAAGCTCGCTTCGCTCGTATTTATGCAACTTCGCTACTAACAGTGCTCGCTTTTGGGACGCTTCGCGGCTTTTTATGAATTACGGCTTCGCTGCACTGTTTAGGCTTTTGCGCGAGTTCTCCGCGTTTTTAAATTAGTGCCGCTTCGCGGCATTGACTCTCTTTACAAACTGGACCGTCATCTTCTTTATTAAATTCTCAATTTTCCCCTTATTTCCGCGGTTGAGCTTAAGTTACTGAGACTATCGGAAAATTTTTTTTCTGCCTTGGGGTCTAGAGGACGTCATACCCTACTCATTCATATATTCATCTCTTGTATTTCTATTTTTCATCACTCTTTACAAACTTGTTATCTTCAATTAACTTTTTAAACAGTCTCGAAAAATTGAGGTTTTTTCAAGGTTTGGTAGTATAGTGGGGTTTAATGTCAATATATCCCCTATTTGAAAAATATCTTTAGATCAATTTCAGACCTTTCTGTACATAGTTATCCTATTTTCAGATGAATAGGATGAAAATTCGAGTCACACTCGCTTCCTAAAAATTGAAAAAAAAACTTGATTAAGACAAAATTTTAAACAATTCCAAAAATCAGTCTTAAAAATTAAACTGAAATTTCAACTTGAAAAAAAAATAAAATTTGCAACCTTGCACTTGAAATAGATTGCAATTTAAACGAAAAAAAAACTAAAATAAAAGCTCTTTGATGCTTTAAATACTCACTTTACATTTTCTTGCACGAGTTTAGAAAACAAAATTAAAAACTTTGAAAAAAAATGAGGTAATTTTTTTACAATCAAACACGCATTCTGTTACAAAGCCTTAAACGTTTTTTTTTTGTTAGCAAAATCTCAAGAGAAAACTTGACCGAAACAGTAGCTGCTTTATTAAAGCACTCACACGAAGTCAAAAAAAGAAAATTTTTGGAAACAGTTGAATTACAAATTGCTTTGAAAAATTACGATCCAAGCAGAGACAAACGTTTCGCTGGTACTGTTAGGTGAGTTTTTCACCTGTTTTTATCCATACGAGAAAAAAACAGGGAGTTACACTTTTATGTGTAACGGACTCAAACCCAATTGAGTCTTAAAAAAACAATGGGCTAATAAATACTTTAGGTTAAACGATTCAATTTTTCAAGACTCAAGTACGTACCAAGACCAAAATTCAGAGTATGCATTCTCGGTGATGAGAAACATTGTGACGAAGCAAGAGCCCAAAATGTACCATGCATGACTTTGGACGATTTGAAAAAATTGAACAAAGAAAAAAAGAAAGTCGCTAAATTAGCCAACTCATACGACGCTTTCTTGGCTTCAGACTCAGTCATCAAACAATTGCAAAAAGTTTTGGGTAGAGGTTTGAACAAAGCTGGTAAATTTCCATCGCCATTGAATCATGGTGAAAATATTCAAGCTAAAGTTGAAGAGTTGAGAGCCACCATCAAATTTCAAATGAAAAAGGTATAAATTTTGTCTATTTTTATTCTCACAGAGTCGCTAGTCTATGATGATTTTCCGAAAGGAATTTTTTTAAACTCTTGATAAAAATGAAAGTTTATATTAGCTCTAGAACTGAGACTAGTTTCTTTAAAAATAATGACTCGATGATGGTTTTAAAATCTTTGAGAATTGAATCACAAGATGTAACAATCATTAGCATTTAACTGAGGGTCGCAAACAAATAAATAAAACGTGTTGTTAATTTTTTTTATTTTTTTTTCAGGTCTTGTGTTTGGCTGTAGCCGTTGGTAACGTTGGTATGCAATGCGAAGAATTGGCATCAAACGTCAACTTGTCAATCAACTTTTTGGTTTCATTGTTGAAAAAGAACTGGCAAAATGTAAGATCATTGTACATCAAGTCATCAATGGGTCCATGTTTCCGTGTATACTAAATTTATTTTCTTTTAATTTTTGAGAAATAAATTTTTGTTAAATGGAAGTCTTTTTGTTTTATTTAATCACTATAGGGTACAGATTTTAAGAGAAGATGCTCTAAGGAAACTAAATTTATATTTTTTTGAATTGAATACCAAGTTACCAACTTGCATTATTTTGATAAAAATTTGAAAAAAAATTTATTTTGAAAATTTATCAAAATGATCTTACTGGTTTTATTTGGTATTCTATTCAAAGCAATTGATGCATCGGATCAAATAAATGGTGCTTTTGTAACGGAAAATACTTTTTATTTCAATGGTAAAAACAAAGCGTTTGATTCCGAACGGATACGTTCTGATTATTTGAAACTCTCACTCACAAATCATATCATTAGTTTGGAACTTTTTAATTCAACTTTTGATAAATCAAATTATGATTTTACTTATTTGTCTCAAAATGTTACAACATTTCAACTTAATGGGTGTAAATTTTCTCAATTGTTAGATCTAAGTCGTTTAGTACACTTGAAACATTTTGGTTTAAACAACGGAAAGTTTTTGACTCTTAATGATAGCTCAACATTACCAGTCAATTTAGAGCACCTGACCATTCATAATTATAATATTGAACACATTTCAAATGATTTTTTTGTAAGATTCAAACAATTAAAAGTACTTGAAATAGATCTATGTAAAATTAAAAATTTAGATAATTTAGAATTTAATTCAAATTATTTAGAGTTGTTGTCAATCGAAAATAACAAACTAAGTCAACTCAATTACTTTTATTTTCATAACTCTAAAAGTCCGTCTAATTTTATGATATCAGTAAGATATAATCAATTAAAAGCTATACCAAGAATTGAAGGCAAATTGAGACGAATTCCTAAATACATGATTGGACTACAACATAATCAACCAATTATGTATAGACATGATTTTAGAATTTCCAGTCGGTATATTGTAATCGAGGAATTTTATATAGATCGACTTCATTTTTTTTTGAATAAAGAATCAATTGGACTTATATGTTTAATTAGTACCAATCAGATTCAACAAGTTTATATTGAGAATGATAAAGAAGGTAGATATTCTCATCATGCTCGTAGAGTTGATCTTGAACACGATAAAGGTTGGATTAGAGCATGTAAACGTTTCATGCTCAAAAAAAAAATTAAAACTGAACCACCATCAAGCACAACTGAAATGACTACAAGTCCACTGTTAGAAGCTAATGGAACAAAAATAGCGTAAATCAAAAACTTGAGTTTGATTTATTGATTTTATCGATAATCGTTATGTTTCAAAATTTCTTCTTTTTTTTTAAGTTTGTTTATTTTTATTAAATAAAAAATTTGATTTAGAAAAATGTTAAGTCAGGTTCTATCCAGACCATAAGCCTATCCACGTATTAAAAGTTTCTAAACCCATGTATGCTCCGACTGTACCCTCTCAGGGATGTCTATATTTTTCTTTAGGTAAGGATTCCATACTGACATCGCATACTCTAAATGTTGTCGAACAAGTCCATTTTTTTGATAATGTCTGCGTTTTGATTGCTTAAACACCCAGTTTGACCTCCCAGTCGACGTACTCACTTGTTTACTCCATTTCATGTCTCCAGTAAGGATTACACCCAAGTCTCTTTGTTCTATTGTTTTGGTCTATGAGTCTATGAAGTCGATCATCTTTGAACGCAAAATATACACTAAAAGGGGTTGCTTCTACCGAAATGGATAACCTCACACTTATTGATGTTAAGGTCCATTGACCATTCATTACACAACCTTGTAAGACTATTTATTTATCAAAAATACAATAAATCTTACAGTCATCGGTATAAAGTCAACAAACGTTTTTTATCCCTTGGGGAGATCGTTGATAAATAATGCGAACAGAAGCCACCCAAGGACTGAGCTCTGAGTAACACCACTGGTCACATCTTACCAGTCCGATTTAGAATGTCCAAGCATGAATCGCTGCTTTCTACTTGATAAAAATATAAGTCAATAGTTCGTTCGATCACGCCAGTTCGTTCGACTTTTTGAAGATTGGAGTGACATTCGCCATCTTCCATATTTATGGTACCTCTCCTGTTCTTAAAGACTCTTTCATAATTAAACACAGTAAAAATGAAATGGGATCAGCTGTGTTCTTCAGAAATTTCAAAGACAATCTAATTACTAATACATATTTCCACCAGCATAATCGTGTAATTCCTTAAATAGTAAAAGTTCAAAATAGAGCTACAAGACTACTACCGTCTTCGATTTTGTGTCTAAACTATCTAAAAAAGGGTTTTTTGATATCGAATTTGTAATCTCCGCATACGTAAGCCAATATTTTAGGGGTCTCCTAAATAATTTTTTCAGATCACAGGAGTCTAAAGAGTCAAGACCGCTCAAAACTCATAAAATAAAAAATAACTATATTATTTACCCATCAACCAAATGAAAATTTTCTTAAGACTCTTTAAAGAACCCAAATAATATCTTAAATTTACCGCTTTTTTTAAATAGAAAAACTGATTAAAGACTGATTAATTCTTCATTTTTTCAATAAAAATAAATTTAAATTTTGTTTTCAAAAATAATAAATTTTAAAATTTAAACTTAATTTATCAAAAATTTTTGTTACTTCATCATAAATTAGATTGATGTCGTTGAATATTGACAGCTTGACTGGTGTAAATTTTAGGACAAATCTGTTAACAATCAACTTATTAGCTATTTTTGAATACACATATCCAAATGTATTCTAAACACTCTTTGTTTTAGAGCTTGGTACCATAAAATCGTTCTTATTCCTCAAGCTGTATTCAATCTTTCTTGATTCGTTCGATACTAATTGTTCTTTGAGTTGTGTTGGGGCGTTATCAAATGTTATAATTTTATAAGAGAAGGACAGCATCCTCTCCAAAGATCGATGTTGAAACGCAATAAGTCAATACTTTTCTAATGAATTATTCAAATCGTTGATGTCACACGAATCTATTGTAAGCAGCCTTTGAATGGCTTCTTTCGGAAAATAACAAATTAAAGTGAACATATAATCAATATAGGACCTCTTGTTATAAAAAAATCGGGTATTTCAATTTTTTTTTTGTATAAACCATGAAAAAAGTCTTACTCCAGTTTATGTCTACTTTGTTGAAGTTACACCATACAGTCAATTCTTCAATAACACACTCAAATTTTTTGAGAACTTCATCTAGCCTTTCTTAAGTTCTAGTGAGAGTTGTGTCATGAGCAAAAAGCTCAATAAAGGCTTTGAGGATGCAAAAAGGAAGATCATTGATAAAAATTAGAAATAGGAGTGGACAAAGAACTGAGCCTTATATCTTCGCAAGTACGACGGGATCGATCCCAAACGCTCTGCATCCGATACCATTTAAGGAGTTTCAATTGTCATGTCAATTGAGAATTAAAAATTATTATTGTCACTCTAGTGCACCCCAACATGACCGTGAAATATACCAATGGTTAGGGTGAAAGAACCTAAGTTTACAAAGATAAAAGCAAAAAAAACTCTTCAAACTGTCTATAGCAGTTTCTACAAATACAGATAACAATCTTGTCCTCTATACATTAAGGCTCAAAGTTTTTCAACTAAATACTCGCTTTGAAGTTTTTCAGAAGGTTTATTCTTTTAAAAAGTACGGAAAGCGATTTAAAACGTATTTTGTGTCAACATCGTTTAAGATCCAGGATTTGATCCATATTTATCGGGCTTGTTTGGCATACATTGAATAGACGAACAGCGATTTTTGTTATGTAGTAATTGCTCATTAACAGTCAAATGCAAGCTCCGTATAAAAAAAGTTTGAGTGTTCTTGATAATTTTTTCCCACAGCTAATGAATCATACAGAACTTGTATCTCCTACTCCTACTACTTTTTGAGAACAACTAGATTTACCATCGAAACGTATGAGTATTAAAAATAGTAGAAACTTATTTCTTATGTAATAAATTTTCCGATTATCGGCACTCACTACGTTTTTGACAACATTGCCATAGTCGGTATATTTGGACGAAGGACACCTCTTTCACAAAGAATACCTATAAATTCTAATAGATCCTCTCTAGTAAATGAAAAGTTAGGATCTCGTTTGTTTGCATGAGAATTTGTACAATCGAGAATCAGTTTTATCATAGAAGAATCAAAAATCAAAAAACCTTGATTAGCCTTAAACTAGCCTTGATTTGTCTATCCGACGAGTTGCATAATTTTTAGGTTAACTCTTTTCATTAAAACCTATTTTTTTAAGAGAAGCCTCCTCTACATCTTTCAATCTGACCCAGATCGTTCCATCTATCGAATTTTGTCCAAAATATCATCAACACAATCTTTTCTATTACTGAAATGATGAATTCTTAATTATGACGATCGATCTCGTCTTCTAGGTACACTTCATCGTCCTCAAAGCCATCTCTTCAAACAGTATTTCATCTTCAATATCATCGTCAAAGTCGTCGTTATCAGTATAATCATTTTCATCACCAGACAAAACAGATTCAGCTTCATCAGCTCTTCTAAGGTTTCCAAGCGCTTGTAAGGCAGCTTGTCTTCGAATCATTTTTTATTCTATTGAATTTAAATTCTAAAATCCTACAAAAATATATACAGATATGTATATACTTTAACGATTTTAAAGCAAAAAAGTGACAAATTTCGTAACGGGTTCAAAAGGTCAACGTACATTTTCCCCACAATTTTTTACCCCACAGACATTTTCCCCATGTACATTTTTCACACAAATTTTTTCCCTATTTTTTTTTTTCACTTCAGACATTTGTCCCACTTTTTATTTATCAAACAGAACAGTTTTCCCTTAATTTTTATTTCCTGTTTATCATTTTTCCCACTTTCAAGGTGGAGCTAGACGAGGCCAATCAAATTATTACATCAAAATCGAATAATTTAAACCAATTATTTTTGAAACATTTATTGAACCATCGATGTGTAGCGCCCGAAAGATGTATCCTTCTGCGTCAATAGTGATCGTCACTGTCTTACACTCTTCACAGTTTCATCTGATCGATTTGTTTTTGTTGAGATGATCCTTGATTCTTCTTGAACTTGAATCCATGGTAAATAACAAGTGTGTTTTCTAGATCATGATATTCAGCTCTTTTCATTTATATTTTGTGTAAGTGAAAATTTAAAGATTGAATATAAGTTTAGGTTGTTTGCATATTCGCAAGAACCACCGTAATTGATTAAACTGCTTTACTGAACTTTAGGGTTTTGTACAAACTTGCATTCAATCTTTAAATTTTCACTTACACAAAATATAAATGAAAAGAGCTGAATATCATGATCTAGAACACACACTTGTTATTTACCATTGATCACTATTGATCACAGAAGGATACATCTTTCGAAAACTGTAGCAGTATTTTGTTAGTATTTTGTTAGCCAGGATATTCGATATGTTTAATTTAGGAAGTTGTTACAATTAAGTGGTATACCGGAAAAGCTACAGCTGTATCTTAAAAAAGAAATTATTTAAAATTATTATAGGATGTCAAGTTTTAAAATTTTTTGATTGGCTAATATTTTATTTTTTTAATATGGGAGTTTTGTTACACAGGAAAATTGTTAAGCGGGAAAAATGTTAATATAGGACTTTTGTTAAGTAGGAAAATTGTTAATATGGGATAAATGTTAAGTGGGAAAAATGTTAAACGGGTATTTTAATTATGGGGAAAATAATTGCGGGGAAAAAAATAGTGGGAAAAATGTATCTGAATCGGTTCAAAAAACCCGCGTCGGTTCTTAACGTTTTTTTTTGTACAGAAAAAAAAAAAAAAATTGACGATTGTATATTCATTTTGTTCGTTTTTTAATTTTAGACTAACTCGAATCAAAAAAAAATTAAAAAAACCAACAGATTCTGAAAAATTCACACAAAAATAGGAAAAACGGGTCGAAAAAACCCGCCGGGCCTTTGAGTGTTAAGTTGTCCACTTGCGAAATTTTAAGCCAGTTATATCTAACAACATTTTATCCAACAACATTTGAAGGTGGGCTCTGTTCGGACTGAAAAGCACTAAATCATCAAAATAAGAAACAACGGATGTATTAAAACTACCGATCTTGCAACCAATGTTTAATTCAGTGCATGACTCGAGCAGTCCATTGATATAGAAATTGAATAAATAGGGTGACAAGATACCTCCTTGTTTGACACCATCAGTGATGACAAACAGTTCGGATTTTTGGTTCTGAAATTTAACAACAACTTTTGATCGATCATAATAATTGTACAATGCTCTCCAAAAGAGCTCGGGTATTTTTTCAAATGGACCTTGTGTTGAAAATTTTTCTTACTCATACACCCTGAGTAAGGGATGTAATTTTTTTTCACACATAGAAACTTGATTCAATAAATTATTAACTTTTTATCAAAATATTAAAATTTTTCAATAGGAAAATTTCGTCTCTTAGAAAATAACAAAATAATTAAACAAAAAATTTCAATTTAAACAATAACTCAAATGGTTATATTGTTATTATTTTGTATTTTAGTCAAAGCGATTGAATCATGGAATCCAATTAAAGCTCCTGTAATAAACCAAAAAACATTCTATTTCATTCCTAATGATAAAGTAATTTTTGATGCCGTTCAAATACGTTCTTATTATTTGAATCTTTCACTCACAAATGATATCATTAGCTTTGAAATTTTTAATTCAACTTTTGATAAATCATATTATGATTTTACTTATTTGTCTCAAAATGTTACTACATTTCGACTTAATGGGTGTAAATTTTTTCAATTGTTAGATCTAAGTCGTTTAGTACACTTAAAACATTTTGGTTTAGCAAATGGCGATATTTTGACACTTGATGATAGCTCAAAATTACCAGTCAATTTAGAACACTTATCTATAGATGATTATAAAATTGAATACTTGACTAGCAATTTTTTTGTACGATTCAAACAATTAAAAAGAGTTGAACTCAATTCATGCAAATTAGAATATATTGATCATTTGGAATTCAACTCAAATTATTTAGAGTACATATCTTTGGAATCTGTTGGTTTAAAACAACTTAATTTCTTTTATTTTCATAACTCAAAATCTTCACGTTATTTTGGTATAAACTTAAGAAATAATCAATTGCCAGCTATACCTAAAATTGAAGGCAACTTGAGACGTATTCATAAATACATTATTGGAGTTCAACATAATCAACCAATTATGTATAGAGACGATTTAATGATTTCCAGTCGGTATATTCAAATCGAGGAATTTTGTGTAGATCAAGCTCATTTTTATTTGAGATCCGAATCGATTGGACTTATATGTTTAATTAGTACCGATCAAATTCAAAACGTTTCTATTGAGAATGATCAAGAAGGTAGATATTCTCATCATATTCACAGAGTTGATCTTGAACACGATAAAGGTTGGATAGAAAGATGTAAACGTTTCATGTTTAAAAAAACGACTACAATTGAACCACTATCAAGTACAACTATGAAAATACCAAGTTCACATGCAAACGTGTCTAATATAACCCAAAGCCACTATTCGTTTCAAAAATATACCGACCAAAGTTATAGTATTCGATTAATTGACTTTATAGTTGATAATCGGCGACTTATATTTTGGAGTTATGTTTCAACAATTATGTTTTTAATATTTTTACTAGTGCTTCTTGATAACACGTTTAATTAAAAAAATACGATCGTTTTGACGCTTTTATCAATAAATCACTGTAACGATATATTTTTTTGAAAAAATTTTTGCTTAATCTCGTTCCCTGCAACCAACCAGTAGTAGTAATAGTTTATAGTGCAACTTGGAAAATATCCAAGCTTAACTCAATTGAGCTCTAGCAGTTGCTTCAAATTGGTTTGACATCCAAACATCAAGCTTTGCTTTGAAACTATTCATGTTCTTTGCGCTCACCACGTCCTCCGGAAGTTTGTTCCAACCTTTAACAACTCTATTTTTAAAAAAGTTATATCTAGGAAGACAAATTTGTACTTGTTCACGTGTTAAACATTGGCTGTTTCTTCTTAGATCGTATCTTCTAGACGCAGGCTTTGTGTTTAGACTGCAATTGATGCCGTTACTAAAATTAAAATATTCTTATTCGTTTGTTACCTTGAACATTAGGAACAGGCTACCACGTTTTGTTCTCGTTCTCAGATCAGTTAATCCCAAACTTGATAATTTCTGTGAATACTCCAAGTCATGCAATTCAGGGATCATCTTTGTTGCTCTGCGTTGTACCTTCTCTTTCTCATTTATGTCTTTTTTCCAAAAATGAACACCATCAACTAACTGCGTACTCTAAATGAGGTCTCACCAGTGAACAGCTTGATTGTCTCACGACAAGGATGCTTAAAAGCTTTCCCAAAGCAAACCCAACATACGATTTGCTTTAGCCGTCCCATTCTTTACCTGAGTGTCCCATTTTAGATCCTTTTGTATAAAGATTCCAAGATGCCTCTCGCAGGGAGACTTGCTAAGGGGTTGCAAGTTAATCGTGTAATCGAATTCTGTGTTGTTATTACCAATATGAACGACTTTACACTTGTCAACGTTTAGTTGAGGAGACCAGTCTCTAGACCATGGAAAAAGTTCAAGTCTTTATTATGGAGTACTTGGAAAAAAATTCTGAACATTAGGCCTATTTAGAAATTTTTACATGCTTAAACCCTCTACCTCTGTCAAAAAACATTTTTCCATTTAATAAATATTTAAAAATATACCATCCACCCCTGGCAAAACTTGGAAAATCGCGACTTGGGGAAGAACTCTTGACATATTGCACGCGATGATCAACTTCGAACTTTTAATATAAATTGGAGATAGTGCTCTTTCGAAACGTACGGTCGAAAGACGGGTTGGACTTTTCAATGGTTGATATACGATGTCATTTCGAAACGATACACGTCACCAAAAATTTAAATAAACGCGCTTTTTTTTGTTAAAAAAGTTAGTTCTTTGTTTTAGCCTTATCGGTTAATATAACTTTGATCCGGGGAAAATTTGTCCCGTGTTTTAGACTATGGTTCTGTTTAATTTTTTTGAAAATTTTCAAACTTGGTAGGGCACTTGACAAATTTGTAGATTTTATTGAAAACTACACACCTTCGTAGATAGTCTAAGAATCAAGAAAATTCAAATAATTTATTTATTTCAAATACTTTACATTCTCATAAAATAAAGAAATCCATTCATATCACTTACAACAAACTCGCCAGTCTTTAAAATCCAAATCTTATCAACCTCATTTGGTATATCTTGAAAATAAATATACCGATCAGCATAACGTTTACGTCCATCCCATCTTAACAGTTTATTATCTTTACCTAATGTCAAAAATTTTTCGTCTTTACACATAAAAATTGATCGAATTGTGTTCTCATGCCATTGGGATTTAAGTATACAATTATAATTACTTATATCAAATATGAATACTCTTTTACCAGAACATGCCACAAATTCTTTTTCATTTAATTTTTCAATACAACTTATCGGATGTGTTGGTTGATCATATGTCAAGTCTATTTGAAGTGTATTCAAATTAAACTTGTAAATATACCCATCTATACATCCGCATAGCATAAATTCATCATCAAATAATTTCAATTGGATCACTTGAGATTCACATTGTACTTCATTTATAAACGATCCATCGTATAATTCCCATAATCGGAGTACCATATCATGATGTCCTGTTACAATTTTACCATTCCATAACTCAATGCATATTACAGGAGACTGGGTTGTTATTGTTAATCGACATTGTTTGGTAACTTTTTCCCATATTTTAATTGTTTTATCATGCGAACAGGTTATTATTTCATCATTATTTGAGATTCTTAAGTCTGTAATCCAACTTTGATGGTCGTTATTTGACAACTCCCAATCGTTTTGAGTGTCATATATTTTTAAATAATTGTCTTCAGAGCCTGTTACAAGTCGACCTGGTTCGATTTCAAGCATTTTAAGGATGCGACTATGATGAAGACGAACTACTTTAAAAGTTGTCATATTTGTGAACCGATTGATCTCAGGTAGAGACTCTTTTTCGTCTGTAAAGTAACCGAAAAGTCTTGGTAAATTAAGTTCAAAATTTTCAATGTACTTTAAAGAATAATTTTTGAAATAATCAATTGAATCTTTAAGAGGTTTACAATTTGTATCGAAAGTGGTGAGTTGAGCAAATCGGGTGCGCAAGTCTTGGTTTAGGTTGAAGTTAGTCATGTAGTCTTGGGCATAACTTAATGACATATGATCAAGTTCATCTATGAATTCATCTCTCTTTGATTCGACTTTTTCGATAAGATTTAAAGCGTACTCATCAATTAGTTGTTCGATTTGAATTTTGAGGACTTCACGTCTTAAATCGATTTGATTTTTAAGATCATCTAGTTTTAACCCGACAAAATATTGTCGATCATTACGAAAATTGTTCAAATTATCGAACAACTCAGACAATGTATTGTATCTTTTTTGAAACTCTTTTTCTTTGAATCGTTGTTGGTTTACATCCATGTTGAAACATCCGCGTATTGACACATTGTGGGTACGACATACCGGACACTTGAATACATTGTGTATGTTGTTTAAATGATCTAAGCATATTTGGTTATCACAGTTAAGAGTTATGAGGTTGAGATTGTTTTGAAATGTTTGTTGACAGTGATTACAAGTGTTCGCCATTTTAAAAAAAGAAAAAAATTCAAACCTAGATTTTAAATTAAATTAAAAATTTTTGGAATTTTATTTTTTGTTAAAGTTTATAAAAAAATAAGTATCCATAGATAAAATTTTAAAAATATTGCCAGGGTTTGTTATAAGCAAAAATGGCCAACATTAAAATAATCTTTTTAACTCTTTCATCAAGAAATACTGATGAATGAGACCCATTTGTTTATTGAGATCTTATTTCTCGTCAATTTTAAAACTAGTCGCCCTCCCATTTTCTCATCCGGGCTTGGGACCGGCCATGGCATGGTTACGACTATGCTACTGTCATCCACACCAGTAACTGTGGGACGTTCATCATAAACAGCATCACTCATCCGAGCCGAAGCTGCGAACTCGACAACTATTCAGACTTAGCTTGGAACCACAAACCAAGCGTATTCACCCGAAGGAGAATACTTAACTTTGTTACCAGGACTACACCTATTGCTAAATGGGTCTGCTGTAATACAGCTCGTAATACAGCACATTTAGAACGGTGTTAGAATGACAGCAACATCGCCGCCCTCCCATTTTCACATCCAGGCTTGGGACTGGCCAAGGCATGGTTACGGCAATATTTTTTTCAATTAATGCTTCTAAACCTTGTGATCGTCGGTTACATGTGATCAAAGCCTCCTCTCAATTTTTGACTCGTTTCATAAGAATTGATCAGAAAATAAAAACAATGATCAAATTAGCGTAAATATTTACCAAAATTATCGATATTGGGTATCAATGTGAAGCATTAATTTAAAGTAACACCTTTTTTAATAAAGTTTTAACGTGACTAAGTTCTATTTTTACACCTTTGTGCAAGTCCTAATTTGATAAGAATTTAGATAATTTTGAATTAAAAATTTTCAGAAATTCTAATACTCAGTATGTTCTTACATTTTCCAGTGTAACTTGCAGTACAGTCCTTACAGTTGATTTTGTACACTACTAATGACTTGTCTTTGTTCTTTTTGAAATTTTCTTTGAACGGGAAGCAGTCAGCTATTGTTTTAGGTACTCTGTTCGCTACATTAAAATCCACTTGTATGAAATTACGTGTTATTTCTAGTAAATGAGTGTACATAAGCATTCAAAAATAAAAGGTAAATAAGATGCAGAGAGTAGGGGTAAAAAATAATTCGAAAAAATTTTATGACGTCAGCTTTATTTTGTCTGGAGGGCTATTTTTTTAAGAGTTTATTTATTTAAACAAAAGGCTTTGAGTAACAAAACTCCTTTCGCCTTTTTAAAATTTTTCTATGTAAGTTATACAATTAAATAAAATAATATTTAAATTGGAACTGAAATGTAAACTTTCTTTATATATATATAAAGAAAGTTTACATAGTTTTAACAGTTTAACATAAGTTTATTATTCACTCGTTTAGTAAAGAAACACAGTGGGGTTTTGAATTGAGGTTCTCTTGAGCTTTTTATAAAGGTATCGACATAGTCCTTCATGATGCTAAGAATCCCTGGTTCTTATTTTACAGACAGTTTTTTGAATATCTCCTGAGGAAACTTTTTAGGCGAGTTTCAACTGTTTCGATTCCTAGTTCATCTAAAAAATTGAAGAAAAGATCCGCGGAGTGTCGTAGAGGAAGTGGTAAATGGATTTAATACAAATATTTTGTAGCACCTAGGGCTTGTGAATGTTTGCTTTTGACGCAAAGCTGATAATAAATTAACTATATTCTAATATCGAATCAACAAGTGCATATAGACCCCAAATAAGATTTTATGCGACAACTTCCAGGATAGGAAGGAAACACTACGATTATATTTTCCATGTCGACGGTAACTCCATGAAGGTAATCATTGATACACGTCACCAGATAAAGTGAATTATTTAATTCATTGTTATCAAACGAATTCGAATCAATTCTAAAAATGAAGATTTAATAACAAATGTTCGTCTTGTAGGCAATATTTTAAA
Organism: Brachionus rubens; assembly: GCA_022207745.1. Taxonomy (NCBI): domain Eukaryota; kingdom Metazoa; phylum Rotifera; class Eurotatoria; order Ploima; family Brachionidae; genus Brachionus; species Brachionus rubens. Next base: position 3,635,475 of record JAJVHD010000005.1, read on the forward strand.
CAGCGTCTTTTTGACTTTTCTGTATAGTGTCATTCATCGTTTTGCATGTCAGATGATTTTTATTATAATTATTCTGTCCTGACATCTGGAGCGAATAAAATCAATTTGAGAGTTAAAACAATAGTGTTCGTCGAACTTTATACCTAAGAAAGTTGGAGATACGCATTTTGGAATGGATCTACCAAATAGCAAAATGGAAAGGTCCTGATTTTTGATAGGTTTGAAAAAATTTTATGACGATAGCTTTTTTTTTTCTCTAGGGTTATTTCAAAAATTTTTGTTTAAAGAGGCAAATTATCTTATTTTTAATATTTTTTTCTCACTTGTCAGATGTTCATCTTTTAATACAGTTGATAATGACATGTCTCCGCCGTACGTTTAAAAATAATGAGTCACCTAAATTCTAAGCTTATCATCCCTGGTAGAAAAGGTCATTACAACCCGACCTGTAAATTTTTAAACCAATTGAAACTTAATTATGTTTTATATCATTTACCTTGAAAATATTAAAACAACACACCCGCTTTTTTGTATTCACAAATCAACCCCTAGAAGAAAACATAAAAATGATACATACAGAAAAAATAATAATAATAATAATAATAATATAGATTTTTAATAAAATATTCGCTAATAATATATTTTACTATATTTTCATAATTTTAATAACAAAAATGGATTCTCAACTATTTTCTCTTTTTTACTCTCTATTTTTTTTCGAACACGTAAATTTATTCAAACGTTTTAAGAGTTCTAAATTCTTTTTTTTTTTTGTGTTGTTATATTTAGAACAATGAGTAATCAATTTGCATCTAAACTGAACCCGACAGCTGTTGAATTTGTTCCTAGCTTTTTACGTACACAACAAAGTGATGTTGATCCGTACGAAATGGAAGCTCGTTGTGAAGCAGTTGTTGAAATATTACAAGACGATCGTGTACGTGATCATTTAAATCCAGCTGCACAACAAGCCGGCTCACCATTAAATCAAAATTTTGATGAAAATTACGATCAATTAGACGATGAAGAGGACATGCAAGAAATGATGGCAATGCAAGAAGAATGTCGTTTAGAAATGATGAAATTTTATATTCAATCACAAAATCCTAATTTGTTTGAAAATATCTATCACGATGTAAGTTATCCCGATAAATTACTCGAACCAAAACAAAAGTCTGATAAAGATGTCAAAATTGACAAGGCTAAGGAGTCAATTGTTAATGATTTAAGCACACAAACACCCGAGTACACACCTAAAAAGTTTGCCGAATCTAAGAATTAGAGTCTTCGAGTTCTTCTGTTTTTGTATTATAATTTTAATAATAATGCTTTACTGTTTGTTTTCTTTTTGTAAAAATGTTTTTTTTTTTATGGGATTTTAGATTTTGAAGTTTAGTGTTGGAATAAAATTATTTAAACAAAAACTTTTTTCTTAATATTGTTAGTCTTAACACTCAACCAGGAGGTATGAGTAATAAGAAATTTTAACACATGGTCCATTTGAAAAAAAAATCATGGTCTAACGATTAAGCTCTTTAACTCACCGATTACAGGATTTCTCTACGAAGACGAACCCTATTCTTGACAGTAGGACCTTGCCGAAAGTTTGGAAAGTTGCGACTTAACCCCTCTACACAAGAGTGGATCCAAAAATGAACTCTCAGATTATCGTCCTGTATCATTGACATCGATTATTTTTAAGGCAATGCAAAGAATTATTAAAGATAGTTTGATAGATTATCTCATTGACAACAATCGGTTTTGTTGCACGATGAATCTGCCTGAAACCCTTAAATGAAGGTAAACTTATAGATGTAATTTATACCGATTACTCAAAGGCCTTCAATAAAGTGAAACAAAGGAAATTAAAACATAAGTTTGAAAGGTATGGAATTAGAGTTGCCATTCTTAATTGGATTAAGGACTTCTTTAGTAATAAATCCGAAAGATTTGTTTTGGGCGAATCGTGCTCTTCATGGTCTACAGTAACAAGCGGTTTTTCTGAGCCATCAGTGTTAGGACCTCTTCTATTTGTAATTTATATAAACGCAATGTCGATTATATGCTGATGAAAACAATTTTTCATACGTTAGATAATGATCTCTCACAAGCTGAACTCCAATGTGATTTAAAAGTTATTATGGTCTGAAATCTGGGAAGTTCCTTCAAACGATCAGAAATGCAAAGTAATTTTCTATGACAACGCTTTACAAGAATCGGACTATTATATCAAAAATCGAAATGGGCTCAACGATTAGTGAACGCGAGAAAGATCTTTAGAATCCTAATACTTCTCCAGGATCATAGTCAACTTTTTACTTAAAGCAAAAAGTCTCAATATGCCAACACATATAAAGCTTTAAGTATTAATACAGAGAGTTTCCAGCTTTATTGCAGGTCAAATTTACAATTTCAATTTGAATTGAGATTATATCTGTTTTTACAATGCTGCATTTTGACATAAATTCAACTACCATTTCACCCTTTTTTTCACCATGCTTTTTATTGTTTTGTCGTAGAAATGTGAATATGAAGATAATTATTTTATTTAAAGGATAACAAGAATGTTTTTAAAATAAATTAGTTTTATTAAAATAAGATTCATTTTTAACCTTGAAGTAAAGAAGTTAAAGAACTAATTGTTTGAAGAACATAATTGAGAGCACCACCAGCATTGCTTAGAATATTCGATACCATTTGTGTCAAAATTGAGGCAGCTTGACCCCATTTATCCGAGCCAGCAAACAATAATTGTGTTACTAAATGTTTAATTTTATCCCACAAGTCACTTCCCAATTGTTGGATTGTACCAATTACTTGATTTAAACCTAATGCATTCAAAGCTAAATCGACCAAATCTCGTTTTCCATTTTGTATCAAACCGTTTATTGAAGAAATTAATTGGCCAACGATTTGAAGTAACTGTTGACCTAATTCTAATATTGGCCGTAAAACATCTTGGAAATTTTGACTTACTGGAGTCGCGTAGACACAAGCCAAACAAGCGAATAAAATAATCAATGGTTTCATTTTTTTTATAACTTAGATTTTTTTGTTTAGATTTTAAGTCTTTTTATATTTGATATTTTTTGAATTTTAACAATATTTAATTTTCCCATTCGTTTTATCCCACTCTGTTTATTAAACAATCCCTTTTTTTTATCTGACTCCTCTTTTGATTCTTGACTCTAAATTTTCTTGCGAGTAAGAAAAACCAAGACAATTAACGAGATAAATAAGTACCTCAGCGAACTTCAAAAATGGTTAACTAAATGGAAGATGAAAATTTCAGTAGAAAAGTCCTGCTACATGATCTTCAGTAAGAGCACCAACGAACCTCCAGACATAAACCTAACAATTTACGATCAAAAACTTAAACGTCAAGCAGAAGTCAAATGGTATCATTTTTGACCCTAGGCTAACCTTTACTCCAATGGTGGATGATATTAAAGAACGGTGTAACTCTCGGCTAAACTTAATAAAAGTTTTATCTAATAAAAAATGGGGGCTCAGCTCAAAAACCCTTGGTAACCTATACAAATCACTGATAGGATCAATCTTAGACTACTCTTTTCCATGTCTCAATTCTTTCTCCGAAACAAATATCAAAAGATTACAAGTCATCAAAAATTCAGCCGTTCGATCCATTCTAAAACTTAGATTTGACACCCCTACTAACATCTTACATTACGAGGCCCTTAACAAACTAAAGCTCTTTTCGGTTTCCAATCGTCTCTTAGACTTTGAGTGCGAGGTATGTCGGAGCAGGACTCGGTCACACTGTCCCACTAGTTGTCAGACTGGTCAACGAATACAGAGCAGGTTTTGAATCTCGATTCATTGAATTTCCCACTCCACTGTGTAACTGCTACCTTGTCATTTCGTCTTTCTTTGATTTCCCCAACCCTGAAGCTATCTTGAACTAACATCATTCTTTCACTAGCCTTTTTTAGTCATCTTAGCCTTTGGACTCTATGTCTTTTATTTTATCGAAACTTTTTATTCTATCTCTTTACTTTTTTTTCAAAAAAATGCTCTTTCTCTTGTTTTACCAGAGAAAATACAAAGATTTAAATCTTTTCAGGGTTTTCAGATAATCTGCTTTCTAGTGATATAATTTCTATGACATTGAATACTTCCGCTCGGTTTTTAGCCGATAGAATACATTTTGGAAGTTAAACTGAAAAATGCATTAAACCAATCACCCTGCTCTCCTAAAACCTCAAAAAATATCCTTAAAACAATTGCTTACACTTATTACTTGTTTTGGAAAGCTGACATGCGTTTGATCTACCGAAAAATTAGGATTTATAAAAATTGCAAGGTTTAAGGGATTTCAAACCTAAGCCTGGGTATCTCTTAATAAAGTTAGATAAATTTACACTTCAGAGTCCAAAAATAGAAATCAAACTGTTTTATTGTCCCTTCTCGTTAATTCAACAGAAATTTGAGTATTAAGGTGTTTTAAGTTAAATAATGATCAATATAAAGTTTTACTAAAAAAAACTTGCAATTTAATTCGGTTTTATTGTATACAAAATGACTAAATATGATAAAATAAAGAAAAAAAGGTTCCGGAAATGAAAAACGTCCACACTAATTTTAAAATTGATATTCGACCTAAAATTCTTAATCAACGCATATTAAAACCTAGGAAACCAATTTTTCAAGGGGTGTCCAGAATAATTTTTTCAGACACCAGGGGTCCGAAGTGTCAAGACCCCTCAAAAACCATACTTAACTTTTAAACCTGTAACTTTTATAATTAAACTTTGCTATTCTGAAAAGGCGTAAAATTTTCTACAATTTAAAACTATTTTCAATTATCCTTGAGTTATTTGAAGGTTGCAAATTAAGGAAAAAGGGCAAATTTTACCCCTTTTTTTTAATTTTTTTAATTTAACTTATGCAGTGTTCATCTCACCCATAAGATACATACAAATTCTGAAACTAGACTGAATTCTGAACAACTTGATGGTTTAAGATTCTCATAGTTCAAGAAAATTGCAGCATCTTCCCCTGAGGCTATCGATTGGGTATCATCAGCGTTTCTGAAGATTTCAAGAGCTTGTTGAGGGTTGGGATTGATTAAAAGATGTTAATTTGTTGCTGAATGTTTATTGATAAGATTTACTATAAATAACAGAAAGTGAAGAGGTATTTATACCCAACTTTCTGTATAGGAAGAAGATCACTTCTTCATCATTTATTCATCATTCGTAAACAACCAACTTGTTTATATGTAATACACGCACACAACAACTGCTAAATCAACCCACACACTATTTGTAATTTCATTTGATGATGAAATTTCTTTTCAATATTATTAATCATCAATTGAACTCTCATAATCAATCATTAGAGGAGTAATGTAGAATTTCGAGGGAGCAGAACTGCCTCTCAACAGGCTTTTTAGGCAGCTTATCTTTTATACATGCCATGATTTTAAAGCAATTGTTAGTCAATAGTGTCGAATAGTGAAGCTATTTATGCTAAAATTACAACCGGGACTTTGAGTGTTAACCTTAAAACTGTAACTAAAGAACCGACTCGGGTATGTGTTTAGTTTAACAACTTGAAATAAAAAATAAAATTTAAAAAAAATCGAATTTTATTTGAAATAAACTAAGTTGATGAAATTAAGTAAAATAATTAGCAAAAGACTATTAAATCAAAAATAAATACATAGACTTAAATAGACCCGAGTTTGTCATCATTGATACATTCGTACTTACCAAAATGATCTTCTTTCCAAATCGTTACTTTATTATCACCAGTTGACACTGCTAACATATTACTTGTCAACGACCAACTAACATGCCATACAACTGAATTAAACTCATGTAATACATTTGATTTCCACATGGACAAAGCACCGTTACCAGTGTCACTTAAATCACATGACCAGATAATAACACGACCTGATTGAGAACAACTTGCAATGTTTGTTTTATTGTGTATGACGTTTTGAGACCAAGCGACGTCTCGGACCCAATCAGTGTGACCTTGTAATGTTTGATCTAAAACCCATTGACCGTTTTGATCTTCACGCCATATTTTAACAACATTATCACATCCGCCTGAGACGATTCGTTTACAACTTAACGTTGATTGATCTTCGACAGGAAACGCCGGGGCCCAGCTGACTGATGTACAACCAGTTGAGTGTGCGTTGTCTATTTTTCTAGCTTGCCAGTTTCCATCACCGTTTAATGAGACTATACTTATCGAACCATCCGAACTACCACAAGCAAAAACAAGACCGAATTCACATGGTGCCCAACTGACCGTGTTAACTTAACGATAGGGTTTTAACAATGTAAAGGAAAGAACTTCAGGGAATAAGGTTACCTGATGACTCATGGCCTTGGTATATGTAAAATGGTGACCATTTATTATTATTCATTTCTTTCCACACGATTACTTTTTTATCGTATGAACAAGAGGCTAGGTAGTTACCGAACATTGGATGGGCCCATGCAACTTGCCAAACGGGGCCTTCGTGACGACGTAGATCTTCGATTAGAAATTGTTTTTGTGCATCAAAGATTTTAACCGAACGGTCCGATGAACATGTCGCTAGTTTAAGACCGTAATAATCCAAAGCAGCATCATGCTTAAAACAATCAAGTTTTAGATTAAGAGAATAATGGAAATTTTTAATTTTAAAAAAATTACGATTAAGTCTTCATGGCTGGTGTCGACAGTGTTGAGAATCGAAGTCTTAAAAAGAAAAAATTAGAACTAAAAAGTGGACTAAGAAGTTCGGTTCTTACCATTTTATTCAAGGGTTAAAAATTTTCTTTTTTTTTGCTTTCAAGTTTCGAATTTGCAATTTATTCAAAAAAAAAAGAAGTACGTAGCATTTATATTTTTTATTAAGGGTACTATTTATTAATTTTTAATAGTGAAATAAAATTTGTCTTTAAAAAAAAAGAAGGAGATTAAGATTTTTTGATGAATTGTTTCTTTTTCTTGTGACTAGATAACTTTTTAATGCGATTTGACATCAACTTTTTGTTCCAATGATTTTCCATTCCGAATTCGAGACTAAATTGTCTTTGAAAAAATTTCTTATCCATTTTTCTCTAAATTTTTAATTTCAATTTGGACCTGTTTAAATAGGTTCGGATATTTCATAATTAATTTGAAATATTTCTCAATTAAAGGTAATACCGCGAACATTCTAGACATCAAAGTGTAGAACATTCTAGTATTCTCGCCGTAACCATGCCTTGGCCAGTCCCAAGCCTGGATGTGAAAATGGGAGGGCGGCGATGTTGCTGTCATTCTAACACCGTTCTAAATGTGCTGTATTACAGCAGACCCATTTAGCAATAGGTGTAGCCCTGGTAACAAAGTTAAGTATTCTCCTTCGGGTGAATACGCTTGGTTTGTGGTTCCAAGCTAAGTCTGAATAGTTGTCGAGTTCGCAGCTTCGGCTCGGATGAGTGACGCTGTTTATGATGAACGTCCCACAGTTACTAGAGTGAATGATAGTAGCATAGTCGTAACCATGCCATGGCCGGTCCCAAGCCCGGATGAGAAAATGGGAGGGCGACTCGCTTTTTTTAAAATTAATATTTTTGATAATCTCAAAATTTTCATAACAAAATTCACAACATTTTTTTTTTTTCAAATTTTTTTTAAAAATGGTTCAGTTAGCATCAATGGATAAATCATTTGAAAAATATTTTACCGATTCTAAAAGTCTCATTCGGATCAAACATCTATTCCTTTTATTCATTAAACAACTCGAAACAGAAGAGTTTAAACTTTTTTGTAAATACTTGAATTATCTTTTGAAGAAACACAGTGATGAACCATTAGAAATATTTGGTAACTTATAACTATTAATTCCTTGTTTGTCTTGATTCAATAATATTCTTTTAGACGTTGTGTTAAAGGACTTGGAATCAAATGGTTTCTATGAATCGATTGAAGACGATGACAAAGACGAAATAGTCAAATCATTTTCTGTAGTCGATGATTTTAATTATTACTCGAAACCGTCTGAAAGTGACGATGATGACTATGAAGACTTGGACGAAGATTTTGATAAAAACAAGAAATCAGTTAAAACGAATCGAAATGGGACTTTGAACGATAAAGTAAAAGCTGAGTTAGAAAAGAAATATCAATCAAACAACTTACTTACAGCTAATGAGCGTAAACAATTGGCTAAAAAGCTACGTATAACTGAACGTCAGATACAAAAATGGTTTATATCGAGACGAGAGAGACAAAATAAAGTTAATAATGTAAAAACAAAATCTGAAAAAGTGTTGAAAAATAATGACAACTTGGACAACTCGAAGAGTGTCATTGTCAATGAGAAAACAAAATCAAATGATGTTTGTCCCGATGTTGATAATAAAGAAAATGATTCCATTGATGTCACTAAAAGTAAGTTGATTTTGTAGTCTCCGAAGTCATTTTAATAATTTTCGTTTAGATGAGGAAAAATCAGAGTCACAAGCGAAACCCCGAGGACGAAGAAGTCGTCGAAAGTTAGACGAAGAGACAACGATTGAACAACCAGAACCATCCGGACGTCGTCTAAGTCTACGTCGTCAGTCTTTAATCGATAAAAAAGAGACAGATGAAACACCAGATGTTCAATCTCCACCACCAAAACGAGCTTGTCGAAATTTATCAGATGAAATCGTGTCCAAACTAGAAGATTTTTATGCAAAAAACAACCAAGCCGATGAGACTGAACTAAAAGAAATTGAAAAAGAGACTAAACTAAGCGAGTATTTGATCAAAAAATGGTTCAAACAAAAACGAGAGACAAAACTTAAATCGGATCGTAAACCCGAATCACCAAAACAAGAAGACGAAGACAAACAAGACGAATCAGACATGGATTTTATAAAAAATTTTTCAAACGAAGCTATTGAAGAGCTTGAAAAGTCGTTCGAAAAAAGTGCTAATCTAAGACCATTGGACAAAAAAGCGTTGAGTTTAAGACTCGGATTGAAAACAATTGACATCGAACGTTGGTTTTATTTCAAACGAAAAGAATCTCACAAGTCATAATTTTTTTTACTCTAATTTTTTTATTTGTAATGACTCAATTTTTTTTTAATAAAAGTTTAAAATTTTGTAAAATTTTCGAAGTTCCAAAAGTGTTAGTCATTAAGGAATTTAAGAAATAGGCAGACTATTAGGAGGTACTACTTTTTAAAGAAGCGTTAGAAGTTGCCAAATAATTCAATGATTCCTCGACATCTTTTAGACTAAAGGATTGACTAAAGGTCTTCAGCAGAATACGAGGATGATTCAATATTCGTAAAGAAGTTATTAAACATCTCAACTTGATCAGCAACTGAAGAAGCTTTTAAGTCACCACTCTGAACTACTTCAGTTATTTCAGGGCAATCATCAAAATTTTTATCGCTTCTCAGTTTTGCATGAGGGTTTATTATTGACTGATCATAAGGATAGACCTTAAGGAATATTGTGTTACGTGGGATCAGCGAATTGTAACGATCCAACTACATCTGAGTTATGAATCCATCACGCTTCCACTATACAACGCTTTAACCTTTTAACAATATTGCACTTGTTTTCAGGGCGACCTTTGTTACACTAAATATTTGTAAATTTCATCTTTTATTTCTTCAACTTAAAAGCTTCGAATTTTGGCCTGGTCTGGAAAACTAGCAAAAGTCCTATTGCTTACAGGTATCCGATGGAATCGAATAGCCGAATATTTTCTTATTAGTTCAAGAAATTTAAAACTTAAGTGCTATCTGAATTTGTCATTTTTGACATCAGAGCTACGACCTCGGAAATCCCAAAATATCATTTTTTCATGTGGGTAAAAGACCAAAAATTTACCACTACTCCTCCGACTTTTGCAGTCTAATGATAAAGTGCTTAAATTAAACATTTAAGAGCTCATGATTGGAAAAAGATATCCTTAAAGCAGAAAAGTTCCGACTGACGCCTGTTACCAAATCGGACTAAGAAAAAATTTCAAGTTACCCTCGGACGAAAACGGTAAAAAAGGCATTTTTTAAGTCAAATTGTATTTAGTTCCAGGGGTCACTTGTCATTCCACTTTTTTTACGTTAAACCAGACAAAATTCTGAACAAATCGGTCCTTCCAAGAAAATATTCACACTTCGGATTATTTGACCCGTAGTGGATTCCTACACATTTTTGATCGTTCCATAAATAATTCTTTCCACTAATCATACAATTTACTTATATCATTTTGTAACCTCAAACTATCTTTAACATAGCCCACTAGGCTGATGATCTTGGTGTCGTTTGCAAATAGTTTACATATGCTACGTACATTGTCTGGTAAATCATTGATAGAAATGACTGGGCTCAATACGGATCCCTGAGGAACTACGCTGATATCTTCTTTTCATTATGAGCAACTATTCCCAAGCACTACCCTTTGCTTCCTATTTCTCACAAACGTTTTCGTCTTCTTTAATGAAATGTGGTTTCCGAGGTCGTAGATTACAGTTCTGATGTCAAAAATGGCATATTCTGGTTAAGTTTTGAATTTATTAAACTTGAGACAAAGTTAAAGACAGGTCTAGCTATATATAGAAAAAAATTTGGCCTTCAATAATAACATCTAATGAAATGCAGCCCCAGTACTCTACTTTTTAAAGTTTTACGTGATTTTACGTTCTATTGAATTTTGGTAAAATTTGAAAAAAATATATTTAAATTTCTTATTAATTCAAAATAATAGCAACAATTAAAAACAAAAAAATTAAAAACACAATTATTGACACATAACTCCAAAAAACAAGCCGATTATTTTCAATCAAAAAATCAATAAATTTAACTTGTAAACTTTTTTCGGTATATTTCTTTAACGTAGAATAATGAATAACCGTTACATTTGGCTCTCTAACTAGACTAGTAGTCATTTCAATAGTCGAACTTTGTATTTTCTCAGTTGTGCTTGGTAATGGTTCAATTGTAGTCGTTGTTTTGAACATAAAACGTTTACATTTTTCTTTCCATTCTTTATTGTGTTCAAGATCAACTCTGTGAACATGATGAGCATATTTTCCTTTTTCAATTTCCCTAATTGAAACATTTTGAATTTGATTGGTACTAATTAAACATATAAGTCCAATCGATTCGGATCTCAAATAAAAATGAAGGTGATCTACATAAAATTTTTCGATTACAATATATCGACTGGAAATGGCAAAATCGTCTCTATACATAATTGGTTGATTATGTTGAAGTCCAATAATGTATTTATGAATACGTCTCAAGTTGCCTTCAATTCTTGGTATAGCTGGTAAGTGATTGTCTCTTATATTAATACTAAAATTAGATGAACTTTTTGAATTTTGAAAATAAAAGTAATTTAATTGTTTCAAACCAATACCATCCAAATTTATAAACTCTAAATAGTTTGAATTAAATTTCAAATAATCGATGTATTCTAATTTAGATGAATATGTTTCAAGCGATTTTAGTTGTTTAAATCTTTCAAAAAAATCATTTGAAATGTGTTCAATAGTGTAATTAAGAAATGATATTCGTTCCAAATTGACTGGTAGTCTAGAACTATCATTAAGTGTCACTGGGATCTTACCGTTTTTTAAAGCAAAATGTTTTAAGTGTACTAAACGACTTAGATCTAACAATTGGGAAAATACACCACCGTAAAGTTGAAATGTTGTAACATTTTGAGACAAATAAGTGAAATCATAATTTGTTTTATTATCAAAAGTTGAATTATAAAGTCTAATGCTTACGATTTGATTTGTAAGAGAAAGTTTTAAATAATAAGAACGTATCAATTGGTGATCAAAATATTTTGTGTTATTCGAATCGAAATGAAATGTATTTTTATTTACTACTGGAATGTAAACTTTACCTGATAAACTACTATCAAATAAAATAGTAAATAAAAAAAATAACAAAATCATTTTTTTTTAATTTTTTTTTGTTTTTAAATTTTTAAAATAATTTTTTATCTTCTTGGAAACAAAATTTTTAATTCTTTTTTTTTCTATAATCTTCCCATTTTAATCGATTAAAGGTTCCGGGTCTACACTTGTGATTACTTTATTACTTTAATCTTAAAGAAAGAAAAGTGCGAGAGTGAAAACGTTTGTAACTTAAAAGTTACATCTCATCGTGGTGACTGAGGAATTTGTTTATAACAACATATTCCGCAAGACCCAGGGTTTCTTACTGTGATATAGCGACATCTCGCTGATATTACTGGTTTAGTTTTACTAACTTACTTGAAAACGTTGAGTTAATACAAAATTTGTACAGTGTTGGCAAATTTTTTGTAACATCTGACGTTAGATGACGTAATTTTTTAGAGATCAATTTCGTGTTCATTGGTTAACTGACGTCAGCACTTGTAATAGAAAAATGACGGAATAGCCGATGACACCCCAATCAAATATTTTTCAAAATGACTTTTTTAAAGGCAGAGCAAACTTGAGTTAAAACAAAATTTTATTATTTATGACTGATAAGATTCATAGGATAGCCTTAGTTGTGACGATTTTGCTTGAATAATCATCTCAAATTTTATTCTTTTTGCTGAAACTTTTTGAAAAAATTGTTACGAGTAGGGGTGTCGCCTTTACTTATTTTTTCCTTTACTTTACCAATAAAGTAAAGGAAAATGCACTTTTTCCTTTATTTCCTTTATTTTTTCTTTTATGCGTTTTTCAGCTTTAGAAGACTATATTTTAGTGTTTTTTGAAGGAAAAATCCATTTTCCGAGAAATAAAGGAAATAAAGGGTAAAACTTTACTTTATTGATAAAGGATAAAGGTTTGAAAAAAGCCTTTATTTTTGGCAAAACTTGAATATACGCCTGTCAACATGATACTACGTTAAAATAACAAAGTTTCATTGAACTTTATTTTTTCCTTTATTTGTATGACTAAAGGTCCTTTTTTAAAATAAAGTAAAGAAAAAATAAAGTTCAATGAAACTTTGTGTAAATAAAGGAAATAAAGGGTCTACCTTTACTTTATTCCTAAAGTAAAGTAAAGCCGACACCCCTAGTTACGAGTTAAGTTGCCATTAAGGTAAAGTCAACAGCCAGTTAGAGTTTAATCCCTATAGCTGGACAAGATAACCAGCTCAAGCTCTGTTTTGCCTTATGAAGTTCAACTCTCATTCGTCACTACATAATCTAGCAACTCCATAATGGTGAATAGGAAGATTGAGTATACTATCATCCCAGTCACTTAACGAGTTATTGGTTTTAGAATGATATTATTCAAAAATTTTTATGTTTTTTTAGGACAAGTATTCTCTAATAAGAGAATACGCTTGGTCTGTTGTTCTTGGTATGTAATGTTCAGACATGGGAAGTCCTTAGGAACTTGAATTGAAAAAAATCGTGTTCGTAAAACACAAAAGTCTTGGCTGGTTCGCTTTCTGGTCTTCTTAACCCACCCAGCTTAGCTGTCTCGTCTGTAACGATCTCGGTTTTTGGTTTACCATCTTGTAGACTTCTGTGTTCAGTATCTTGTCCAAATGCTTCATTCCTAGCCACATTCTGTAGCAAGTTGTTGAGAAGCTGTTAAAATTGTCCATCATTTCTCTATAGACAATCCACGTCTCACTGCCATATAGGAGAATCTAACTACAGTGGCTTCAAAGATGTTGACTTTTAGTTTGATTGGTATATGCTTTGCTTTCCAAATCTTTTCCATCTTCCAATACGCTACCCGAGCAAGTGTACTATCAAAAAGTTTCATTACTTTAGTTAAATATTTTATTAAGACTTTTATCAACAAAAACAAACAAAAATATTACAAACGAAATTACAGTAACATAACCCCAAAACACAAATCGATTATGATCAATTATAAAATCAATAAATCGAACTTGAAAATTTTTTTTTGGATAAAATTTTCTCGATTTTATAACAAAACTTTCCGTTGTATTGGACACATTAGATTTATTATTATATGTAAAAAATCTCTTGCTTGTTGAACTTTTAGTTGGAATAGTTGTTGTTTCATGGACTATCGTTGTAGTACGCAAATAACGCAAACAACCAAATTTAATAAATTCATTGACATTATTTAATTTATTTCCATGGTGTCCATAAAGATTATGAAGATCATCCTCAACAACAAGATTTAAAATTTGATCAGTTGAAATTAAACAACTGACCATTGGCGATAATTCATAAATTCTTATATCACCTTTATTAACAACAAAATTAGTAATTACGACATGATGACTAGAAAGATTATAATTGCCTTCATGATAATACAGGAAATTTGTGTTCGACATTTGCCTTCCAATTTTGTACGTAAAAATATTTGATAACCTACCTTCAATTCTTGGTATCGCTTTCAAATAATTATGTTCAAGAATTATTGTAAAATTAGGTGCACTTTTTGAATTGTAAAAATAAAAATCCTCTATTTGAGATGATGATATTTTATCGAGTTTTATAAGTTCCAAAAAATTAGAATCAAATTCCAATCGCTCTATATAATTAAGAGTTGAATTTCTGATTACAAGTTGTTTTAGTCGCTTAAATTTTCGAAAAAAATCCTTATTTATTCTATTTATATGAGTGAAATGAATATATTCCAAGTTGGCTGGAAGATTTTTGTTATCTTCAAGAGTATTTGAATGCATATAAGTGATTGTTAACGATTTTAAATTTTCTAAACGTTTTAGATCAAAATTATGTATTTTCAAAAAAGAATTATTTATTTTAAAACTTGTTACGTTTTCTGATAAATAATTGAAATCATAGTAAGAACTTGTAAAGTCCATGTTTTTAAACTCAATATTTGTAATATGATTTGTAAGTGATAGTCGAGCATACTCTAAACGAGTTTTGTTGCGATTAAATATTGTTCGATTCGGAAAGCCGATTAAATGAAATGTGTTGTTAGTTACAAATGGAACTCCAATTGGTTCCGATTCAATCGTTTTAAATAGAAATCCTAAAAATATTAAGATCATTTGAGAATTTTTTTAATATTGATTTTTTTTTTTTTTATCTTGGATACTAAATTAGCTTTACCCCTCTCTTAGGAATAATAAATTTAATTTGAGTTCCCAAATTATCCTCAGTGCTATGAGAAAAAACACGTAATACCCCAGCTCTTGGTAGTCAAAAATTAGTTTTTAAAAAATTAGTTTTTTATTTATTCGCGGATTTTCCGAGTCTGATAAACCATGAACAATTGTAAATAATCTTAAGGAGTCGTGGTCGAGTGCCGAAGGGTTAAAACAACAGCTTTGGCAGCTAGTGGCACAAGTTCAAATCCTGGTCGAGTCAAAAAAATGTAACGATTAGAAAAAATAATAATTGAAATCGATAGGTGTCATTGGTGTTGGGCTGCTAGGAAACGATCCGACTAGAATCATCGACTAGTCATTATATACAGTCTTGGTCATTCCCAGGTTCCTCTTGGGAACGTTCCCCAACGTTCACCAATGTTCCCAAAGTTCCCTAAATTTTTTAAAAGTTACCTTAAAAAATTTTAAATTTTTAAATTTTTTCAAAATAATTTGAAGCAATAAAAAATGGAATTTAGGTGTTTTGTTAAGAATTAATGGAGATACAAATAAATTATCGTTTCAACTTGCATAACACCGTGTTAATGTGCAACCGAATACGGTCACAAAAAAGTTATTGTTAAAAAAGCCTAGTTTTCAGAAAATCCCAGATTGAGGGTTCTTCGAACTGTTCTAGCACTACACTTAAGATTCAACTTTTTTGCAATCTCGTGAGATGATGTTTCTTTTTTTTTATATTTCTTTTAATTATTTCTTCGTCGATTAATATTATTTTTTTTGAGTTTTCTTGTTTGGGAAACTTTTGATCAAACCTTTCCTAAATAAAAAGAATCAGGATTTTTTTTTCACTGGATGGGTCATTGACCACTGACACGACCTAAAGATCAACCGAAACTCAGAATTGAGATAAAAGCGATTATTTTTAATACAGTATGTCTAGAAAATTTAGAAATTCATATTTTTTATTTTGGGACTGGTTTGTTTTTGAGAGGTCTGGCGGTTGAGAAATAAAAAAGTTTAATTTTTTTTTTAAATTTTTATTCATCATAAATTTTCACATCGGAAAAATACAAAAATAAGGATAGATAAAAAAAATGGAAATAAAAAAATCCGACAAAAAACAAACAAACAATTTTTAGTAAAAAAAACAAGTCTATAAAGTTTAGAAATTGTACTTTTTAACATTTAAAATGACCGCCATTAGCTTTGATGCATGTCGCAATTCGTTTTGGCATATATTCAATCAAATTTTTTACGATTTCAGTCTTTACGTTTAACCATTCATTGAATAGAACCGTCTTTAAGTGCTCAATTGACGTCATCTTAGTTTTTACCAATTTATGGTCAATATATGACCACAAGTTTTCGATAAGATTCAGATCTGGGGGTCTAGAACACCAGGGAAGTACAGTTATTTGTTTCTCTTCAAACCAGTTTCGAATGGAGTGTGCGGTAAGAGCGCTTGACCTGTCTTGTTGGAAAATCCAATCTTGTCCTTCTTCGAAAAATAGCTCGGCTGATGGCAATAATTCATTTTCCAGGGTTTTCTTGTAGACAAACTGGTTTATTCGGCCAGTATAAATAGTGCAGCACCCAGTTCCATTGTAATTAATGAAACCCCAAATTCCTACAGAACCTCTACCATTCTGTAGCCTTGGTAAACAAGACTTCGGATGATACTTCTAATTTGCGAATCTTTTGACAAATACTCTTGATTTTTGGTTTAGAACCACGAAATTTGACTCATCGCTGAAAATCACTTTAGACCAATCTTGAATCGTCCAATCTTGTCGTTCTCTACACCATTTGAGCCTTTTTAGTCTGTCTTTAAATGTCAATAGGGGCTTTCTTATAGCAACATACGATTGAATTTTTTTTTTCAATAGAATTTTTCTAATGGTGTTTTTGTTAACTCTAACCTCATCAAATGTAGAACTAAAGTCAGCAATTAATTGCCTATAGCTGATCGAAGGGTTGACTCTGACCTTTCTAAAAATGTATGATTCGTCACGACTGGTAAGCTTTAGTGGTCTACCAGACCTTGGTAATTCTTTGCAACTGGAAGTGATTTCATAATTTCGCTTAGTTGTAAAGACGCATTTCTCGGAAACACCAACTAACTCCGCTATTACTTTTTGAGACTTGGCCTTGTTTTTCAACAGACCAATTATTTGACATCTTTAGACCTCGGTTACTTTTTTCAAAATTAATTTTAAGAGCTATTCTGACATTACCAAAAAAAAAAATCTCAAGGATAGATTGGGTGTGGTTTAATTTTTTTACGAAAGTCAAATTTCTAAGCTTTATAGACAATTTATTTTTTAATTAATTTTCATCTGAGAAGTTAGATAAAAAATTAGGAGTGACTGGAATATTTGTTTGGGTTTTCCGACATATCAAAAGATAGCTGATGAAAATATCTACAATATAGGATGGTTAGATTAGTCCGATAAGTTTTAGTTATTTTAAGATTTATGATTAAATTAATAATTTTATTTTATTTTTCTTAATTTCTAAATTTATTAGACATACTGTACAAGATGCATGTAAGAAAAATTTTGCCTGTGATATCTCTTAACAATTTTCTGGATTGTTTTTGCCGAAACTTTACTATTTTGTGAATTTGCCAAATGAGATATTTTTTCGTCCGTTTAACCTCCTTAGGAAATTTTTTCATAAATATTTAGCATCGTTAAAAATTGGAAAACTTTTTATAATTCAAACATGATATAATTTTCCAACTTCGATATCATCCTTATGCAAACACTTTTTAAATTTTTTACAAAAAACTAATGTAATATTTCTAAGTTGGACGTCTATTGGTCTTGACGTCTTTGATCCCTACTTGAGGTATTGGGAGAGGGACAAAATAAACAAATAAACAAATTTAAATTATAATAGTTTATTGGGACACGAGGTCCGATAATAAACAAAAACAAAAACTAAATTGAAAATTAAATAGAAATAATAAAAAACTGAAATAATAATAATAATAATAATCTTGAAACTGAAATTCAAATTGATTCGAAACGTTGACTGAAATGTTTCCATTGCAAAACTTAAGACGTCTTTGATCAGAATATTACACTAAATTCCCTTTTTTCTTATTTCAAATTATTTCGAAAAAAGTTAAAAAAATTAAAATTTTTTAAAGAAACTTTTATAAAATTTTGGGAAACTTTGGGAAAATTTGGGAACATTGGTGAACGTTGGGGAACAATTTAAATGTCAACGTTCATGAACGTTCAGGACTGTAGATGGTCTGATACTAGAGTAACTTTGAAAATCATGAAACTTTATTTTATCTACCTATTTATACTAACTTTAATTTTTATTCTTGTAAGATTCGAAAGTACTGAGGAAGTCGATTTTTGTATGAAGTTTAAAACGTCTAGTCGTCCTCCCATTTTCTCATCCGGGCTTGGGACCGGCCATGGCATGGTTACGACTATGCTACTCTCATTCACACCAGTAACTGTGGGACGTTCATCATAAACAGCGTCACTCATCCGAGCCGAAGCTGCGAACTCGACAACTATTCAGACTTAGCTTGGAACCACAAACCAAGCGTATTAACCCGAAGGAGAATACTTAACTTTGTTACCAGGGCTACACCTATTGCTAAATGGGTCTGCTGTAATACAGCTCGTAATACAGTACATTTAGAACGGTGTTAGAATGACAGCAACATCGCCGCCCTCCCATTTTCACATCCAGGCTTGGGACTGGCCAAGGCATGGTTACGGCAATATTTAAAAAAACATTTTTCAACACTATGAACTTTTATTTTAAAAAAAAAAATTTCCTTAATTCAATCTTGAATTCCTTATTTAGATTATAGAACAAAATTATGTTGTATAAATTTGAAATAGTATTAAATAAATCTCCAACTTCTTGGAAATTCGAACAAATTTTACTTTGTTTTAAGCAAAGATTATTTTCATAAAATGAAGATAATTTGTTTACAAGAAAAAATATTGAATAAAAAAAATGTACGAGTTTTAATACTAATAAAATAACAGAATTAAATAAAATAATTGATCTTATCTTTGTATCATCCGTTTTAAAACCATTTTTATTACCAATTTTATTTTGAATATTTTTTTTTAAACTTAATTTTTGACGCAAATAAAAAAGCATTACACCATCAATTACAATCATTAAAACAATTAGTAATAAATCATTTAGAATAAAATTGATGATAAAAAATACATAAAAAACAATTGAATTCTTTCCATTATACTTAATTTTATTTTTGTGTTCAATTAAATAATCTTGAAATGAATATTTTATTGGAAATTCTTCATAATCAATCTCGTCAAAAACAACATAATTTTCATTTACTTGCACCGAGAATAGTTTATCAATTGATATTGTCACACTTAATACAAATAATACTGCTGCAAGTATTTTAAATTTACGCTTATGACGTTCTAAAACCGACATGTCTTTGGCAAGTATTAAAAGTCTTGTTAAAGACACTAAAACAATTGTTATATTGCACAAAATTTTTAAAATATTAACAAAAAATTCTATAAATATTTTATCAAATATTTGAACTTGATATATTCTTATGATTGATGAACAAAAAATACCATTATGATAGACACACTTGTTCATCAAGTGCATCAAATACCCTAAAATGTATAAAAAATTTAATATTGAGTTATAAAGCATGAACCTTATAAGCAAAGACTTTGAGCTTTTAAGAAGTATCAAACAAATTCGTATGGCTATTAAATTTGCTAATAGTCCTGGTACTGATATTAACGGTATAAAAATAATTGCTAAAAAATTTAAATATTCACTAGTATACATGAAATCATCAGTGCTACTTTGAATTTTTTTTTTAAATTTTGAACAATTTTTAATTCTTGATTTAAAATCGCATGACTCTATAAATTCCGGGTCGATATCATAACATATTTTAGTATATGAACTTAACAACGATAAATAGGGACTTGACGTATAAACCATATCGTATATATTCATATTATTGATATTGTTTTTGTACAACCAAATGAGTGTACAAGAACATGTTTTAACTTTTGAAGTGATGTAAATAAATGTTGAATTGCTCGGTTGAAATGAAGCGAACAAACAAAAATCCTCGTCTGGAAATTTATAATCATCAGAAATCTTAAACATCACCAATTGAAATTTACTAGATGATAAAATTTCTAGCAAATTATCAAGACAAAAGAAGTTGTCAATATTCAAAATAATTACGCTTAAATCCTCGAAATTTTCGATTAAAATTGAGTTTATACTTCCTTTAATTTTGAGAAGTTTAGTAAATTTAAAAATCTTAGGTTCAAAGATAACATGGTCTAGATTTACTTTGTATGCCTTTATTTCAAGACAATTGATAAATGAGTCAATAGGCTCGTTAATTTTGCTAAAGCCAATGGTATTTCGTTTCAAAAATGTGTCTGATAATCCGTATAAAGTTAATCTATAGATCACAGATTTACGAAATATTAAAGGACATGTATTTTTTGAGTATCTAGTCGAATAGCTAAACATTAAATCGTGGACTTTATTGAATATCGAACGAGAAACATTGGTACATGTGTTAGAAAGACTTTTTAAATTAGTATAATAAAAATAAAGATCTAAAGATTCGAAATAATTGAAAACACTATCAAAAACATTTGAATTCAAATCGAATGCTTTAATATTAACAAAATTTAATATAATAAAATCGTAATAGATAAAAAAATTCGAATTATTTCTAAATGGTTCACCAAATTTTAGATTTAGTGACGAGTTTAAAATTAATTCGTGTTTAGGAATTATGGTTAAGTGATAAGAAAATTCAGTGCTATTGATACATTCGAAATTTATTTGGTCAAATGATTGGATATTTTTTAGTGTTACATCTAATATATAAGATTTAATTTGATCAAATGCAATACCATCTTGTTTATAAGTCATAAAATTGTTGATCATTGATAAACAAATTTTTTGAGATTTTACCGAAATGTTTGAGTTTAAAGGAATAGTTTTCAAACAGTTTTTGAGTATAAACATTAGGGTAAGTAAAAAAAACAATTTCATTTTTGAATTAAAAATAATATAAATCGCATGCCATTTATAGAAGATGCTTTTAATTTTCAAGATACTTCCTTATTATTTTGGAAATGAAAAACATTATAATTTTAATTGATAGTTATCAAGGATTTTTCTCGAAAATTTTTAATTTAATTATTTTTGATAATGGAATGGGAGACTCAATCGATTTATTATTAGTTGATGAACATTGGAACGAGCATGAGGATGACAAAAAAACGTAAGCTTATCAAATCACATAATATTATTGTTTGAACTCTCCAGGATAAAAATAAAAAAAATAACCAAATTTCTTTTGAAACCTTTATTATTAAATTTAAAATTTTTAAAAAACACAAAATACTCGACTAGTTTCGCCCCTTGGGCTTTATCAAGAATCTAAATTAAATAAAAATGAAAAAATTTTTGAATAAAATTTTACAAAAAATAGAGGGTAATACAATATACTTTAAAAAAATTATCCTTTTTAAAAAAAAAAAATAACCCCCCAAGTTGTGTGTTGTTTATTTTTAAGTTGGAAGAGGTTTAACAATATTTTTTCGACCTTTTTTAACAACATTTTTTGACTAACTAAAATTCCAGGCCAAATTAATGATAAACAGAATTGAAGCTTAATCAATAAATTAATTAAAATGTACATCCGTTTCTATCTTAAAAAGTAAATTTAGAATTCCAGATTCTTAATTTTAGATTTTTTTAAATCTTTTTCATTATTTTATAAAAATGTTGGATTCATTTTAATTATTTTCGGATCCGGTAATGGTCCATGTCAGTTTTCGACAAAATGATAGAACTTGATGTATTAGAAATTAAATGTTAATGCTTAATAATTATTTTATCAATCAATCCAATTAATTTGATTAAAGAGGTTTTATTGCTTTGAATATATTTTACAAACATTACACTCTTCGAATAACTGGAGCCTTGGTTTCTATTGTATACATGTCCCTACTTCTTTGCTGAAAGCATGTCCGTACTTTTTTTATTTATTTATAGAACTGATTTTGTCTATAGTCAACCTAATTTTGATTCCAAACCGTTATACTAAATTACGACTGCATAACCTAACTTAGAAAACTTTTAGTTTTAAATAAAATTAAACTCTGTATAATTTTAAAAATTTAATTAACTAAAATTAGCATTTTTAAAAGTTAAACTGTCGCGAAAATGAAAGATGCGTTCTTAATTTCTTTTTACTTCAGATACTTTTCCTTCTAACGATAGCGTAATGGGACGATATAATCTTTTGGGCACCTTTATTTTCAGGGTAGAGGGCTGGTGGTTAAATAATTTAGAATACGGAGATATATTTCCTGTTGTTGGGTCAAAAAAATCTTGCGGTCTTACTGTATACTTAAAACGCAGTTAGATTAAGTCTGAAAAGTGTTTATAAAAGAAATAATAGAAAAAGTAAAACTTATAAAAGAAAAAAATTAAAATTTCTCAAATTTTGTTGTCTCACTTTTCGTTGGTAATTTTCGTCGTTCACACTGAATCTCCATTGCTGAATTTTTACAGCAATAAAGAGTGTGAGATTACCTTTCAATCGAATCGTTATCTGAATTGTTGTTAGAATTTTTATTAATCTATATCTACTACCCTGGTGGTTTACATGTTCCAAAAATGAACGTTCAAATGTTATGTATTCAAACTTACCGTTCGTTGGCCTTTTTTTTGTGAGCGCGTTTTTTCGTTTGAAACAAGTTCAAAATTACAATTTCAAGTGCGCTTTTTAATAAATCATAATTTTTTCAAATTATTATATAAGTAAATATTTATTTATTTTTTGTCTTTATAAAATTGTAAATTTCCCGTTTTGTTGTGTTTTTTATTTATCTCTTTTTTTTTTTTTTTTTTTTTTTGTAAATAAAATTGATAAAATTGTAATTAAGTATTTTTGTTCACTCGTCTATAATCATGGTAAAGTCCAATAAGGAAATTTTATCATGTCCTAACTGCGGGAAGACGTATTTTAGTGCAGTTTGGTTTAAAAAACATTTGAGCCAGTGTAGTTTTTTGGGTCAAAATAAGTTAAAGAAAAGGGCTAAGAAGGATTTGAAGCGAATCGACCCGGGGAAGATTGGTCCAACACCTTTAACAGCAGATCTTTTACCTTTAGTTTTTAATTTTGATGATGAGTACTTTGCTCACAGAATTAATACTCCAAATTTTCCAAACTATTTGGAAAACTTTAGAGATTTCGGAGCTAAAAATGCTGGGAACTTAAAAATACTTCATTTAAATGTAAACTCGCTTTTTCTTAAAAGGAGTGACTTGTTTGATGTAGTTTCTTTAGGTCTTTATGATTTGATCTAGATTAATGAGACAAAGCTTGATGATACCATTCCTCAAAGTTTTTTTACACACCCAAGCTACACTATAATTAGAAGAGATAGGCTGAGGGATGGTGGGGGAGTAATGGTTTTGGTCAAGAAAAACTTAAAATTGATTCGAAGTGAAATCTCAACGAATTTTGATGGAATCTCTGTGACTCTAATGGCAAAGGGACAGCAAATTAATGTTCTATGTTGCTATAAACCACCATCTTTGAGAAACAGAGATTTTCTTGATTTTCTTGAGCTTTTTATTTTTTCAATCAACACAAATGATCGCTTTTTAATTGAAGGTGACCTAAATATGGATCCGATTTCTGGAGATCCGATCTTTTCAAATTTTTTAGAGAACTTTAATTTGCAAACAGTTACAAAAGGACCAACCAGGACTGGAATTAAGCATAATAAAAGTGGGGACATTAAAACATGGATTTCATCTATAGACTTTGGCATAATTAATAAGTTTCCTAATATAGAAGATAAATGGGGTTATGTAAAAGACAGGGTAATTGAGGCCATTGAGAAATGCTGTCCAGAGAAGACTTTTAAACCTAGGCATCAAGATCATTGTCCCTGGTTTGATGATGAATTAACAGCCGCGAAGAAATATCGTGACTATTGTCTTCATATTTACTCTGAGAGCAAGAATGAGCAGAGTCAGAGTGATTATAAAGAAGCTAGAAGAGAGTTCAAATAATAAAATCTCCAAAAAATTAAGGAGTATTTTAAAAACAAGACATAGAAGAACTTTAAGAATTCGAAAAAATTCTGGGAATTTTATAAGTCATCGGTTAAGCTGAGAAGCGATAAAAATTTTGATGATTGCCCTGAAATTACTGAAGTAATTCAGAGTGATGACTTCAAAGCTTCTTAAGTTGCTGATCAAGTTGAGTTGTTCAATAATTTTTCACGAATATTGAAGCATCCTCGTTTTCTACTGAAGACGAATCAGTTAAATTTATCTTTGAAAAATTCAAAGATCTGAAAAAAGAAAATAAGATCATAACTCCAGGCTTTTCATTTGAATCCTTTAGTCTTAAAGATGTCGAGGAATCATTGAATGCTTTGCCAACTTCTAGCTCTCCAGGACATGTGGGGATTCACACATAAATCTTTAAGGCCATGCCCGAATTGTTTATCTCAATTCTTCATCTACTATTTAATAGTTGTTTGGAGCTTAAGAAAATTCCGGAAGATTGGAAGAATGCGGTTGTGACTCCTCTTTATAAAAACAAGGGTGATAAGTCTGATATGAATAATTATAGGGCAATATCAGTTCTTTCACCTATAGCTAAAATGTTTGAAAAGGTTCAAGCAAAAAAAACTGTTACTTACTTTGAGTCAAACAAGATATTTTTCAAGGGTCAACATGGCTTTAGGTCTGGTTTTTCTTGTCAATACATGAATTTGTGTCTTTTATTAGTAAAGCTCTGGATGAAAAATTAATTGCGTTATCTATTTTCATTGATTTTAGGAAAGCATTTGATTTAATCGATCCTTTACTTTTGCTCCTAAAGTTATTTCATTATGGTTTTGATAACAACTCTCTAGCTTTAATGACGAACTACTTTGATGAGAGATCTCAAAAGCTTTTTTTGAAAAATCTCTTATCGAAACAAGCTAGACTAAAACTTGGGGTTCCGCAAGGATCAGTACTAGGCCCGCTGCTATTTTTAATCTTTTTTAATGATCTTCCCTTGTGTATCTTAAAAGCGTATATAGAGTTATTTGCTGATGATACAAGTCTTACGAAGACTGGAAATAAATTGGAAACATTAATAAGCGAAACAGGAGGGGTTATTTAAGAATTAAATACTTGGTGTTAGTTTAATAAGGTTGATATAAATTGGGAAAAGACTTTCTTTTAAATTATTAGGCTTTACCATTGATAAAATAAATTTCATGAAATTAGTTTCGGAAACATGTTTGTCGGTAAACAAGAAACTATTTTCAATAAAATGACTTTTCTATCTTTGTACATCTGTAAAAATTCAATTTTTTAAAACTTTTATCTTACCTTATTTTGATTATGTTTTTACTTTGATTTTTTATTTTTCAAAAGAAGCCATCCAGGTTCGCCAACTTTTTTTATTTATGTATACATAAATTATTAAAAATTAAAGTAAATTTAAGTGACTTTAATGATTTAAATAACGTGCTGGAAAAGTATGGACTTTTTGCTTTTCAACATCGGGCTTTGGATAGAATGCTGTCGTTTTCATACAAGATCATAAAAATGGAGAACTCACCTATTCAGCTTAAAGAACAATTAGTAACAAATGAGTCTCGAAAAATCGAGTACGACTTAAGAAACAAAAGTGATTTTATGTTGCCGAAATCGAAAACGAAAAGTGGTGAAAACACATTTGGTTATGTGTACACAAAATTGGCCAACAAATTTCTTATTAATAGAATAGTCCTAAAAATTAACACCTTTAAGTTGTCAATATTCAACAACATCAACCTAATTTACAATGATTCATTAAAACTTTTTGATAAACTTAATTTAAATTTTAAATGTATTTTTTATTTTAACATTATGATAATTATTTTAAATTTTATTTTATTTTAAAAAAATTTTATCTTTATTAAATAAATGGAGAGTTAATCAGTCTATATTCTAGACAAGGGCACTAGCCTGTTGATTAACCTTGAACTTGAGTTAGATTAAGTCTGAAAGGTGTTAATCAGATCAAATTTTTTAGTTTTATTTATTTAATTTAATTAAGTACAGTCGACTCTTTTTATGCAGTTCGGATTATTTTTCTCCTTCAATCGTGACTAACTAAACGACCGGAAACTGACATTGCCAAAAAATTTTCCTATTCAAGTCAATAGGAACCTTAAAAACGAATGATTGTAAATAAATGGACATATTTTGCAATTTTTTAAACACGAACGAGTACGACAAACATTTAAATTAAAATTGTATTCAGAGTTGTGATACTGTCAGTATTTTACTGATCAGTATCAGTAAATTTCAGTATTCAGTATTACTGATACTGTTACTGATACTGATTGTAAAAATACTGATACTGAATAGAGTGTAAAATCAGTATTTCAGTAATACTGTTTAATACTGAAAATTTTATTTTTTATACTTTTTTAGATAATTTGAGCCGAATAAGTAAGATTTTATAGAAAAAAATTTAGAATATTAAAAAAATTTAATTTGGAGAAACTATTGCTTTATTCTATACAATCCCTTGTTGTTGTTTTTGTCAATTGAAATATTTTTTTAGTAAAACCACTTATGTTTGAGAAAATTATTTTTTTTCGGGGTGAGTCTTTTATTATTTATCGGTCTTCTTTTTAATATCTTCCTTTAATAATCCCTTAATAGAATGAAATGATGTATTTTATATAAATAAATTAACTTCGAATAGTATAAAAACAACGTTAAGCACGTTAAAATTAAATTCCTTTCTTTTATCAGGTCAAGTTTTGCTTATTCGTTTCCATTTCTTTAAGGGGTTCACTTGAGAGGGCTCTGTATACAGAGAAGGTAATATTATATCATGTGTAAAATGTTTTTTTACTGATGGAAATACTGATCGGCTAAATACTGATACTGATTTTCTCGATACTGATTCCGTAAAAGAATACTGAATACTGACTGATACTGATGGTCTTAGTACTGATACTGACTGTTACTGATTGCCCTTAATACTGATACTGACTGATACTGATATTTTCAATACTGATCACAAGTCTGATTGTATTTAAAAGAATGTACGGTTAGAAGGGATAAATTTGGGTTATTTTTTTTATACAAAAAATGGGTTCAACTCGTTCATCCAAGCATATGATTTCGAAATATCATAAAAATTTTTTTCGAATAGACCTTTTACCATACTAAAATTACTGTTTTGCCGTTGAGGAAACTAGTAGTATGTTACGGGTTCGTTCGATTAGATTGCTTGGTTAGATTGAGTCGGTTGGTAAACACGAGAGTATGAGGCGCTTAATCCCTAACTTAAGAGCTATTTCAGCTTTGGCTAAGCTGTTTCAGTCAGGCTGGATAAAGTCACTCAGGCGACTAGAGGATTTGGGAGATTCCGCTCTTTCAGCAGTTCAGGGAAGAAAGACCGATCAGTCGGTTATGAGAGAGCCTTAAAGTTTGTTAGCTAAGGACTAGAGAGTACTAAATAAGGGGATAAGAAGTTAGACTTTGTTTTATTTTTTTACTTTCATTAGCCAAAAATAAAACAAAACACGCTGATATAGTAATAATGAATTTTTGCAGAAATTTAAGACCCTTCATATGAAAAGATGCCGCTTTTCATACTTTAATATAAAATGAACATCTATACACACATAAACGAAGTTATGATAATGTATGTGAGCCAAAAATGAAGTTGAGCATAGCACACTTGATGTTAAATTTTATGGAGCTTGAGACCGGTTTCGTCCTTATTAGGACTCATCAGTCAAGCTTACCATAAAATTCTCCATCAATTAGAGTCATATTTATACATGGGTCTCTTAAAATTAGACTTTGTTTTATTTTTTTACTTTCATTAGCCAAAAATAAAACAAAACACGCTGATATAGTAATAACCTCAGCTTTCATTTTTTACCGGAATCAACTCAAACTTTCTGGGACCATCCTGAAGATTTTTAATAATTTTTCTTACAAAAGATAAAAGAAAGACATGTAAAACTTCGAAGACACAACATAATTAAAGTTATATTTTATTTTAGAGTGGAGACAGAGTTTAGTCTCTGTTGGGGCACAACACTCTACAAGTATCTGTATAGATATTTGATATTGGAAGCTTGGTTAAAAAGTTAAATCGCTTGAAACACCAGTATACCAAAAAAAGGACTTAAGATTGTCAATATGTCACTTTAAATAAGCGGAAAAGGCTGAAAATAAGTTAATTTTTGTTTTTAACGGGTCTGATTACCATTAGATGATCAGTAAGTCAAAAAATATTTTTTTTTTTCACCTACCCCTAAAACACCCCCCAATAATTGGACCCATAGGAGTCAGGATGGTCCGTGAAAGTTTGAGTTGATTCTGGTAAAAAATGAAAGCTGAGGTTCCAAAACGTAAGTTTAAAATAGTTTTAGATTAAAAATTTTAAAATTTGAATAGTTTGTTTTTATGATGCTGTGAACCTTACACCAGTATTTGGAAAAAGGTTAATTTAATAACTGATCTTTAAATTCACTGATCTTGAAAATTGAAGATGATTGATATTGACTTCATAATAATGGGGTGGTTGCAATTATATACATAGCAAATTATAAGGTTGGGTAAATGTATTTTCAAACTCGCCAACATTTGTACATGCATGAAAAAAGATTACAAAATAAAATGTTGGCGAGTTTGAAAATACATTAAAATTTACTGTGTATATGTAATTTCATTGATATTGAGCTTTAATAGACCCCAAAAATCCTATGATAAGATTAGAATCAAAGAAAGACATCGCAGTTACGTTATTGAAAAAATCTTTTAGACAAGAGTTTGATTGGTCCAATTGATCATTTAGTATGAATAAAGAGCTTCTTTGTTTCCATAAATCTCAAACAAAAGGTAATACTTGAAGAAATTAAGAAGAGATTTTTAATTCAAAGTTTTATTTTTTGGTATTCTAACAGTTTCACATGGCTCATTAAATGTAATATTTAATGAGCAAATAACTTAGACTGTCTTACATTAAGAAGAGGACAGTATGACCGATAGTTTTATATCAAACAAAAAAAATTATGGAAAATTTTTTATTTTTTAATTCAACGTGTTATCAACAATCAATAGTAAAAATATTAAAAACATAATTGTTGAAACATAACTCCAAAAGATAATCCGATTATTATCAATTATAAATTCAATAAAACGAACAGTATAACTTTGATCGGTATATTTTTGAAACGAATAATACCTTTGGGTTATATTAGACACGTTTAATTCTGCATGTGAACTCGTAGTAATCTTCGAACTTGGTATTTGTTCAGTTGTGCTTAGTATTTGTTCAGTTGTGCTTGGTAGTGGTTGAAAAGTAACAGTTTTTTTGAACATAAAACGTTTACATTTTTCTATCCAACCTTTATTGTGTTCAAGATCAACTCTGACAAAGTGAAATCGAGTGTAATCATAATTTTTATCATTCTCAATAACAACATTTTTAATTTGATTGGTAGCAATTAAACATATAAGTCCATTCGATCTTGTTTCCAAATAAAAATGAAGTCGATCTATATAAAATTCCTCGATTTCAATATAACGACTTGAAATGGCAAAATCGTCTCTATACATAATTGGTTGATTATGTTGAAGTCCAATCATGTATTTAGGAATACGTCTCAAGTTGCCTTCAATTCTAGGTATAGCTTGTAATTGATTGTATCTTACTGATATCATAAAATTAGACGAACTTTTAGAGTTACGAAAATAAAAGTAATTGAGTTGACTTAGTTTGTTATTTTCGATTGACAACAACTCTAAATAATTTGAATTAAATTCTAAATTATCTAAATTTTTAATTTTACATAGATCTATTTCAAGTACTTTTAATTGTTTGAATCTTACAAAAAAATCATTTGAAATGTGATCAATAGTATAATTATGAATGGTCAGGCGGTCTAAATTGACTGGTAATTTTGAGCTATCATTAAGTATCAACATCTCACCGTCGTTTAAACCAAAATGTTTCAAGTGTACTAAACGGTTTAAATTTACCATTTGGGAAAATTCACATCTGTAAAGTTGAAATGTTTTAACATGTTGAGACAAATAATTAAAATCATAATTTGTTTTATCAACAAAAGTTGAATTATAAAGTTCAAAGCTAATGATATCATTTGTGAGTGAAAGATTCAAATAAAAAGAACGTATTTGATCGGCATCAAAAATTACTCTATCATTAGGAATGAAATAGAATGTTTTTTGGTTTATTACAGGAGCTTTAATTGGATTCAATGATTCAATAGCTTTGACTAAAATACAAAATATTAACAATATAACCATTTGAGCTATTGTTTGAAATTTTTTTTCTTATTGAAAAATTTTAATATTTTGATTCTAATAATTTCTAATAAATCAAGTTTCTATGTGTGATTAAAATTAAATTTAAAAAAAAAAATTACATCCTTTGCTGTAAAAATACAAAATTCTTATGTTTTAAGATGTCAGCTTTCGAATGAGCTATAGATCAACCATACCTATAATAGGTCCGGGAGGGGTTATAAATAGGGTCAATTTTTAGGAAATTTATGGAAGAAATTTTTTTTTATAATTCCAACTATTCTGGGGTAATCAGGGACGTTAAAAATGAATATCAACAGATTTTCAGACGTTTCTGAAAATTTTCCGCGGAATATACTATTTTTGGGTGTTTTTTCAATAATAACTCAAAACCGTATATACTTTCCCCTAGAGATGAATGCATATTCTTGTAGA
Organism: Brachionus rubens; assembly: GCA_022207745.1. Lineage (NCBI taxonomy): Eukaryota > Metazoa > Rotifera > Eurotatoria > Ploima > Brachionidae > Brachionus > Brachionus rubens. The sequence goes on from JAJVHD010000005.1 coordinate 3,666,309, forward strand.
GAATTAAATTTAGAAAATTTTGTTTGAGGCCAATTTTTGGTCTGAAGCGGACATCTTAAAACATAAGAATTTTGTATTGCTGGATCAAAAAAAAATATATTAAATATGAGTAACGTTTATGGTGCAGTGAAATCTAAGGGACAAAAAACGCCAATCATGCTTGTCCCTTTAAACTTTTCAAAATCTGAAAGTAGCTTGTTTTTTTCATAAAATATCTCAAATAGTAAAAATGATATTGAAATTATGAGACTACCATTTTGTAGCTCTTTAAATTCTCTATCTAGTGATATGTCAACATGAAGGGTGTATTGGGAATGTGTAAGGGGTTTCGTAGGGGTGTGGACGTTTTTTAAGTATATTTTTATTTTTTTTGTATGAAACTCACATTTAACGCTCATGATATGGGTACTAAACGAAATCTCTTGACGAAAGGAACATGAACATGAACTAGAGGGGTCAAAAAAATTATTTTTTCAAAAATATAAAAAATACATTTTTTTGGTTTTTTGGGACACAGATTCCGAATCTGATATCGAAATTGAAAAGTTTTGATTGGAAGTTTTAAATTGCCGGAACCTTATTTTAAAAAGTTTGCAGCTTAGCAGATACAGACACCGTTATTTTTGAAAAATAATACTTAATGTAAATATATACTTAACATCTCTAGTCTTAATAAGCCAGTCTGAAGTAGTAAAAAAACAAATCATGGAAGTTTCATTTTTTTCAACGTTATTTTTTAGTTTTTAAAGAAAATTTTCACAATCCCTATCCTTATTTAACTTTTCTTACATTTCAAAAGTTTATTATGTATGTAAAAAAAGTTATCATGTAATCTTTTTTGACAGTCAAAATATACCATCTCCCCCCTGGACTCGTGTGTCAAAATTTTTAAAATTTTACTCCATGCTATCAGTTACAACCCTATGTTCTTTTTCAGGTTTCCACTAGAGACGATCTCATGATTTACTTTTTTCTCCATAGATCACGTGAAATTGCAAGATTCACCAATTCTGACTGAACCACTTCGCTCTTTGATGGAAATATTAGATCACAAATGTACTTAAAATAACTGGCGGTTTTCCGTCCTCGTTTAAAGGTACCCAACCCTGATTCGATTCGTAAAGGGCGAAGACTTTGGCTGGTTCATGTTTGCTTCTGCGCAGGGCATGACCATAATTGTCTTCGTCTCATTGACTTCACAAGCAGTCTTTGGTTCACATTGTTGTAGATTATTTCGAGTAGTCTTACTTTATCCAGCCAAATTCTGTAACATGTTGTACCAAAGCTATTGATTTTACCCTCTAGATCTTTTGATACAATCCATGGTTCAGCAAAACAGAAAAACTGAAACAACGGAAGCATTAAAGATTTTTCCTTATAATGTGGGAGGAATATGCTTCGCTCTCCAGATCTTATCCGGCTTCCAATAAGCCGATGCGGTTCTTAAAGTCAGCTTCGGTAAATGATACTTTAGACCCTAAATATTTAAAGTCCTCGACCATTGCTATAACTCCCTCATCATGCAAAAGCTTACCCTGATCTCCTGGGATATTAAAGGTCATGCTTTCCGTTTTCTTTATGTTTGATTCCAGACCGACTACTTCTGCTTCAATTTTAACTCGGTTTAATTGTAGAGTAGTGCTATGTCATCAGCGTAATCAAGATCGTTAATAACCCTGTCCGGGTATCGCTTACACGATTAAAATCACTCAGGACAAATATTTTGATCACAATCCTGATTGCAACTGAACACCCGTTCTGTTATTATGAACATAAATAATAATTCAAATTAGAATAAAATATTACAATAAAAAAACACAGAGAAAGAGAGAGAGAGAAGAAATTTATTTTTTAATATGAAAAAAATTAGATTTTAGCTTTCAATAAAAATGTCGTAAGTCATTCTTCACATTGCCCTTTTCGTTTACTTTTAAAATCTAATTCAAACAAGGTCTAACAAAAAAATGTACGGACATGGGTATGACAAATACATGGAACATATGGATCAAACACCACTAGGCAAACTGCAACAACAATATTGGACAACTAAACAACAAATGATACAAAAACTTGGAAAAAAAGAAGACGAGTATGTGGTCATGTCCGATGCTGAACTTGATGCTAAACTTGATGTAAAAACCCTAAACCTAAAACCAACATTTTTTAAGTTGAATTTTTTTTAAAGTTATTCGAAGCGATTGAACAAACATCGTCTGAACTTTTAAAGATTATAGAAATGTATCAAGACAAGTTGATTAATTTGTCCATTGAAGAATCCGAAATGAGTCGTCTCTTAAAAAGTCAATCGACTTATGATACCAAGACCAAAGCTGGTAAAATGATGGCTGCTGTTAGTAAAGCTCAAAATTTTTCATCACAACAACGCACTGGTCTTCGGTTACCTCTAGTCCGTTTGTACAATGAAGTTGAGACATTTCAAAATCAAGCGATCCGAGACACGTTTATAACAATTCGTAAGATGGAAAATTATCGAACTGAGTATCGTGGTGCCTTGTTATGGATGAGGAATGTTTCATTAGAACTCGATCCGGATACTAGTAAAAAACTTGAAAAATTTCGACGTGTACAAGCTCAAGTAAAAAAAACAAAAACAAAATTTGATAAACTTAAGAACGATGTCATACAAAAAATTGATCTTTTGTCAGCAAGTAGGTGTAACATGTTTAGCCATGCTTTGGTTAATTACACTCAAACGTTGATTATGTTTTGGCAAAAAACGGCTAAGACTATGAGTGCAGTTGCCGATGCGTTCAAGGGGTATCAGTACTATGAGTTTAATATAATCAAAGATTTAGTCGAGCCGAGTAAAAAGTTGGCCGAGGCTTGTCATAAAGAAGAAAAGAAAGAGGAGAGTTTGATTGAGGTTGACCAGGGAAAGGCGGATGAGGTTAACGAGTTGATTGATCTGATGACCGAGTCTGAGTCAAGTATCATTAACGAACAGTTAAAAGAGCTCGAGTTGTTGGAACAAGAGAAAAAAGAAAAGTTGAGTCAGTTACACAAAGATGTTCAAAAATCACCGTCTAATCTCCTATTCAATTTTATCAAGCCTAACGAAGATTTGATTAATTTAGAATCGGCCATGTCAACAGGTTTAAAGTTGACTCATTTTAATGACATGTTGAACACGACTAGTGAAGAGTTTGAAAAAGAATGGCAGTCAGCGTTTGGTCAAGAGAAACAGGAAGAGAACATATCGCCAAGACATGATGATGAGTTTGGTTTGTTCACATCAGCGTTTAATTCAGCAAATTTGTTAAGTAATGAAAGATCTGTGGAGCCCGATAAAAAAGCGAACTGGTTGGATTTGTTTGCCGAGTTGGATCCTCTTAAAAACCCTGATTCAATTGAAAATAAAGATGGACAAGATGAACAAAGAAATTGTTAAAATTATTTATTTTATTTTAATCGTTTTTTTTCATTTTAATGAGATTTTTTTGTTTCGATTCGTGTTTTTTGTTTTCTAGTCAAAGATGAAAATAAATTTTTTTCTAAATTTATCTCTAAAGTTTTTAAAACGTCGAGTAAATCGTTATCTGAATGTTTCATTTTTAACATCATAAATGGAATCTACGACCCCAAAACCACGGAAAATCATTTTTTTCAACGGAGCAAAAAATTGAAAAAATTTAGCCCTCCTTTTTTTGCAGGCAAACGACAGGGTAATCTTGTAAGAGCACCCTGTCGTATTCTATTCAGGGATCTCTTACATCATAACTGTAATCTACCACTCCGAAAACCCTAAAAAATATTTTTTTCCAAGTGGTTAAAATTTTCAATATTATATCCCTACCTTTCAAGTAGCCTAACCACAGGGTGCTCTAATTAAACACTTGTGAACTCATGATTGGAAAAAGCTTTTATTTATTTGAATATATAGTTCGATAGCTAAAAAGCTATATTTGATGATAAGGTCCATATCGATGGCTAAAAAATATTTCATTATCTTTATATCGGGTGAAAACAAGAAAAAAAGTTACATTTTTCGGTATATTCCTATCAAACCCCAAGAGGACCCGCAATACCCATAATTTTTTAGGTACCTGTTTAAACAAGATACGATTCTGCATCAACATAATGAGCTTCTTTTGTAATTATGTCTTCATTTTGAGTCCACTAACGATCGAAAAAGAAACTGTAAACTAAGACTTCAGTATTTTTAGCTCGTTTTTACCTCATAATATACTTAGGAAATATTTTATATCCCTCGATTAGGGTCATAACATCAACTATGTCTTTTTAGCTATCAGATGATATCTTTAAACCAATTATATCTTTTCCCATTCATGAGTTCTTAAGTGTTTAATATGAGCACCATGTCGTTTGGCTGCAAAAAAAGAGGGGATAAATTTTTTCAATTTTCCACCTCAATGTTAAAAATGATTTTCCGGGGTTTTCGGGGTCGTAGATTCCAGTAATGATGTCAAAAATGACGAATTCAGATATCAAAATATTCCAAGAAGACCCTTGTACCCCTTCATTTCCCATTTTGTAAACATAAAGACTTGAAGAGATAAGCGTTTCAGCGAGCAAAGAATACTTCGGAAAAAGAATTAAGAAAAATAAAATATTTAATCTCATACCGATAAATATTTCAAATTATTTTTGTCTTATCAGGAATATATGTACAAGTCAAGTGTGTGAATTTTTTATCAAGTTTTTCTAGCGGTATTTTTCTAAAGTTGATCAGAAATGTTGCAATTAAAAAAAATCAATTAGTTTTGGTTTCTTTTGTTTTTTTAAAAGGGTCGCGTCAGTCTGATTAGGTTTTGAAATATTTTTTTATTGAGTTCGTTAGTCAAAACAAAAACTGTTTGTAATTCACACCTTTAACAAAAATCATTCATCGAAAAATACAAAATGTTATTAGATAAGATAGCATAACAACTTAACTTAAACGAGAGATAAACTAAACAATTAACCTTTCTCTATAATCTTATTAAAATACTTGAAATTTTATATCTGTTGACAACAACAAGCGCTTTATAAAACCTCCTTCACTTCGATCAATCATCGAATACAACAATGTTATGTGCTTGTAATTTTAATTGTAATCAAACTAATTATTGTACGACTAAGTTCAATTGTTTTACCAAATTGATCCTTCGGGATGGGGCTTACAGTCTCGTCTATGGATGCAATCATGATCTTGTTCACACTCTCCAAGTAAACCCTCAAACCCCTAACCCTATTCTTCTAAACCTAAACCCCTTTGTTGTTTCATAGTGCAATTTGAACAAACTTAAGTCTTGTTGTGTTGAATCGGACCTTTGTAATTTGAACTTAACCACTTCTATTGATGACCAAGTTCCAATTCGAGTCGATTTAATAATCTTGATAATTTTAGCATGTTTCATACCCCTCACTTTTGGGTTTTACTACGCTTGGAAACGATTCAAACTTGCCCAGGACGAGACAAAAATCAAACAACAGTTAAAAAACTTACGTCAACGACTTCAAGTCAAAATCAACAACCCTGAGACGACCACCGGTTGTAGCCCCGGTGAATTAATCCAAAGAACAATATCACGTGATATTCATATCGATTACGAGACCGGTCCAATCGGTAAAGGTCGATTTGGAATCGTATGGAAAGCTAAATGGAACGATGATGAAATAGCTGTTAAACAATTTTTCTCAATGAACGAGCCATCATGGTCGCGGGAGACCCAAATTTACCAAGCAATCAGACACGAGAACATACTAGGGTACATTACATCAGATATAATGGGAGTCGGGTGTTCAGTTAACATGATTTTATTAACCGAATATCACCCCCTAGGGTCTTTATACGATTTTTTAACGATAAATCGTATAACTAAGACGACTTTATTTAAATTCTTATCGACGATATCAAACGGTTTGAATTACTTACATCAAGAGATATTTAGTACGAGTTACAAACCAAGTATAGTCCATCGGGATTTGAAGACAAAAAATATTTTAGTAAAACAAAATTTTGAATGTTGTATCGCTGATTTTGGTCTAGCGATCAAGTTTGACGACTCATGTATCACTAATGATTTTGAGTTGAGACAAGGCAGTGTCCGGTACATGTCACCCGAATGTTTAAATGAGAGTCTAAGCATAAAATCAGTTGATGGTTTAAAAAAATCGGATGTTTATTCGTTTAGTTTGATCGTATGGGAATGTTTGAGTCGGTTCGAAGGATGTGTCGAGTTAACTGAGCATAGACCACCTTTTTATGAGTTTGTCCAAGGTGATCCGGATGTTGAGTTAATGAGAGAGATTGTATACGTCAGAGAAATTCGACCAAAAGTCCCTTATTTTTTGATAGACAAAGAACTTGAGCAACTAATCGATATGATGAAAGAGTGTTGGTCAAATAATCCAGCTGAAAGACTACCGGCTTTGTATTTGAAAAAAAAGTTTAAAAAAATTTTATTATCACTTGCATAATTTTTTTTAATAAAATTTTTACTAAAATCTCTATTTTAAAAAGTCTATATTCAATAAGCTTTTAAAACAAAAGCTGGACGGATTTTGTTAATAGCTTAGGGATATCCACAAAATCAGATAGTCCTCGAAGAGAATCGAGTAAAATTTATTTACACATTAACATTTAATAAAATATACACACACAGTTTTTTTTGTACATGTCACAAAAATATTGCATACATAAAAAAACAATTAATTTTCTACAGTATGTCTAGAAAATTTAGAAATTCATATTTTTTATTTTGGGACTGGTTTGTTTTTGAGAGATCTGGCGGTTAAGAAAAAAAAAAGTTGAATTTTTCTTTTAAATTTTTATTCATCATAAAGTTTCACATCGGAAAAATACAAAAATAAGGATAGATAAAAAAAAATTAAAATAAAAAAATCCGACAAAAAACGAACAAACATTTTTTAGTAAAAAAAACATGTCTATAAAGTTTAGAAATTGTACTTTTTAACATTTAAAATGACCGCCTTTAGCTTTGATACATGCCGCGATACGTTTTGGCATAGATTCAATCAAATTTTTTACGATTTCAGTCTTTACGTTCAACCATTCGTTAAACAGAACCGTCTTTAAGTGCTCAATTGACGTTATCTTAGTTTTTACCAATTTATGGTCAATATATGACCACAAGTTTTCGATAGGATTGAGATCTGGGGATCTAGGACACCAGGGAAGTACAGTTATTTGTTTCTCTTCAAACCAGTTTCGAATGGAGTGTGCGGTATGAGCGCTTGCCCCGTCTTGTTGGAAAATCCAATCTTGTCCTTCTTCGAAAAATAGCTCGGCTGATGGCAATAATTCGTTTTCCAGGGTTTTCTTGTAGACATACTGGTTTATTCGGCCAGTATAAATAGTGCAGCACCCAGTTCCATTGTAATTAATGCAACCCCAAATTCCTACAGAACCTCCACCGTTCTGTAGCCTTGGTAAACAAAACTTCGGATGATACTTCTCATTTGCGAATCTTTTGACAAATACTCTTGATTTTCGGTTTAGGACCTCGAAATTTGACTCATCGCTGAAGATCACTTTAGACCAATCTTGAATTGTCCAATCTTGTCGTTCTCTACACCATTTGAGCCTTTTTAGTCTGTCTTTAAATGTCAATAGGGGTTTTCTTATAGCAACATACGATTGAATTTTTTTTTTCAATAGAATTTTTCTTATGGTGTCTTTGTTAACTCTAACCTCATCAAATGTAGAACCAAAGTCAGCAGCTAATTGCCTATAGCTGATCGAAGGGTTGACTCTGACCTTTCTAAAAATGTATGATTCATCACGACTGGTAAGCTTTGGTGGTCTACCAGACCTTGGTAATTCTTTGCAACTGGAAGTGATTTCATAATTTCGCTTGGTTGTAATGACGCATTTCTCCGAAACACCAACTAACTCCGCTATTTCTTTTTGAGACTTGGCCTTGTCTTTTAACAGACCAATTATTTGCCATCTTTGGGCCTCGGTTACTTTTTTTTTACCCATTTTTATGGTAAAATTAGAAATACTGTATAGGTTTTGGAACTCAGCGATTTTTAATGTTAAGTACATGGTATTTATATTGGAGTGCTATTCAAAATTAATTTTAAGAGCTGTTCTGACATTCCCAAAAAAAAAAAATCTCAAGGATAGATTGGGTGTGGTTTAATTTTCTACGAAAATCAAATTTCTAAACTTTATAGACAATTTATTTTTTACTTAATTTTCATCTGGGAAGTTAGAGACAAAATTAGGAGTGACTTGAATATTTGTTTGGGATTTCCGACATATCAAAAGATAGCTGATGAAAATATCTACAATATAGGATGGTTAGTTTAGTCCGATAAGTTTTAATTATTTTAAGATTTATGATTAAATTAATATTTTTATTTTATTTTTCTTAATTTCTAAATTTATTAGACATACTGTATAGACTTAAAAAATTTAACTTGTACTAAAAATTTACTAAAATATACAGATTTCAAAGATGAATTTAGATCATAGTCTTTACGACGACGACGAGGATACAGTTGGTCCACGTCGATCAGATTTTGATCAAGACGACGAAATTCGTTTGAATTTATCATCATCATCATCTGGATCAGATACCGAGAATTTTCCAAAGAAGGTTCGTCCAAGTCGATAACTTTGAGTCAGACCGAAAAATGAAACTTTTTTTTAAAACAAACAAATCACGGTTGGACTTGCATTTGTAATAAAGAAGGTGAAATTCATGAGATGACCGTTAGATATCGTATATGTTCTTCGAAAATTTGCTCAAATTACGGCGAAAAGTGTTCGGTCCAACACAAGACTTTATCGTGTAATCAAAACAAGCTGTACAGAGTATATTCATTTGGTGTTCATGTTGCTGACACTAAGAACTCGGTTGAGATTGACAAGCAGTATGGGATCATTTCGCCAATAACATAATCAAAGCTGAAATCTTGAACAAAGATTCAGGACCTTTACGAATACTTACTCACTTAATCGTCAATAAACAAAAGATTGAACAAGAAAATAATCTCGAAGAACTAAAACTACATACCTTAGAACAAATCAGAAATTATAAAACGAAATTCAACCGTGATATGGGCAATAATAACAGTGTTGAGCACGTAATCGAGTTCATCAAAAAACACGAGTTTAGTTCGAATCTAAATGATGATGAGATGTTTTTCATTGGTCTAAAATTTGATAACAAAGGCGATCCTATCGTTGGTAATGGTACACCTGATAACCATTGTAATGTAATTGTAACAAGTAAAAAAATGCTTCGATTTTTAGATATCTCGGTGTTCAAATATTTTAGATATCAAAATATCTCGGACTTACCGTCGATGTTTCATATCGTAAGCTGTTTGGGAAAGTCCTACAGAAAACTTTCAGTTCACGTGACTCTGATCTCAGTTTTTGATACAGTAAAATTTTAAATAGATATCGATCAGACTGTACATGAATTCCTTAACAATCTGTATTATTTTATTTTTATGTTTTTTGATCTCGTCTTAGATGTGATGTGATGAGGAATCCGTCTATATTGTTCTCTAGCTTCTGTGTTGTCTTGGGTTTCGATGGAATGAGATTAAACCCCAACAACCTAGTTCTTTCATGGTTTTCTTCTCCTCTTCTGTAAAGTCTCCCTTATTGAGACTACTCTTTGACACTGTAACGTTATTATTGGAAAAAGGCCTCAAAGTAACAGCATCAACCCGCCAAGTCGAAGGTGAGAATGTCTCTAAAGTAAGAAAGGCACAAGCTTGATTCAATAAGTTTAACAGTGGTTATATTAGCTTCGAAGGAAGAAGGGTCTGGGAGACCAGTGAGTTTCGCCCTGCGTTCGACTGTAGAGAGCAAACTCCGGATTAGTTCTCACGAATTATAAAGTGACCTTAGCACTTCAAAGTCGACCATATTTCGTCACCTTAAGTTGGTCTATAAAGTTAATAGATGCTGCCGAGTTGTTCCACACGATTTGACACATTTTGACGTCGTATCGAAATCTGTAGAAAACTTAAAGTTTTGACTGACCAGTGGCTATCCACAGAATCAGTGTATTTATTTAAAAGCTGAAGAATGACTCACATAAACGGTCGTTTATATACACACGATCAGAATTCCCTAGCATATTACCGCTGTGGTCCTGGAAGGAGCGTCTGCCGGGTTAAGGGCAGAAGGAACGTAGTGAATCGTAATATTTTAATACTCATTCAGGAGAGCCATTAGAACTTTTATAGAAAAATAATTTGGAAGAACGGTATTTCAGAAGGGTAATTACTTGCAATGAGAAATGGATCTATTTTCGGAATACTGAAATCAGTGGTTAGACCCATCTCAACCAGCCCTACCAGTCGTTAAAAGAGGACGATTCGAAAAGAAGGTAATGTTTGTTGGAATAACTAAGGAGTTATACACTTTGAACTGGTTCATGATGGTCTCAAGATAAATGCAGACCCTTATTGTGAACAATTAGAACGAATTTATGCTTCACTTCAAGCAAAATACCCTTCTCTGATCAACCGAAAGCTTTTGTATCTTAAAAATAACGAATAACCGCAGAGAGGCATCGAATAGCTCGCTGATAGATGGCTAAAGACCATAGAGCATAATGGTGCATATTTTAAAGATTAGATATTTATCATTTCTTTTATTAGAAAAAACGCGAAATTTTATGAATCGCCTTGATATTACCAGTGTCTTTTTATTACCAGTTAATGTCTAAAATCTAAAATTTTGAAATTTTTCTATAATTTTATCAGAAACACTTTGATTTTCACCAATATCAATTCGAATTGAATCAATTATTGTCTCAGCTATGCTTTTTTCAAGAGACATCAATTCTTGTTGATTGAAACTTTCACTTTTACTAAACAACTCTTCAATTTGAGTAACATACTTTGTTTTAGCCTGTGTAAAAACATTTTCACCAAAAATTTCAACAATATCCATTAACGTATCTTGCAAATTTATAACCTCATTCGAATTAATAAACTTAACAACTTGTTTTATAAATTCACAAAATACTTGTCCATTCATACTTTGATTATTAATCACTTTAGGACTAATACTCGAGTACACATGATCTCGAATACGTTCAAATTCATCACGAAATTTTCCACTTAAACTTTCATCACATTCAGGAATACTCAAATAAAAACAATCAAAACTCTTAAACAAGTTAATCATTGAAACTCTTATTTCGTTACGCGTTTCAATTTCGGTCTTATCTCCATTGCATTCTGTTTTAAGAAAATTAATCAATTTCACATTCGGTATCATTTTATGTTCCAATGAATAATCCCGAATCACCCATACAAAACTCGGACAGTCATGTCTCAAGTTAATTTTGTTACAATAATCTTCTATTCCCGATTTAAGTTTAATCTTATCAGTTAAATGAGTCATGAATGATAAATTTTTAAAAGCCTCATCAGTCAATGCATTCGTAGTGTTGTAAATTAACATTGAGCATATTGATATGGATAGCATAAATAACTTGATTTCCCATGCTTCATCTAATTCAAGACCTTCAGTATCAGCAAAAATTATATTAAACTCTTTTCCGTCTTTATTAATTTTGATTGGGTCTCGGTTTATCCAGACGCCTTTTGTAACATTATCAAAGGTCTTTTTTTCGTTATGGATTAAACGGTTCATTAGAAATGATTTACCTTGTTGTTTTGGACCGAGTATTAAACACATACTTATGTCGTTATTCAATTGTTTGATCAGGTTTAAACCTTCATCGTTGAGCGATAACAAACCGGTGTGATCATCTTTTTTTATAAGTTGAATACTCATTTTGGTTGAGACTATGTGAAAGTAATAAAAAATGTAAGATGAATAATTACAGAACAAAGTTACCAAGCAAATGTTTTATCAAGGTATTTAGAATTTTTTTTATGAAATTTATGCCTTAGACTAATGCCGATGGGGTTCCCCCTCACCAAAAAAATTAATTATTTATTTTAATAAAATGCTTAAAAAATTATAAAAAAAAAATTATGAAAAAATAGTTCCAAGTGATACCAATGTGGTAAAATAGACATAAACAGGTGAACTATCAGTTGCATAACTAATAATATCAATAATTAATGTTTGACAATTTGCTTTATAATCTCCAATTGGTATTAACGAATACTTTTTTTTTTCCAATATTTTTACAAATTCTTTTACTTCGGTCTCAGATTTTTTAACATGTTTCTTCATGAATCCTGAAAATGTCCAATCAAATGTTGACTTTGTTTTATTCGAGTCTGTTACTTCGACTATGAATTTAGTCTTGTCAATTTTGTCTAGGACTAAATGGTATAGAATACCATTAATCATAAGACCAGCATGATTTATATTCAAACCAGGTATGATTGGTTGATCGAGATATTTGAATATACTTGAGTTTAAAGGTCTTTCGCCGATCCAAATACCCTCGCTTTTATTCTGGTTTTTGGAGACTGATTTTCTTAACGATTCACCATAGCCATCATCGAATGTAAACTTGATTGGATTATCAGGAAGCCAGTCTTTTGGGTTGAATCTACATTCGAGTTTAGTTAATAATATAACGAGTACAAAAAAGATGAGATTAACACGCATTTTGTATAATGAATTCAGAAATGAAATCTATTTTCTTCTTCTTAAATAATATCTAAGCTTTAAAATCTGTTTTATAATGATATTACTTATCTTAATGTTGAACTAAAATCAGCAAGTATGCTGCTGAATAATTGTTCTATTCATAGATAACATCTTTCAGAAGTTTATAGAAACATTCCCCTTTACTTAAGTTAAAATTCGAAGATTACAGACTGTTCGAGAGTCTCTTAAGAAATTGTGTTTTTCTTCTAACTCAGCTAAACTGGAAATGGTATGACGATAAAGCTGTGGATCAATAATATGCTCGATGGGGTTCAAGTCTGAACTTCTAGCTGACCAAGAGATGACCGAAATTGAGTTTTCACTAAACCACTTTGTTATTGAAGCAGCTTTATGACATGGGGCGTTGTCTTGTTGGAAATTCCAATTATCGGTAATTGTGTTGATTAATACGGTTACTCTACATCTTGTTCAATCCAATACCATTCGCAGAGAAGCTACCATATGTTCCAACTGACCCACCACCGGCTTGAACTCTCGGTTGTATTGATCTAGAATCGTATTATTCATTGGAAAATCGTCTAACTTGCAACTTAGTCTTCGTATTGACTAATTGAAAGTTACTCTTGTCACTAAAAAGGACTTTATACCACTCAGCATTTGACCAATTCACATATCTTTTGCACCACCAAACGCTTTTTCTTCTATCTCGTTTCGAAACAAGCGGTTTTTTCGTCGCACTAAAAGACTTTAACCAAAAATTCTAAAAGACGTCTGAAAATTGTATCAACACTTGACATACCTGAACTGGAAAGTTGTCATTGTGATCTTAGATTCTTAAGGGACATTTTTGAGTTCTTTCTCGCAAGTCTGAATAGTATCTTTTCATCCCTCTGAGTTGAAATCCTTGGCCGACCAGATCGGTACCGATTTTTTATGTCTCCAAATTCGACGTTATTTCGAATCGTCGTGTATAAACACCGCAAATGTTAACCTAACGATTATTATAATCTGATGCATCGAGATTGCATTATTCAAAAATTCAAATGAACTTTTAAAGATCACAATATGGGCTTAACGGTCTTTAAATCAGAAGGGACTGTCTAGCTTTCAAGTATTAACGCAGTTAAACTTAATACTCTTTAAGAAAGTAGTTGAAGTCATAATGTGGACTATAACAGAACTGGAAAACCAATGAGAAAAATGTCAAACTAGAATGTTTTTTAAGCTCTTCCTTAGCGTCTGCAAAAGCTCTGCAATTTTTTTAATGCACGCAATGTAAATATAACTGCGCAATTAATTTGATTATAAACTTCACGTTCAAATTAGGTCGATAACCTTCAAATTATGCAAATGATGACTTGAAATTCTTGAAATCTGTTGTTCATTCGGTAATATTTAATCAAATCAAATCAAGTTATTTTCCGGTGCTATATTTTATTTCATACCTTTTCTTTGTTTTCTTGGGAGCGCATTCTTAAAACAAAAATGTTGAAATTCTATAGAATCTTCGTCATCATTGAGATTGGCTTTATCAAACCACAATCGGAGCACACGCGATCACAAGACTGTATGATCTGTTTCAATCGCTTTAGCAAAAACATTGATATCTATGTTCTCACAGAAGTATTGTTTAATTAATTCAGACCGTATCTAATGATTAAGTTGATAATTTACTTTAAATTTTAAGACCACGTGTCCAGGCGAGCTAGTTCATTCAACGTCTTTTCGATATCACGAATATTGAATGTGCTAAACAATAGTATAAACTTTGCTGACTCGTTTTCAGTGGAAAACGAAGATGATTCAATATTCGTAAAGAAGTTAATGAAAATCTCAGCTTGATCAGCAGTAGTAGTATCCTGAACGTCATCATTCTGAATTATCTCAGGCTAATCGTCAGATTTATCGCTTCTAAGTTTGACAGACGACTTATAGAATTTTTTAGAATTCTTAAAATTTATCCTTTATTCTCATGTAAACAATAAATCATAAACATTTTTTATAAAAAGGCTTGTTTTCGGGTCATTGTAATTGCTCTCGTAATTCTTGAAAAAGTTAATTGCAAAATAAACTTGATTTTTTATTTTTAAGTTAACAATAAAACCACTTTCTAGAAACTCCTAGACAAAAAACTTATAGATTAAAAGTATTTCTTAAATCATCCCAAATTGTACTTAGACTTTTTTCAATAGAGCCTTAGTCTCATCGGAAAAATTAACACGATAATTTTAACATAAAAAAAATAAAATAAAAAACTCTTGTAACTATATACGCTAACATGAAATTTTATTTAAAACTATTAAAAATTTTTTGAACAGTCGTAGAGAGACTGTTACCAAGCAACTCTAGAGATTTTGTTTTTTTTTTCTTTCATTTTTAGTTCATAAAATTTCTAAATAAACTTATTTTACCAATTTTTTCATCATAAAACTTAGTGTGTTATATAATTATTGAAAAATAAATCGAAATACTTGTTAATTAGATTAAGAGCTTCATGAATGTCTTTGTCTAATTATCAATTAGCTGTTTACAAGTCAAAAGACTCGGCTCGAAGTGATCACGAGTCTGAACTTAACAAATTTTCTAGTAGTATATCACGTGAACTTCAACCATGGCCTAATAGTTATGATCGTCCATCCGAGTTGTACAAATTTGTTCTCAATAACAGTCAACATCCACCACTTATGCAAACAAAGTCATGGAACTTGGCCGTACCGTTTATCGAACAAAAATATTCGCACACTCCTTCTGAGTCAATTGCTAATAATTATACCCCAAGTGCGATCGGTTTGAAGATCAAAAACTTACCCCAAGTTAAATTTAAAAGGATTAAATTAGAAGATAATTCAAGCCCAAGACGGAAATTGATACAAAAAATACCGCCTTTGGAAACCCTTGACTCGTCTAGGATTAAGTATCCACCGAGCCGATCGTTAAGTCCGAACGAACAAATCGATACCATGGAAGCTATACAACGTGAGATAGATCGCAATCTACAAGACCCATCTGAGATAGACTTGGAACGATATTATTATTATATTGATAGTGGTACTAGTGTGGACATGATTGCACCGTTACCAGATGATCAATTCGAAAAATTTTATAGATTCATACCAGAGGGGTTGAGAAACTTGTCAATACCAATGGTTAAAGAACTAGTTAATGATATTGGCAAAGAAGTAGTCGAGGATTATATTTATTCGATGAAAAAATCAATTGTTGATTATGTTTTAATGAATATGGATGAACGAAAACGTCTTAAAATTGACGCTGTACCGAAATTATTTCGTTTAAAGACTATACGTGCACCTGTACCGTGGCACAAGGAATATGCACAAAGTTTTAAATGGGTGCATATGAATTTACATATTGTTAATCGAATTAATTCACAGTTAAAGGATTTATGGTTTAGCGAGTAAGTTTGATTATTTTAAATTACGAAACCAGCCTTTAACATGACCTTTGGCTCGCAAATGTTTGCCCTTCTAGTTGTGTAGTTAGCGCCTACGGCGCTTTTGCGGCTTCACCGTTTAGGCTTTTGTGCGGCTACGCCACGTTTTCAAATTAGTGCCGCTCCGCGGCATTGACTCTCTATTTATGCTGGACCGTCATATTCTTGTTAAATTTTCTTCCCGTATTTCCGAGGTTGTGTGTCAATTACTGGGACTTAAGGAAATTTTTATTTTGCTCTAGGGATCGAGGGGACGTCATACCCTACTCATTCATATATTTTTCTCTCTAATATCTATTTTCCATCCCTCTCTACAAACTTGTTGAATTTATCAACATTTTAAATCAACCTCGAAAATTTGGTGTTTTTCCGAGGTTTGGTAGTATAATGGGGTACGATGCCAATATATCGAGTTGGCGTAAAATATCTAAAGATCAATTTCAGACCTTTGTGTACAAAGTAAGACCACTCTGAGATGTATAGGATGAAAATTCGAGTCAATTCCAGAAAATTGAAAAAAAAACAATTTTTTGGACGCTCGTAGACATGAAAGGGATATGGGTTCTCCAAGTATGGACCCCACTATTCTTGATCATTTTTCATGCCATTTATGGTAATGGCAGGGTTGTTTGATTATTTTAAATTACGAAATTACCTGAGGGGGGGTCTATGAGGGGTTGAATTTGTAATAATTAATTTTTTATTCAAAAGGTTTATTCACACCCGTTTCATATCAAAATTAGATATGAACAATGCCAATCTTCCCATGTACCCAGATGATTTTGAAAAATTTGTTAAACAAAAATGTTTAGAACAACGTGAATTACTCGAAAAACAATGGATACCAAAATGTGCCCGTATTATACTCGAATATAAAGATTACTGGAAGCATTTGGTACCAATGGGAGAAGATGAGTCATTAGAATTGCCAATGAAATTTTTTTCATGTATTTCAACTTTAATGTCAAATCAACTTCGAAATCTTGTTGTCGATTCATTAAATGAATTAGTTGATTTTTTTGAACAATACAAAGACGGTAATTCGTTTGACGATTACAATAATTTTAACTATTGTCGTAAACCATCGCTTATACTTAAACTTTACATCGATGATCCAAAAATAGAATTCCAACCTGGGTTCAAACAAATCGAACAGTTAATCCTAAACTGTTTTTCGTTTATAATCAAAAGCTCTGAAGAGTTACCACGTGTTGAAGTCGAGTTATTCCCTTTTCCGGAGTACAAAAAATACACTTTAAGAACCATAAGACCAGACGAAAACATGGTTAGTATATGTATAAAACGAGTACTTGATGTTTACGAATCGAACAAAATTGGACCTCATAAATACTTGGACACGTACAAAAAGTATTCGGATTTTATGACCCAAAAAGCCGAACAAGATGTTACTAATTTTCTTAAGAACTCGGAAAATCAATTAGAAGACTTTGAGCAACAAATAAACAGACATGTTGGTATACGTAACGAAATAATCCAAATGTTGTTAACAGTGCCTCTTAATTTGTATTCACTTGAATGTAATGGATTACACGACAACTTGAAGGATCGAGTTGTCAGACAAAAAGAAAGATTAATACAATTTTGTATTGAAAATAATCGTGATACGAATAAAGCAATTTGTAAAGCGTATGATGAAATTGCTGAAAAAGTGGGAAGACAACCTACGTCAACTGCTGAATTGGTCGAGATTATGGAATTTTTGACACAGTCAATTGAAACGACTATTTATAAATTGGAGTTTAAAATTGGTGAAGCTAAACGTCGATTGATGTTTTTGTTAGATTATGCCCTTATGCCAAGTAAGAAAAAACCCTCGTCACCATATCTCCTCATAATTTTGCTTATTAGATCTAGCAAAATTCTTTGCTTGTCTTCCTTGTTTTGGTTTTCCCATTTGCTGACTAGGTTCAGACTCATCAAGCTTTGCTTTAATGAAGTGCCTGTGTCATGCTTGTATCAAGTTACCTAAGATTTATTCTTGATAATCGTTCTTCGTATCCAATTCGTTTGAAACTATGTTGAACTTTTTCCAATCGCTTCTTTTCACCCTCTTAGGATTCCAGGCGCTAATACCGTATTCTATACACGGTAAGGGAATGTTACATGTTGATGAAAGAAACAGTTTTCTAGGAACCTCCTTTCAAAAGGTTCATCACTTAGACCGTTACAGGTGATCATAGGATGATTGAAATATCCAGTAACTAATAAGTCATTAAGGGTGCCAGACATTCGAGTATCGGATTGTTTTCCCAAGCAATTAGGTGGCTTGTAGATACTCAATCAAGATCTTTTTCTTTTCGGTGTTGATTGTGCACCAACTTTGTTCGATCACCCCGCTTCTCAGGACCTCATTCTCGGCCTCAAAGCTTCTTAGAAGGCTAGAGGTCTAGATTAAATGCTGGTCGAGGGAGAAGTTCAATCCCTTCCAGTTCTTCAATTTTTTCCATGGTTTTTCGAGCGGTTATCTTGAACAAACAAACCAAGCTTTCGATTGATCAAAGAAGGGTATTTTGCTTGAAGTGAAGCATTCATTCGTTCTAATTGTTCGATCAGCATTTATCGTACGACCATCAGGAACTAGTTCAAAGTGTATTACCCCTATTCCACGCACAACATTACCTCCTCCTTCGAATCGTTCTCTTTTAATGACTGGTAGGGTTGGTTGAGATGGATCCAACCACTGATTTCTGTCATCATTATTTCGAAAATAGATCCATTTCTCATCGCAAGTAATTACCCTTCTGAAAAATCGTTAATCTAGTAGATTTTTGATTAGTTTTCTACAGATTTCGATACGTCGCTGAATATCAAAAGGTGTCAAATCGTGTGGAACAACTCGTCTATTAACTTTATGGATCAACTTAAGGTGACGAAATATGGTCGACCGTGAATTGTTAAGGTCAATTGATAATTCGCGAGTACTTACCCGGGGGTTGCTCTCTGCCGCCGTACGCAGGGCAACCTGATCGAAACTCACTGGTCTTCTAGACCCCTTTTTCCTTCGAAGGCTAGTATAACCACCAATATGACTAGTATCAATAATAACTTTCCATCTAAAAACGCGAAATATCACCCTAACAATAACAGTTAATATTTACTATTCCTTATTTTTTTAAGATGAAGACATCAAACTAAACTCAACAGTATTCTATTGGCCAGAGCTAGTAATGCAAATTTTAGAAAAAAATCAAGTCCGTCTTCAAGCATTACGTGAAAAAACCGAAGACAAGTTACGTGAACGTTTAACAAAATTTGACGATAAACTCAAAGACATGCTCAAACGTGTCGAAGCATACAAATCAATTGGAGTAAATTTTTTTATTTTAAAGACCATTTTTTTTTTATTTTGACTTTAAAGACAAAAATCTTAAACTTTGTTAGGACGATTATAAATTTTTAGAAATGACCAAAAAGGCCGGAATGGTAAACAAAAAATCACTCATTTATTTATTTTTCTAGGTTGAAACTATTAACGTTTTTCGACTAACTAAATTTTTGACTGTAACTAACACAAATTTAGCTCTTAACTCGATTAACAAGACTTTAATCATAGCTTTTTAAAATATTTTGTATACCTTGGTCTAAACATTTTAATTAAGGACCGGGATATACCAGACGCAGCTAAACACGTCAACACCCTAACTGAAATGGGCAAACAAATCGACGATTTCAGAAACGAGTTGGAACAACTGAACAAAGAAGAAGCGTTGTTCGCATTCGAGCAAAGTCAATTTCCAATGTTAAATCAAATTTTACAAATGAAAGATCCATTTGATAAATTGTGGTTTACATTTTATAACTTTCAGCAAAAAGAGAATCAATGGTTGAAGGGTCCATTTTTGGGTCTTAACGCTGAGGAGATAAGTGAAGAAGTTCAAACAAATTGGCGTACAATGCATAAATTACAAAAAGGTTTTGCCGATGCAAATAATCCACGCAAAGTCGCTGATTTTACAAAACTTAAAATTGATCGATTCAAAAATCATTTGCCTGTTTTACAAGTTATTTGTAATCCAGGTCTCAAAGAAAGACATTGGCAATTGGTAGGCCTCAAAATTTTTATCCTAAAGGTACACATTTTCTAATCATTTTGTTTAGATGAGTGATATTGTGGGAAAAGATATCAAACCAGATTCGACTTCTTCATTGCAGGACATGATCGATTTTGGCTTGAATAAATTTGTTGACAAGTAAGTCGAATACATAGGATAGCTTAATTTTTCATTTTTAACATCATAACTGTAATCTACCACTCCGAAAGCCCTCAAAAAATATTTTTTTCCATAAGGTTAAAATTTTCAATATTATACCCCTACCTTTCAAGTAGCCTAACCACAGGGTGCTCTAATTAAACACTTGTGAACTCATGATTGGAAAAAGCTATTATTTATTTGAATATATAGTTCGATAGCTAAAAAGCTATATTTGATGCTAAGGTCCATATCGATGGCTAAAAAATATTTCATTATCTTTATATCGGGTGAAAACAAGAAAAAAAGTTACATTTTTCAGTAAATTCTTATCAAACCCCAAGAGGACCCACTATACCCATAATTTTTTAGGTACCTGTTTAAACAAGAGACGATTCTGCATCAACATCATGAGCTTCTTTTGTAATTATATCTTCATTTTGAGTCCACTAACGATCGAAAAAGAAACTGTAAACTAAGACTTCAGTATTTTTAGCTCGTTTTTACCTCATAATATACTTAGGAAATATTTTATATCCCTCGATTAGGGTCATAACATCAACTATGTCTTTTTAGCTATCAGATGATATCTTTAAACCAATTATATCATTTCCCATTCATGAGTTCTTAAGTGTTTAATATGAGCACCATGTCGTTTGGCTGCAAAAAAAGAGGGGATAAATTTTTTCAATTTTCCACCTCAATGTAAAAAATGATCTTCCGGGGTTTTCGGGGTCGTAGATTCGAGTATTGATGTCAAAAATTACGAATTCAGATACCAAAATATTCCAAGAAGACCATTGTACCCTTTCATTGCCCATTTTGTAAACAACGTTTATTTTAAAGACTTGAAGAGATAAGCGGTTCAGCAAGCAAAGAATACTCGTTAGAAAAAGCATTGAGTAAAATGAAAGATGATTGGAAAGAAATGAATTTCGAATTGATCCCATACCGTGAAACAGGTGTCAAAATTTTATCATCAGTCGATGACATTCAAGTCCTTTTAGACGATCATATAATCAAAGCATTGACCATGTTAGGTTCACCTTTTATAAAACCAATGGAGACTGAGATGAGAGAATGGAGCAATCGATTACAAATGATTCAAGATATTTTAGACGAATGGTTAAAAGTCCAAGCTACTTGGTTATACTTGGAGCCTATATTCAGTTCCGAAGACATCATTGCTCAAATGCCCGAAGAGGGTCGTAAGTTCGGTATAGTTGACGGTCATTGGCGAGACATAATGAGTCAAGCAGCTAAAGACAGTCGGGTTATACAAGCAACCGATCAAGCCAATATGTTATCAAAACTCCGTGAAGCCAACAAACTCCTTGAAGAAATTCAAAAAGGCCTTAACAATTATTTAGAAAAAAAGCGTTTATTTTTTCCAAGATTTTTCTTTTTATCAAATGACGAGTTATTGGAAATTTTATCAGAGACTAAAGACCCTCTTCGTGTCGAACCACATTTGAAAAAATGTTTCGAAGGAATTTCAAAACTCGAGTTCACTGATCAACAAGAGATCAATGCTATGATCTCAGCGGAACACGAAGTAGTCCCGTTTAGAAGTAAAATATCCCCTGCTAAAGCACGTGGTATGGTCGAGAAATGGTTAATACAAGTCGAAGATCAAATGATCGAGTCGATCCGGTATATAATCCGAGACGCTGTTGGTGATTACATTAAAATAGACCGTAAAAAATGGGTGTTAGAATGGCCTGGTCAAGTTGTAATTTGCGCAAGTCAAGTCTATTGGACATCCGAAACAGAAGAAGCCATACAAAAAAACACCCTTACAAATTATCTTAAACAGTGTTCTGATCAAATCAATGACACAGTTGCGTTGGTCCGAGGTGACTTGGAATCTGGTGCTCGTGTAACTCTAGGCGCTTTGATTGTAATCGATGTACACGCTCGGGATGTTATTAAACAACTTTGTGAACAAGGTATCACTTCGACAAACGATTTTGAATGGCTTGCTCAGTTAAGATATTACTATGACGACTCAAAGCCAGCACTATTCGTTCGTATGATAACAACTGAACTTGAATACGCTTACGAGTATTTGGGAAACAGTGGTCGTTTGGTGATAACCCCATTGACTGATCGATGTTACCGAACCCTAATGGGTGCTTTAAAACTCAATCTTGGTGGTGCACCTGAAGGTCCTGCAGGTACCGGTAAGACCGAGACATCGAAAGATTTAGCAAAAGCAGTCGCTAAACAATGCGTTGTGTTTAATTGTTCGGATGGTTTAGATTTTAAAGCGATGGGTAAATTTTTCAAGGGTCTAGCTCAATCGGGTGCATGGGCATGTTTTGATGAATTCAACAGAATCGAGCTGGAAGTCTTATCAGTCATAGCGCAACAAATTTTGACCATTCAAAGAGCTGTTGGAGCCAAGTTGAAACGATTTGTGTTCGAAGGCACCGAATTAGACCTCAACCCGACAACTACACTCTTCATAACCATGAACCCTGGTTACGCTGGTCGATCCGAACTTCCGGATAATTTAAAAGTCCTTTTCCGTTCAGTCGCTATGATGGTCCCTGACTACGCTATGATTGGAGAAATCTCCCTCTATTCCATGGGGTTTGTAGACGCTAGGGCTTTGGCTGTTAAAATCGTAGCTACTTATAAATTATGTTCAGAACAGTTATCGTCTCAACATCACTACGATTACGGTATGAGAGCGGTTAAGAGTGTCCTAACCGCATCGGGAAATCTTAAACTAAAATATCAGAACGAGAACGAAGCGATTATAGTCCTAAGAGCAATCAAAGATGTCAATTTACCTAAATTTTTGGCTCAAGATGTCCCGTTGTTTGAGGGTATCATCACTGACTTGTTTCCAGGTGTAGTCTTACCAACCCCTGACTACAAAGTCTTCTTAGAAGCAATTGAAAATAATATCAAAAAATTGAATTTACAAATGAACGAATGGTTTGTTGAGAAAATAATCCAGGTCTACGAAATGATGTTAGTTCGACATGGGTTTATGATCGTTGGACCTTTTATGGGGGGTAAGAGTTCGAGTTTTAAAGTCCTAGCTGGGGCTTTACATGACTTGGAAGCCGCTGGTTTAATGAACGAACACAAGGCTCAGTATAAGGTTTTGAATCCTAAATCGATTACAATGGGTCAACTTTATGGTCAATTTGACCCGGTTTCGCATGAATGGACAGACGGTGTTTTGGCTGTTTCGTTTCGTCAATACGCTGTTGACCCGTCTCCGGATCGAAAGTGGATCATCTTCGACGGACCGGTCGACGCTGTTTGGATCGAAAACATGAACACAGTCCTCGATGATAACAAGAAGCTATGTCTTATGAGCGGTGAGATTATTCAAATGTCAGCTCAAATGAACTTGATCTTCGAACCTGAGGATTTAGAACAAGCATCACCTGCAACCGTATCCCGATGTGGTATGATATACATGGACCCGAATCAATTAGGTTGGAGACCATTGAAAGACTCGTACATCCAACACGGTCTTCCAAAGAACTTACACAAAGAACACATTGAAATAATCCAAGATTTGTTCGACTGGCTTGTCGATCCGTGCATTGAATTCATGAAATTTAATTGTAAATTTCAGCTCCCGACATCGTATATTCATTTAATGTTCTCAACAATGAGGTTGTATACTTGTCTTATCGGAGAGATAACTTCGGATATAACAGCTCAAGTTCTGTCTCTATGGTTACAGGGTTTGTTTGTTTTTGCATTAATCTGGGGTCTTGGAGGCACGTTGAATAATGACAGTCGTAAAAAATTTGATGTTTTCTTACGCGAGTACATTAATAACCCTGAAAAAAAGCCCAAGAATGTTAAACTCTCAAAGAACAATATTTTCCCAGAAAGGGGTACTTGTTATGATTTTTATTTCGAAAAAAAAGCCGCTGGTCATTGGCGTGATTGGACCGAAATGATCAATAAAGACGAAGTACACATCCCAGAGAACGCCAAAGTCGGAGATTTACTGATCCAAACCGATGAGACGGCAAAACAAGCGTTCTTTTTACACGTATTTCTATCCAATGAGATTCCTGCTCTGTTCGTCGGTCCAACCGGAACCGGTAAAACAGCCGTGACAAATAACTTTTTGGTTAAACTTCCAAAAGAAACGTACATAGCGAATATAATAAGTTTTTCGGCTCGGACAAGTGCGAACCAGACCCAGGATATTGTCATGTCTAAGCTAGATAGACGAAGAAAAGGGGTCTTTGGACCTCCAGTGCCGAAAAAATGCGTCGTTTTTGTTGATGACTTGAACATGCCAGGTAAAGAAAAATACGGTGCTCAACCTCCCATTGAGCTTTTACGTCAATGGATCGATCAAGGTAATTGGTATGATAAAAAAGACACATCTCGTATCGAATTAGTCGATGTCTTATTATTAGCAGCAATGGGTCCGCCTGGTGGTGGTCGTAATGACATAACTGGTCGTCTAACTCGACACATGAACGTAATCTGTAACGATTCGTTCAGCGATGACACAATGACAAAGATATTCACTTCAATTGTCGACTGGCATTTTGCTAAAGGATTCGAGGCATCGTTTAATCGAGCTGGTAAAATGATAGTCCAAGCTACAATGGAAATTTATAAACAAACAATCGAACAATTTTTACCAACTCCATCTAAAAGTCATTACCTCTTCAATCTAAGAGATTTTGCTCGGGTTATTAAAGGAGTACTCCTAGTCCCGAGTACTCATATGAAAGAGGAAAAAAAACTCTATCGTCTTTGGATTCATGAGATTTATCGTGTTTTCTATGACCGTATGATTGATGACCATGACCGTACATTATTTTTCAACTTGGTCAAAAAGGTGTTAAACGAACTCCTTAAGATTGATATGGACAAACTATTGGAGAATCTAATCGAACCAAAAGGTGCAAAATTAACAGATAACAATATTAGAAGTTTAATATTTGGTGATTATGCAAAACCAGATGCTGATTCGAGGATTTACGATGAAATAATTGACTTGGAAGAATTGTCAAAAACAATGGACGGGTACTTGGAAGAGTACAACGCGATTAGTAAAGTCCCAATGAACTTGGTAATGTTTAAATTCGCGATTGAGCATGTGAGTAGAGTGTCTAGAATCTTGAAACAAGACAATGGACATGCATTACTCATTGGTATAGGTGGTAGTGGTCGTCAAAGTTCGGCTAAATTAGCAGCTTTCATGGCCGATTATGAGCTCTTTCAGATCGAAATTACCAAAAATTATGGCAAAAATGAATGGAGAGATGATATTAAAAGGTTGTTTATGAAGTCTGGTGGTGATGGTAAACAGACAGTGTTTTTATTCTCGGATAATCAAATCAAAGAAGAAGGTTTTGTAGAAGATATTAATATGATTTTGAACACTGCTGATATTCCTAACCTTTTTGCTTCGGATGAAAAAGCTGAGATTATTGAAAAAATGCAAAACGCAGCTCGTAATGAAAATCGTAAAATTGAGTCAAGTACAATGGCAATGTATAATTATTTTATTGAAAGAGTTAAAGCGAATTTACACGTTGTATTGGCAATGAGTCCAATTGGTGATGCATTTCGAAGTCGTTTAAGAATGTTTCCATCGTTGATTAATTGTTGTACAATTGATTGGTTTATGGCATGGCCTGAAGATGCACTGGAAATGGTGGCTAAAAAATTTTTAGAAGATATTGAATTAGACGCTACTATTAAAAAAGAATCAATTACAATGTGTAAATATTTTCATGAGGATATTAGAAAATTGTCTGAAAGGTATTTACAAGAATTGGATAGACATAATTATGTTACACCTACATCGTATTTAGAGTTGATTATGACCTTTAAGACTTTGTTAACACAAAAACGTAATGAGATTATGTTGATGAAAAACAGGTATTTAAAACAAAAAATTCTCCAATTTTTGTAGAAAGCTGGTTATGGGGTTGTTCGGTTTTACAGTATGTCTAGAAAATTTAGAAATGCATATTTTTATTCTTGTAGACAAACTGGTAAATAGTGCAGCACTCAGTTCCATTGTAATTAATGCAACCCCAAATTCTTACATTCTGTAGCCTTGGTAAACAAACTTCGGATGATACTTTTCAGCGGCGAATCTTTTGACAAGTACTCTTGAGTTTCGGTTCTCGAAATTTGACTAATCGCTGAAAATCACTTTAGACCAATTTTGAATTGTCGAGGTATCGTCAATGAGGGACTGATTTCTCAGCTGAGATTCAAAAAGATCTGCTGGATATAAAATCATCCCTAAACGCGGGGAGAGGGTCCCTCCACTTTTGGTCTTTTTGAACTTTTTGAAATATTTGCAATCAAAATCCATGCATTTTAGAATCTGTTTGAAGTCGACTAGAGACTTTTAGCCAAATGGATGGGTTGGACCCCCTCTTTTTGAACTTTTTGCAAAAGCCGTTATTTGTCGACGCCGGTTTTAACTACCTTGATAGAACAAATTGTAGTAGAATTTTTTCTAAGATTGACACCCCTCTTTGACTCTGAAACACCCAGGTTACAGAGCCCCTTCAGACCAGACCTTAACTTTTTCTTGACTCTACTCATAGCTTCTTCGCTTAGGCTCACAAGTTGTTATTTGTCAGAATCAATGAATGACTCAAGAAAAGAGTTAAGTCATCGGTGTAGTCCGAATCATTGATGATCTGGTCAGGGTGTCTTTGAGATGTTCTATGCTTGTAAATTAGACCATAGGACTTTGTGCTCCGGCACATGAAGAAGTCGATGAATATAATCTTAATCTAATGGTTTCATCTTGTTGGGAAGCTTCGTATTTGTATCATTTTTTACATTAAAGATTGATGCCTTAAAAATCATTTTCAATGGTGTCAGAGTCTCAGTCATTAAATTCATCATCGTCATAATTTTAGGCATGACTGCTATGCTTCAACCCTAACCCTCTTGTCTCTGTCGTATTTCTTATTCTGATAATTTCTCTTTTCGGTCTAGATAGGATGTTGGTCTTCTGCGAATTCTGTTTGTATCCCTTACTTTTGAATTCGTACCTGTTCATCTTCAAACATCCGGAGGCGATTTCCCTCAAAACTAATCTGTCTCTTTCTTATCTCGAAACTGGTAGGGTGTTGATTGACTCCGCTGTATATTAGTCATATGAGTCTCGAATTTTAAAACTCACAGTATTTCTAAATATGGTTCTGACGAAGGCGTCCAATTTAGATGAAAAATCTTCGGTTAAGGTCCATATCTCACATCCATACAATAGTTCTGATCCACACGTTAAAAATTTTAACTCTTAACCGGACTGTGAGATGAGTATTTCCCGGAGTTTGTAAAAAGCATTGTCTTTTCTCGGTTGAGACAACATAGGAGCCTAGGTACTTAAAGTCATCAACCTTGTTCAACTCTTTCCCGTAAGCTAGCATTAAATTAATATTGGAGCACAAATGTATCAGCTTTCTAAAACTGTTGGTTTAAAGCCTTTTATAAACGTTATTGTTTAGATACACGAATGGTTTAGAGAAATTAGCATTTGCAGCTACACAAGTTGGAGCCATGCAAAAAAAACTACAAGAACTTCAACCGCAATTGGTTAAAACAAGCGAAGAAACCGAAAAGCTCATGGTTAAAATTGAACAAGAAACAGTTGAAGTTGAAGCCAAAAAAGAGCTTGTCGCTGCTGATGAAGCTATTATGAACGAAGCTGCAGCTGCATCTCAATCAATTAAAGACGATTGTGAAAACGATTTAGCCGAAGCAACACCAGCATTAGAAGCGGCCGTTGCAGCTTTAAACACAATCAAACCAAGTGATATAACACTAGTAAAATCTATGAAGAATCCACCACAGGCTGTCAAGTTTGTACTCGAAGCTGTGTGTGTAATGAAAGGTATCAAGCCTGAACGTAAACCGGACGCTAGTGGTAAAATGGTCGACGACTTTTGGGGTCCATCTTTAAAAATGTTGGGTGATATGAAATTTTTAGAAAGCTTGATCAACTATGACAAGAATAACATACAACCAGCGATCATTAAACGTATACGAGAACGCTTTATTAACGACCCTGGTTTCGAACCCTTATCTATCAGGAGCGTATCAACAGCATGTGAGGGTTTGTGTAGATGGGTGAGAGCTTTGGACAAGTATGACGAAGTTTTTAGAATCGTAGCACCTAAACAAGCACGTTTAGCCCAAGCTGAGTCTGAACTAGCTGAACAAATGAAAAAGTTAGACGCTAAACGAGCTGAGCTAAAGACCTATATGGACAAGTTACAAGCTTTAAATGATCAATTTGAAAGTATGTATTTCTCTAACCCTCTTCTTCAGTCAATCCTTAATGACCTTTTCCTTAAGCTATGCAACAAAAGAAAAAAGAACTGGAAGACAATATTCATCAATGTGAACAAAAACTGATCCGTGCTGAAAAGTTAATCGGTGGTCTTGGTGGTGAAAAAGACCGTTGGACCGAGAACGCTAAATTATTGACAGAAAAGTATTATCGTATTACCGGAGATGTGTTACTCTCATCAGGTGTAGTGGCTTATTTAGGAGCTTTTACAGTCAATTACAGAAACGAATGTATCAAAGAATGGACGCGTTTGTGTAAAGAGAAAAAGATCCCTTGCTCTGAACAGCTCAGCTTGACAAACACGTTAGGCGAACCGGTCAAAATTCGAGCTTGGCAAATCGCTGGTCTTCCCGTTGATGCTTTCTCAGTCGACAACGGTATCATTGTAAGCAACTCCCGACGTTGGCCGTTGTGTATCGATCCACAGGGTCAAGCAAACAAATGGATCAAAAACATGGAAAAGGATCAAAAGTTACAAATTATAAAACTATCTGATGCTAATTACACTCGTACACTCGAAAACGCGATACAATTTGGTACTCCTGTTTTACTTGAAAATGTGGGTGAAGAAATCGATCCATCGTTACAGCCTATCCTGTTAAAATCAACGTTTAAACAACAAGGTGTCGAGTATATGAAACTCGGTGAGAATATAATCGAGTATTCAAAAGATTTTCGATTTTACATTACAACTAAACTACGTAACCCTCACTATTTACCTGAGGTATCAGTCAAAGTGACCTTACTCAATTTTATGATAACACCACTCGGTCTACAAGATCAGTTGTTAAGTTTAGTAGCGGCTAAAGAGAAACCAGAACTCGAAGAAGTTAAAAATCAATTGATCATCGAATCAGCTGAGAATAAGAAACAGTTAAAAAATATTGAAGACAAGATTCTTGAAGTCTTGTCATCGTCAGAAGGAAATATTCTCGAAGACGAAACAGCCATTCAAGTTTTATCGTCGTCAAAGACTCTCAGCGAAGAAATATCAGCGAAACAAGAAGTCGCTGAAGAGACTCAAAAAGAGATTGAAGAGACCCGATTGGGTTATCTACCAGTAGCAGAGCATTCCGCTATTTTATTCTTTTGTATAAGTGATTTAGCAAATATTGATCCTATGTACCAGTACTCGTTAAATTGGTTCATTAATTTGTACTCGAATTCGATAACAAATAGTGAAAAATCAAATGTTTTAACAGAAAGAATTAAATTTTTGAATGATCACTTTACTAATTCGATTTATAGAAATGTTTGTAGATCGTTATTTGAAAAGGATAAGTTGTTGTTTTCGTTTATTTTGTGTGTACAATTGTCTAAAGCAAAGTAAGTGACTTTTTTTAAGACATTTTTTGATTTATGCACGTTTACACGATTGCAAGTAAGTCTAACTTATCACTCAAGAGTACACTTCGGTTGACAAGATCACTTAATTTTTGTCACCTTTGTTATTTTCACTTATTTAATGAAAGTCTTTCTTCAAGCCCTTGACCAACTTTATAAGATGCACGTGCCTAATAAAAGCGGGTTAATATGCCAAAAAGACTAAGTCTCCCTTTCTATTTTCAAAATATTAACGAGATATGGGTTACCGTATAGGCTTGTAATGCCAATCAGAAATTTGATACAACCCAAAACTCAGGTTTAAGGACACGCACCTTATTGCAAGAGTTTCTGTACCATTAAAATTCAGGTTTTGGGTTCGGGTAGGGTTACCCGCACCCTACCTTTTAGATTTTTTTGACAAAAATTGAGTTTAGGGTATATATACCCAAATTTTAGGGGTTACTCACACCCACCAGATACCTGATTAATGGGTACATTTATCCTACATTTACATTATACTTAAATAAAATGTAAAATGTATACTTAAATAATTTCAGTTCTGCAATTTTTGAGTTTTCTGAAGACGTTGAAGTGGTTATTACTAAAGCAAAAGGTCGACTAGCTTTCGGAGATCGTTGTTCTTGTTCATCATTTTGTGCTCTTTCTTGTGGATCAGGTTGCTAAGCTCTGGGGTTTTTGGTTCGAGCTACAGACTCGTTCAAATAAGGTAAACACACAAAAAAGCTAACGGAACACCACTTTTCCGCCGACCTAAAGATTTTAGACATCGATTATCAGATAGAAAATTTAGTTTCCTTTAGTAGTAGGAGTAGTTTTACTTTTCTGTGCAGATCTAACATCTAGTAGAACAATCCTAGACTTAATTAGCTGCAGAAGCTGGCTTCTTAGCCGGGTAGGCCGTTACAGAATTTGCATCTTTCGGCGCCTTTTTTTGAATTCACAGTGACTTGCGAGTCCCAATACGATGATTTTCAAAGTTATTCAACTCTAATGACACTCATCCATTTCCATCATTATTTTTTCTAAACGTTACAATTTTAATTGAAAGCTAAGCTCTAGGACATTCGGATAAAGCAACTAAATACCTGAAATTTTTAGAATAGTAATTAGGGTTAAGCCCTGGGACCTTTTATTCGGGCGCGCCGAAAGCATAAAATCACTATAAAATTTGAACGGACCACCACTTTCCCACAGTTAACGAATACCAGGATTCACCGAAAATCCTAGAGCTTAGCCACCTGGTGAATGTCGGTCTCCGAAAGCCGTTCAAAGGAAAAGTGATAGTCTTTGTGTTCTAGCAACCGTTTAAGTTGTTTTTTGAAAATCTTTTTAAGATTAAATTTATTAACGAAGTTAAAATTTTAATAAAAGGAACTTGACTAGAGAACAAAGAAATACAATGTAAACTTTCAAAGTCATTTGACCATGTGCTTAAATTGTTTAGCTCTTCAATTAATCATTGTTGCTTTCAAACAAATCCTTCAAACCCTTCAATTTTATTCTATTTTCCAAACAGTGTTTATTAAGAAAGACTCGGTAGATTTAGAGTCTTCATTAATGAAACACTACTCGCTCTTACTTAACTAGCTTAAACCAAATTCTATTTTTAAAAACCCTTTATTAATTTTTTCATCATTTTCAAGAGGCCTTATTGATGATAATGTTTGGAGATTCTTACTAACTGGAGGCGTTGGTCTAGAGAATCCTTATCCAAATCCAGCACCACAATGGCTCACTGATAAATCATGGTCAGAAATTGTACGTGCTTCAACAACTTTACAAAATCTCAAAGGCATTCATGACCGTAAGTCCCTATTCTGAACCCTCTTCTAAACCAACTTAACATGTTTTTTTTAGATGTGGCTAAAAATATAAACAAATGGAAACTTATCTACGATGCAACATCACCACACGAACAAGCGTACCCTGATCAATGGGATAAACTGGCTGGTTTGGACCGTTTAGTTGTACTTCGTTGCTTCCGTCCGGACAAAATGGTTCCAGCTGTTCAAGAATACATCGTCAAAGACTTGGGTTCAAACTATGTCGAACCACCACCGTTCGATCTCGCTGGTTCTTATGCCGACTCAAATTGTTGCATACCGCTTATTTTCGTACTCTCACCTGGTTCTGATCCAATGGCGGGTCTTTTACGTTTTGGTGAAGACGTGGGATACGTCGGAGAAAAGATTCAAACAATCTCACTTGGTCAAGGTCAAGGTCCAATAGCTATGAACATGATAAACGCAGCCCTCAAAGACGGTAGTTGGGTTGTACTACAAAATTGCCATTTAGCTCCTTCTTGGATGCCAAAACTCGAAAAGATATGCGAAGAAGTTATAATCCCAGAAAACACAAACGAAAATTTTAGACTTTGGTTGACAAGTTACCCGTCCGAAAACTTCCCTGTTACCATCTTACAAAACGGTGTTAAAATGACAAATGAGGCTCCTAAGGGTTTAAGATCGAATCTTACAAGATCTTACTTGAACGATCCAATTTCTGACCCGAACTTTTTCACCGGATGTAACAAACCATTCGAGTGGAAAAAATTACTATTCGGTCTTTGCTTTTTCCACGCCTTGGTCCAAGAAAGACGTAAATTTGGACCACTTGGTTGGAACATTTCATACGAATTCAACGAATCAGATCTTCGTATAAGTTTAAGACAGCTTCAAATGTTCCTTAACGAGTATGACGAGTTACCACTAGCAGCATTGACTTACCTATTCGGTGAATGCAACTATGGTGGTCGTGTAACAGACGATAAAGATCGTCGATTATTAATGTCAATATTGCACAAGTTTATAAACCGTGATGTAGTTGTTGATGAAAATTATAAATTTTCAGAGAGTGGTTTATACTTTGCACCGGGCGAATCAGAAACACAACAAGGCTATTTGGATTACATTCGTAGTCTACCACTTAATCCACGTCCAGAAGTATACGGTCTACACGACAATGCCGATATTACAAAAGATAATCAAGAGACTAATTTATTGTTTGGTAGTATTTTATCGACTCTACCAAGACA
Organism: Brachionus rubens; assembly: GCA_022207745.1. Classification (NCBI taxonomy): domain Eukaryota; kingdom Metazoa; phylum Rotifera; class Eurotatoria; order Ploima; family Brachionidae; genus Brachionus; species Brachionus rubens. The sequence continues at coordinate 3,699,234 of JAJVHD010000005.1, forward strand.
GTCTTCATCAGGCAGTGGTGCCAATTCGTCTCAGATTATAGACGAATTAGCCGGTGACATATTGTCCAAGTTACCTGCCGATTTTAACTTGGAATTGATCATGAGAAAGTATCCTGTTGTTTATAACGAATCAATGAACACAGTTTTAAGACAAGAATTGATTCGTTATAACCGTTTAACTTCAGTTGTAAGAAAATCATTGGTTGATTTACGCAAGGCTATTAAGGGTCTAGTGGTCATGTCGTCTGAATTAGAAGAAGTTTTTAACAGTATGTTAAATGGTAAAGTTCCCAACATGTGGGCTTCAAAATCGTATCCATCATTAAAACCATTAGGAAGTTATCTAACAGATTTGATAGTAAGATTGAAATTTTTTCAAACTTGGATTGACAATGGTCCACCAATTGTTTTCTGGTTGAGTGGTTTTTATTTTACACAATCATTTTTGACTGGTGTCTCTCAAAATTATGCACGAAAATACAAAATTCCAATCGATCAATTGGGTTTTAAGTTTGAATTTTTAAAAGATAAAGAAGACAAGTTGTCGAAACCAGAAGATGGTGCATACGTTAAGGGTTTATTTATAGAAGGCGCCAAATGGGATATGGACACAATGTACTTAGGTGAATCACAACCAAAAATATTATTTGATACACTACCGATTATCTTGTTGAGACCAGAGAAACAAGATGCGATTATAAAAGATAAATCGTACACATGTCCAGTTTATAAGACATCGGCTAGACGTGGTGTTCTATCAACAACTGGTCATTCGACTAATTTTGTGTTGTATATTGAAATACCATCGGATAAGACTGAGAGTCATTGGATTAATAGAGGTGTTGCTGGATTGTGTCAATTGGATGACTAAAAGATCTTTCTTCTTAAAACAAATAAAAAAAATACTTTTTTCTTAATTTATTTTTTTTTACTTTTTTAGCTGATTATATTTTTGTTAAATAAAATTTAAAAAAAAAATAAATTAAATATTTCAGATAAAAAATGTACATCGTTGTTTTCGTCTAGAGAATCAATAAAAACGAATTGCCCATTTTTGATATCAATGAAAACTAAACACCAGTGCAGGCTATCAAAGCTTAGTACGGTTATAACTAAAGTCGTAGTAGGCGAGTCTTTCTTTTTGAAAAACAATGACACCCTTTGTTGTCAAAAATTCGGAAAAATTGAAATTTTGGTAGAAAAAGTGGTTGGAATAATAAGAACCTTTGACACATGCGAAATAATTTTCAATTATGAGCTCGTGTACCCAGGCTCATAATTCCCAACCAATAGTTGTATTTCTTCGTTACGTTTAAGTGATAAATACTTTAGAAATGCCTTCTTGGAATAGGCTATGGATTTTTGACTTTGCTTGCTTGATATATAAACACTTGTTTTATTCTATTAGATGATGGATGAAGAGAGGGATAGAGACTTCTAAGTCTAAGCTTTGAATTGTTTAACTTTTTATTAAATTTAAAAGGAGTCGAAAGATTTTACAAAATTAAAAAAAAAAGTGGTTTCATTTTATACAAAGTGAAACACAAGCTTGTAGTTGGTTCACTGTGTTTCAAACAATAGACTGAAACTTCGTGCAAGTCTCAGTTTTCCAAGTGCTATCTTCTTTAGTTCAAGTCTCACTGTTAAAATAAGAAGATGAATAACTATTTCTAGACTCACTGTTTCAGCTATTATATATATTATTATTCAGCTAACGACACAACACTACATCTTCCCCGTACTTTTTTAAAAAAATAAAAACCCTAAAAAATATGTACCCAAAACATGTCCAAAAATTATAATTAAAATGCATATAAAGAAAAAAAATATTTGACTATGCCCTAAACTTAAATAAATTTTACTATCCATTCCTTCTTTCATCGACTAGCAGGTTCCGCTATGAACCTATTGGTTGGAGTTCTAACTCTTTCGGAGCGTCTTAGGATGTCCGTGATGTTAAGTTGTTGACTTGCTCGCTCGACGTATTTGTAGTCTCCGGGCGACGTCTAACTCAACCATCTCACTCATACTTCTAGGAGCCAATCTAAAGAATGAGCAGTTCCTTGTCACTGACTTGTTATTGATATCTTTAACTGTAATCATCGAACTCTTGATTCTATCGATTGTCCATAATTTCGGTTGAAATCTTAAACTTGGGTCTACTTTTGTTGGTCTTGACCTTCTCAAAAACCAGCGTGTCACCAATCTTGAAGTCTACCTCGGTCGTCCGTCTTTTCCTGTCAGCATATTCTTTCATTCTTGCTTTTGCTAGTTTATCATTAATCCGTGCATATTCGATTTCGACGGCCTCAGGGTGATTTTCAAGTTTTCGAGGAAGCTTGCTGGAATTTGAACTCTTGAAAATTAGCTAAGCTGGTGCAGCTTTTGTAGAACAATGTGGAGTGTTACGATACGACCTCAACATTGCGCACATCTCTTTACGCCAATCATTACTGAGGCCATTCGGGTGTAATTTTACGATGTTTAATTCCTAATTCCTTGCAGAATTCAGCAAATTCGGCACTTTGAAAGGGAGGACCATTATCGGTCTTTAAAGATTTTTGAATGCCCATTAACGAAAATAGTTGTACCCATTGACCTCAATAGCAACAGGAAATTTTGATTGCTCATCAATGTCGCTCAAGACTTCATTCCCATTTGAGACTGGACCACAAAAATCTAACGCCAAACTTGACCATGCATCGTCTGGAAATTCTGTCGTGTTAAGCGGGGCACTTATTCCAGATGGTCCGGTGAGGCAACAAACCTCGCAGTCTTTGATGATATCCTCAATTAACTTGTCAATGTTCGGAAACCACACTCGCTCCCGAATTAGCTGCTTTTTCTTCACCATACCAAGATGACCCTCATGAGCTAGTTGGACGGTTCAGACCTGGCTTGTGCCTGATTTCAAATTCTAAATCCATTAGACGCAGATTGAAGCGTTTAATTCGAGCTGGTGGATCTGATTTTGGATTTTTGTATATGAGCTCTACAGCTCTACTGTCTGTGTAGAGGACAAATTTACAATTCCAAGAGCTTCTTTCTCAACTTGGGAGTATCTTTGTACAACCTCTGAGAATTCTTGAGACCAAAAACATATGATCTTAATGTTTGATTCATTTCCAGGTTCAGATTGGTATAGAACAACATCAGCATCAATCGGACTTGCATCGACTTCCAAGAATGTGTCCCAATTCTTGTTCAAGTAACTAAGGGAAGTTGTTAGTATTGAGTCCTTGATTTGATTGAAACTTTGGAGTTCTGATTGAACCCACTTGAGCAACTTTGGTCTGTTGTTTCGGGTCATTAACTACAATTACTTCGAGACGATGGCCAGATTCGGAATAACTCTTGAGCAAAAACTTGCTAATCCGAGAAAACTTCTTTGCTCTGACTGAGTTTTGGGTGGGTTCGCCTCTTTGAGAGCTTTAGTTTTCTCTTCAGTGAGTGCGATACCGTCTTGTGAAACTTTAAGCCGAAAAATTGAATGTCAAATTGAATTTGAAAGAGCTCCAAATTATTTACCAAGAAAATAAAGGAAATTACGTCCTATACTTTAAAACCAATTTTATTACCACCAGAGAACCAAATACTTGATTTGCTCCGTTAAAAAGTGTGGAATTAAATGTCACTACCAATGTCGAAACCGAATTATTAGTCCAAAGAGAACGCATCTACACGAAGAAGTAGACGTAAAAAAGTTTACGTGTAAAAAAATTACCCAATATATGAAAATGGATATTTTCATAAAACTTTATTCATCTTCAGCAAACTTCAGCAAACAGAATCCTGGTGGTAAAGTGACAAGCTCAAAAGAGATAAAAACTTTTTTGAAACTTAAGACACAGTTCGAGTCAAAAACAATCAATTTCAATGACTTTTTCGAAGCCGTTTCGCATAATGTTTACATACCATCTGTGTATTTTTATTGTTAGAAATTGAAATATAGACACAGCAGGTTTTTATTGTTTGTTTGGCTGCTCTAAATTATCATCGATTGATTTAATTTTTCTCAATTTTGATTTGATCGTTGGTTTTGACTTTCTGGCCCTTTATTCATTAGAAGTTGGTCCTTATTTGTTTATTTTTAAGCTCAAAATCAATCCTAGCTTGAAATTTTACAATATCTGGGTTCAATGAAGACAGTATTGGTTTGATCAATTGTTCTCTAGCATGGATAGAAATTTTCTAAATTCTAATTTAGAATGTTAATTTAGAATTGAATTTTTTGAATTCTAAATAGGCAAAATTAGAATTTGGAAAAAAAAATAAGGTAGGTGTTTTTTTTTAATAATTGCTTTTATAAAAACGTAATTTACTCTTAATTTTCTGATTGTTGTTTAAATAAGAATAAATCTTAGGTTCAATGGAAAGCTCCGATAAAGAATTCGACGTATTCGTATCCTTTGAATGGGATACTGATGCAAGTGTTTCACAATTTTGTAAGAAGATGAATGAAAATAGTTATAAAATTTGGCGAAATCAAACAAAAATTGAAGATAACAATCTCGGTATGAGCGGAGAATTAGCTAGTGCTATCAAAAAAAGCAAAATATTTCTTTGTTGCATAACTAAAAAATATTCAGAATCAAAAAGTTGTATTCGTGAATTTTCGTATTCGAATTCAATCGGTAAACCGATCATAATCCTATTCATAGAGGATTTGAAGTTAGATGATTTAGGCGGCATTGGTTTCATTATAAGTGATTTATATCGAATTGATTGCTTTAAAAATCCAAATTCATGGTGGGATAATGAATATGAAATAATAAAAAAAAATATCGACTCATGTTTAGATGTAAATTTTGAACTTAATTAATTTTCTGAAAAAATTTTCACAATTTTAACTTAGACTTGTAGAAGAGAATTCATTCAAGAAATAAGGCTCATAAATGGAAGGTACAAGAAAATAAAAAAACTTGGCGAAGGAGGATTCTCCATTGTATATCTAATCGAAGATAATGAAAACGAAGCCTCAAACGACGTCACAATAGATTCAAGTTTGGCAAACAAAGATTTTCAACACTCAAAAATTAGGTTTAACTCTCTTATTTTGTGATGTACACTTTTAATTTCTTAATGAACAGAAAAGCAATGAAAGAATTCAAACCAATCGAAAGCACCAATGAAACATTGCTCACTCTTGTCGAAGAAGAAATTTCTAATATGAAAAAAATGGTTAACGAGAAAAACAATATTGTAAAATTTATTGATTCTTTCAAAGGCAAGTTATGCTTTACTTTATAATTTGATAAATTTTTTTAATTAATCAATTTTTAGATAAGGTTATTCTACCAAATCGTGAATACCACTTTATTAATTATTATATTATAACTGAATACTATGAAGTAGTTTTTTAAGTTGAGGCTTAGAATTTTTAAGCTGAAATTACTTTTGTTAATATTAGGACGGAACGTTAAATGATGAAATAGCTCAAATGAGAGTCATTGGTCAAAAAATTGAAGACTATGATTTAATTTCATGGACAACTCAACTTATCAGCGCAATTGCTTATTTACACGAAATGAACATAATCCATAGAGACATAAAGCCGGCGTAAATAAAATCTTTCTGAATTCTATTTGTCTAGTTGAATTTCTAGCAGTTATATTTTATATATAAGTAATATTTTTTTATCAAAACGTCGCTTAATTCTTGGTGATTTAGGCCTCGCAAAACATTTAACTGATAACTCAACTGGGAGTAGATTTAAAATATATGGGACAATTCCTTACATTGCTCCTGAAATTGTAATTGCCTCAAGAACTCAAAATGAAAAAATAGATATATGGTAATTTTATATGAAAAACCTTAATGCTTTTAACTTTAATAATCAAATAAACAGGTCACTTGGATGTGTTTTATACGACATGATTATGCTCGAAAGGCTATTTCCCAGAGGACTGAATAAAGATATCATCCATAATTTTGACATTCATAAAGTAGTATCCGAATTAAGATCAGAAAATCAAATAATAAAATCAATAGTTAAAAGGTTTATAACAAAAATATGTACAAAACCAGATAATGAACCTCTTTTTTTTACAGATGTTTGTCAATTGATCCTGAGAATAGACCATCAGCAAAAAGATTGAATGATACTATACGAGTAAGTTTTAAAAATTACTTTAAAAGTGAATAGTATTTCTTAATTATAATTAGAGCATGAACTTGAAAATACTTAAAGAAAATTCTTCGTTAAACATAAATAAAAGTAAACTTTTTAACCTTACATGTACAGAATGATAGTTTTTTTAAAAAGGTACAAGAAAAGATGATGCAAAAACCGAATTATCTTCAGACACATATTTTTCAAAATCAAATCCATCTCAACTGACAGTTATTCCTAACCAAAGCATAACGTTGATTCCGAATTCAAGTCATTCAAATCGTGACATACCAAAGAGTATAATGGAAAAAACGAATTCACTTATTTTTTCTTTGCCAATAACTCAAAAAGACGAAAAAGAAATATCTTTAAATGAAAATTTAAATATTGATTCATATACAACAATTATTGATGTAAGTTTTGAGTTATATTAATCTATGAGACTTAGACGTTTGATTTTTTGCAGAGTTCAAAATTTGAGATTAAAAATGATTTTGAATTTAAATGGAAAAAAGGAAATTTTCTTGGTAAAGGCGCATGTGGTAAAGTATACCAAGCATTACTAAGCACTGGTGAAATAATTGCAGTTAAACAAATTGAAATGGATGAATATGATTCAAATGAGATTACTAAAGAATATAACTCTGTAAAAGAAGAGATTAAAATTTTAAGTAAACTCGAACATAAAAACATCGTCAAGTATTTTCTGTAGAATTAAAAAAATTGAAAAATTATAATTTTTAAATCCGAAGGTATAAAGGAACTAATTTGGTTGGAGATGTTGTAAATATTTTTACAGAGCTTTTATCAGGTGGAACCATCGAAGCTCTTTTAAAAACTTTCGGTCCTCTAGAAGAGGATTTAATCAAAATATTCACTCTTCAAATAGTCGATGCAGTATTCTACTTACACTCGCTTAAAATTGCCCATAGAGATATTAAAGGAAAAAATGTAATGTTAGTAAATAATGGCGTGATAAAGCTAATTGACTTTGGGTGTGCAAAACGTCTCAAAAATAATCGAAATTCTGAAACAAAGTTACAAAATTCTTTCGTTGGTACACCTCATTGGTCAGCGCCTGAAGTAATTACACAAACAGGTCATGGAATTAAAGCTGACATATGGTCAATAGGGGCAACTGTTTTCGAAATGGTAAGAGCTTGTATTTCCATTTTATTAACAAATTAAAATTTTTATGTTTTGAAAGGCCGTTGGGCAACCCCCTTGGGGAGAGCTTTCAAAGATTGCAGTTATAATTAAAGTTGGAGATCCGGACACTCAGCTACCAGAGTTACCTGAAAATTTCAGTGATCAAGCAAAAAATTTTGTAAAAATGTGTATGACAAGAAATTTTGTTAAAAGACCATCAGCAGCTGATTTATTAAAAAATGAGTTTTTGACATTTGATAACAATTAAAAATTTACAAAATTTTTTATTTTCAAAAGAGATTTAAATAAAAATTTAAAACATTTATCAATTTAGTTCGAACAGTCCCGCTCAAAAATGACAAACACATGTCCAATTAATCCAAGATTTTGTGGCTTTTGACCTCAATTTTCATCAGTGCTCAGTTCATCTTCACTTTCATAAGTCCATTTACCTAGTTCAATGTACTTTTGTTCCAAATCGAACAAAATTTCTCTTGCTTCTGAGAATGGACTTTCTTCTTGACCCTCGCCAACATACCAGTGGACGTAAGACCTCTTACTATACAAACAATCAAATTTTTTTCGTAATATTGCAAAAGCCTGAGCTATTGCAGTAGTATTGCTCACTTTACACAATGCTCTTTGACTTTTAGCCAAGTCACCATCAGGTACAAAAGTTGGCAGTCGATTATTAATCCCAATTTTGATACCAGTTGGACACCAATCAACAAATTGAATAGCTCTTTTTGTTTTAATGTTATTAATAGCACTGTTAATGTCTTTAGGTACGATATCCCCTCTGTAAAACATACAACAAGCTATATATTTACCATTCGTTGTATCACATCTAAGCATTTGATTTGCTGGATCAAAGACAGTGTTGGTAATTTCGGCTACATTAGGTTTTCTTTGAGAGGACTTTTCGATAAAAGGAGAGTACGATGCTAAATGATAGTGTAATTGCGGTATTGGTGTCAAGTTATTTTGAAGTTCGGTAAAATCGATGTTCAAAGGTCCATCGAATCTCATAGACGCACTTATAGAGCTTGCTACTTGACTTATCAATCTGTTTGAGTTTGAAAAAGATGGATTTTCAATATTCAAATTTCGAATGCCAAGACCATAAAGAGACTCGTTGTCGACCAAAATAGTGCTATCAGTATACTCAGCAGCGTATTTAAATGATAAAACAGAGTTGTAGGGTTCCAGGATACTTGATAATTGCGGAGACGGAAAAACAGCAATTTCTAAAATTGTTTTCTTAACAAATGTTGCTTTCAAATTTTCAATTAACAAAGTAGTAAAACCCGAACCAGTACCACCTCCTAGTGCGTTGAATATCATGAAACCTTGTAGAGCTTCACAATTATCTCCCAATTTAACGATTCTATTAATAACAAGGTTGAGTATTTCTCGGCCAACTGTCCAATGGCCACGAGCAAAATTGTCAGCAGCGTCTTCTTTCCCGTTGATCAAAAGATCTTGATCAAATAATTCACGGTAAGTACCCTTCCGAATTTGATCGATTACAGTTGGTTCGAGATCGACGAAAACAGCTTTTGGTACATATTTACCCTCACTTGTTTCCGAAAAAATAGCGTTTAAGGAAGCTTTATCGCTTGATTTAATCGATTTTCCGTCTGGTTGAATACCATGTTCGTGACAGTATAGCTCCCAACAGGCGTTACCAATTTGAACACCAGCTTGACCAATGTGAATCGAAATAAAATCTTTCATTTAATACACTAATTTTAAAAAAAAGTATAAATTATGCTGAGTATAGAGGTATATACTGTGTGTAAAAAGGTATTCATTGAAACTAGAATTTAAAATAAATAAAAAAAGAATTAAACTTGCAACATTAATTGCGTTATTGAATTAAAATGTTTAAAAAGAACTAAAGAAGGTTGCCATAGAAGTTTTTGCGATTTTAAATGTAAAACAAGTTTGATCGAAATGTCGGCTTCAAATGAAAATTCAGATAGCTTTGATATATTTTTATCTTACCAATCGAACATCAAAGAAAGTGTTGTTGAATTACACAAACAGTTAACTGATTCAGGATACAAGGTTTGGATAGATGAAACAGAACTAGTGGCTAGTAACAAAGGATTAAACGATATTTTGGCATCAGCAATCAAGAAGAGTAAAATATTTTTATCATGTGTTACAAAAGCGTACACAGAGACAAAAAATTGTGTTAAAGAATTTACGTATGCAAATTCAATTGGTAAACAAGTGGTTTTATTGTTTATTGAAGATTTAAAATTAAAAGATCTTGATGGAATTGGATTTATAATATGCGATTTGTTACGTATTGATTGTTTTAAAAATTCCGCAACATGGTTCAAGGATAATTTTGAATCAATTAAAAAATCAATTGATGTTATCTTAGACGTAAATTTTATAATCCTTTTAAAATTACAGTAATTTGGAACAGAACACTTTTAATGTCCGTTCCGTTCTAGCTATGGCCGTGAACGGAACTTTACATTTTTGCAAGAACAACTGTAGGATAAATAGAGAAATTTTCTCTCAAGTTCATCTAAATTTCGGTTTTACAAAAATATTTATCATTTTTTTAATAAGAAATTTAAAAGAGAAAGTATTGTTGAAATGAGATTAATCAACGGAAGATACAAAAAAAGCCTAAAATTAGGTGAAGGACAGTTTTCAAATGTTTATTTGATTCAAGATCTAAATGATTCTAATCGAAGGCAAGTAAATTGACAAATAAAAATAACCATGTGATTTTAATCAAACTGAACTTTGATTGTATTTTTAAGGAAAGCAATGAAAGAATTTAAGCCAATAAATAGTTCGGACGAAACAATGATGGATCTTATCATAAACGAAGTAAATATTTTGAAAAAGCTAATGAAAGAAAAAATTCAAAACATTGTAGAATACATCGATTTTTTTGAAGGTAATTGATTTTATTTTTGGCAATCTGAAAATTTTTACTATTGTACCTTACGCTTTCAGTACTTTTTGATAGGTTCCGTTGAAAGTATGTTTGTTAATTAAAGAGATAAAGGAAAAATTATTTTCTTTAAATGAAATTATTTTTAGAAAAATTTTTAAAGTAGACTCTTTAAAATTTCTTTAAGAAAACTTTGAAACTGTTTAAAGCTCACATTGTAATTATTCTGACTCTTATTCTGGCAATGGTTCGAGTCTGTATTTCTTGAATCGGATCTAAAATAACTGTTTCGTCATACAACGGAAATAAGAATTAAAAGCGGTACATAAAATAAGCTCTTACGTTAATCAAATTTTCGTTTTTCTCGAAGTTTACTCTGATAATTAGTATACGAGCTAATTGTAATGTAGCAAGCCCTCACTTTTCTTCAAAAGAAGTAATTTCAAACATGTGTCAAAAGAATAAATTTTAGATGAAGACTTATTTTTTCTCATAGCTCTTCTATTTTTTTGTTAAATCAGACGGCAAATCTTACCTACGTTATTTTTTTTCTGAGTTCTGAGTTTTCTGAGTTCTAAGTTTGATAACTCAGAAAGAGAAAAAATTCATTTCTAAGTTAGAACTTAGAAAATTTTTTGAATTAAAATCTTTTTCAACATGATTCTAAGTTATTTTTTGGGGTAATCGATATCGAAGAAAACGATTATTATGTCCGTTTCTTTTTAAAGTCCATTGTTTTGAGGATTTATTGTATCATTGAAAAAGATAAATTCTATAATATTAACTAATGAGTTCATTACGTCTGATACTTCAGAAGAACACTTAAGTCAAATAACTATTTTTTTTCAATAATTTTTTTAACACCGAATTCTAAGTTAGAAACATCAATTTTAGAAAGAAACGATAAAAGGAATTGAAGATCAAGTAGCGAAATTTAAATTTTTTTAATCTAATTCTATCTAAACATTTGATCTAATTTTTCTTAATTGTTAATAATATGAGCCAAAAATGATAATTAAACGCTTGAATTTAAAATTTTCACATGTGCTGTCATAATAATTAGCTCATTCTAATGAGAATATTCTTTTATTTTGTTGTCAAAAAAGTTGTTTAAAGATTAAGTTATCATTTAATTTAGAAATTTTACGAAATATTCCTTAAAAACAATGGACTTTAAAAAGAATTGGACATAATAATCGTTTTCTTCGATATCGATTACCCCAAAAAATAACTTAAAATCGGGAATAGTCAAAATTGTCAAAAAAAAAAAAGAACAAATTTGTCATAATAAATTTGTCAAAAGGTAATATTGTCAATATGACAAATTTTTCAAAGAGATAGCGAAATGATTTTTATTGGTTAATTATTTAATTTTATTAAAATAAAAAAAATTAGACAAAAGATAAGAATAAAAAACTTAAAAAAGTAAAGATTCAGTAACTTTTACAAATAGATAGATTCAGTTACAATCAACACAAAATTCAGTAAATATAGGGGAATAATTTTCAATTAATGAATTAGAGAACAAAAACAAAGAATCGTTAAGAACAATTTCATTAAACTCATTTCTAATTTTTTTTTGATCAAAGATTAATTTACCCGGATCAATATCCATTGCTAGTGCAAGTGCATAACCGAGTGCAAAAAGTCCACAATCTGTAGTTCCTTTCTGTTGAGAAACTTACAATGTGTACACGAAAAAAATCTTGAGCCACCCGATAATCGTTTTAACACAGGTTTGATAATACCAAGATAGCGATTCGGATTATTCAACTATCATATATAAACCAATTGTTAAAGCCATCTTCCGTGTCAGCATAATTGGGATTATAATTTGATATTACAACCCAATGATCGTCAGCATGGACAACTTGAATGAACAATGAGTCTCTTAGAGAGTCCGGGTTGAACGGTGCGTTGTCCAGAGTGTAAAAGTCGGGCATGAATAATCCAGATACATGATATTTTTTTGAAATGAGATTTTGGAATTCGGTTATGTGAAGATTATTAAGCCACTGATGTTGATTGAGTCTTAAGAGATGCATGGCTATCGGGACTCTTTCATGATCACTATAGGATCGACATTCCAATAATTTTATCTCTTCGGTGTCGTCTAATTTCATTTTTTTACTGTCATTGATCTCATTGCCGATAGATATTAAGTGGACATTTGTGTAAGCCATTAACGATTCAAATAAGTCTTGACGAATCGGTTGGTTTGCGATTATAAACGTTTTGTAGATGTGCAACTGTGTCTTTAAAATTGTAAACTGCTCGTGTGTGAAAATTTCGCTATGTTGTGTTGGTTGTGTTTGTGTTGGTGGTGGGATAACTTTCGAGTTGATATGCAAATTTAAAAAATCTATACGATCTTGCTTGTATTGTTCTTTTAATGTTGAAAAAACTTGGTCTTTTTTTTTTGTTTTTGGGCAGTTGTTTTGGTGGTTCGATTGGATTACGTTCAGTTTTATAATAATCACTGTAAACTTTTGTTCCCGATTTTTTGATCATTTTAATAAAGGTCAACACATTGTATGATTTTGCAGACGGCATCGACGCGAGTGTCGAATGATAGCCCTCGAGGTGATTGTTTGTTCGAGGTCCATCATTTTCAAACTGATTCCAGGAAAACCCATATTTTCCCTTTAACCAGTTTTTAACAAAATATTTGACAAATTTACTTATGTCAATATCGAATTCAACTGGTATGGAGTCCAAAATTTTGTTCCATCCGACTTTAACATCAGTTAAAGGTAGAAGTGCTAACGCACTGAACTTTCTGAACCACAGTTTAAACTCGTAGTTTTCAAAGTACAAAGTTCAAATAAGTATCGAGTGAGAGCCTGGTTATAGTGAAACCAACAGCCATACATTTTGGTTGAATCGAAGACGATACTTATTGCTTGCATCTTAGCCAACTCAAAATCACTTAGTGTCTCTTCAAGGGTCAATTCACAGTTGTTTTTTTGAAAAATTTCTTTGAAATTTGTTAATGCCTCGATGTAGGTCTCACGTTCTCTGTTTTGTAGTAAAATGTAACCAGCTGGAAACATTTGATTTTGATAATAACCATGTATCGAGAATATTTGGTGAAAATGAGTTGGCATGTTTTGAACGTACCATCGAAATGCCATCTCTTTGAATTTGTCAAAATTTTTATACCAATCGGGGACATGAAGATTAAAATACGATTGTTATTGTTTAAATTGTCGTATTGTAGAAATTATTGGTCTTTGATTTTGGCATATATTTCGTTGATATGAATATCGTTAGTGGTTTTTAGATTAGTTGGCTTTGTCTTGTTACGATGATAACGGAGATTAGTTTTCTTTTCTTCGAACGTAGCCCATCCAGCTGCCACTTCTTGGTATGAATACTTAGCGATAAGTTTTTCATATTGTTGTTGATACGCATCAAAAAGTGAAATGTCGTGATTTGTTTTGACTACCACACAGCAATCCTTGAAATATAACATGCAATCGATCTGACAATTTGTCATTTGTGCATGATAGTGATTGGCTTCGTTTTTTTCTTTTGTTTCGATGTTTAGATTTTTTACCATTTCTTTGGTGACGATGGTTTTGGTAGATAATTTGTTTACGATCAAAGTCAACTTCGATGATTTCCATTTTAAAGTTTTTTGTATGAGTTTGAATATATAACAGTGTGTTACATTCTTAGTTATCATTTTGTTTATATAATTCATTATTGAGTTTTATCAATAAGTTAATTAATTAAATAGTTAAGTAATTGTTTTTGATGTTGCGTCTCTTTAAATAACTTCTGTTTTAATATACTTCTATTTTTAGTTTTATTTTAACCAATCAATTAAGCCTAACAAAAAAAAATCTAATTGGTTTGACTTTTTTATTATGACAATTTTGTTTTTTCGTATATGACATTTTTTCTTTGACAATTTTGCCCCCCTTGTTTGTTGACAATTTTGACTATAATCTTAGAATCATGTTGAAAAAGATTTTAATTCAAAAAATTTTCTAAGTTCTAACTTAGAATGTTAACTTAGAAATGAATTTTTTCTTTTTCACAGTTATAAAACTTAGAACTCAGAAAACTCAGAACTCAGAAAAAAAATAACGTAGGTGCAAATCTTCCTTTAGAAATAATTGAAAAAAATACTGACTTTCAATTTTGATAAAGTGGCCGCATTTTGTGTGAATTTTTTTATTCATTCATAAAATAAATAAACTTTGTTGAATTTAAGATTTTAATTTGGACATTGTAATTTCTAATTGAAAGATGAGCTTCTTTTTTTTAGGCCGATTTTATTTTTAGGACTTTTTTGAAAAATAACAAAATACGATTTTTTCAAATTGTGACTTTTAATAAAATTATAAAAAAAAAAGTTGTTGCCGCCCGTTGCTTTGCTGCCGGATTTAATAGTAAATGGTAAGTTTAGGAGGTTTTTAGGTTGACCCTAAAACGTCATTTTATCATACTCGTACATTTGATTAAAATTAATTTGACTTACAGTCAAGTCCCACTATCTTAAGTCATCTTATATCACCACCCACTTAAGTCACTGTTACACTTATATCACTCGATAGATTAAGACAAAAGGGTCACTTTTAATGCAAACCGATTCCAGTTAACCCTTAACCGCCCGTTGGATCATATATGATACATTTTTTAAACATCGTAGTATTACGTCTTATCATAACCAAAAGCTAATGATTTATATATAAAATTAAACCTCTTCAAAAGACCTATCTACCATAGATAAACATTTATTAATTTTCATTTCGGTTCCTTTTAAAATGTTTCACCTAATTTCATTTGTTTTTTAAATTTAAAAAATAAAATAGTTGATTTGATTTATAAACACATCCTCTTACGATTAACATACTTAAAATGTATAAAGCTATTTTTCTGGAATATTTTGGGACGATAAAAATGCTGTAGTATTCAGAAATTTAATTAAAGAATTCTTTCAAGAGATAAATTCACTTGAAGTTATGTATCACATTTGATACAACGGGATCTTATGCACGATTTAAATTTAACTCTCAAAAGTATCATTTAATAAAGGAAAATATTTATTTAAATTGAATTTTAGGGAATTATCTTTTTCTACATATTCGAAAACCTATGGAAAATTATTCTTTTAAAAGAATTAATGATTCTTTAAACAAAGTGATATCTGAGACTAAATGACCGAATACAACTTTTTTGGTTAAATTTGAGGAAAAACGCTGTAAATTTTGACAGGAACATTAGTGACAACTGAAAATTTGTAAGTTAGTAGAGCTTTTAATGAGCTTCAAGATGATGGGTTGCTATTGATTCTTAATTTGGAGGGAGGGACCAAAGCCTAATCTAAAGCCACAAAAAACGCATTTTTTTGGATTTTCGGTAGTTACTGACCCAAAGGTAACATATTTTTAAATAAAAATACAATTAATTTGTAATTTAGGATCCAAGCTTTCATTTATAGGGTCAATATTTGTTTTATTACTTTCCAGTTAAAAGCGCTGAACTTTCAAACAGTCACAACTCCTGTTGGACGGTAAACTTAACAGTTGATTTACGGCTCATGGTACTCCTAGATTTCGATGGTTGTCAAGGCTAATTCCCGCCAAACTTACGTAATTTTAGGTGCAGACTATCGCTATGATTTTTATATTTTGGAAATAGTAAATTGTATATTCGATATTAGGCACAAAAGTCATCTTTTAAATTAAGTATTGAATTCGAATTGTTAAAAATATTAAATCAGAATTCTCAAGCTTGTATAATCTCAAACTAAAACATGTTAGGAACAAAAATAAAAAAAGACGAATTTAAATCTTCAAATATAAATAAATAAAATGTTTCTACGTAATTCTCATTAATTTTAGTTTTTTAATAGTCTAAAACAAAACTCATACTTAGTTTCCTACTTTCATCCCGTTGTATCACATATGATACAAAAAAAAAGTACATAATGTCATGAATTTTTTTTGCATTTTTGAACTATTTTTTGACCTAACTTTTCATGTAGATTTCAAATTTTTTATCGGATTTTCGGTATCTTGAAAATTGAACAAGCGGGCGTTTAAGGGTTTAGTCACATTTCATTTTTATCACTGCAAAATGGCTTGACAAATAGGGTGATATAAGTGCTACTCCACTGTATTTAAAAATTGACATTTTATAGTGTTTCATATTTTTTTTCTGGTCCAGTTGTTTCAAAAGTCGATTAGCATACTTTCCTAACCGAATGATCAATGAGTAATGCGTCTAAATTTTTCATCGAAATGATTGTAAAATGGTGATATTTCCATAATTTTAAAGACGCAGTGTAAAACGCTTCTGAGATCAAGAGAAAATTTTAGATATCTATCGACGGTTACTAACTACTAACTCTTTTTCTTAGTTTTCTTATTATACTTTTTATGCTTATTTGGCTAAGAACTTACTAATAAATAAATGATTAAACATTACATTAATTACAAACCACTCATTAACATCTCCATTTTTTAAATAAATCAGAAAAGGGTTAATTATTAGGCTCTTCTTATAAGAAAAAAAATAAAATTTAAAAAAATCAGATTATACAGTTAGAATAAAAGTAAAAAATATTTTGTTGTGTTTGACTTAATTAATTAGAGATAATATCTTGTTTTGAGTTATTGAATAAAAAATTTATTAATTAAATTAATCAATTATCTATTTTCTTAATTGATTAAAAGATTTTTTTTATTTTTCTCTTACCTTGACATTTTGAAAATCGACCTTAACATCGATATCTCGTAAAAACGAAAAATATTAAATATTAAGATTATAAAAAAAAAGATTTTATTGTTTTAGACTATTTCAAAGTAAGACTGTAATGATTTCAGTAAAAATTTTAATTTTTTTTCTAACATAAAAAACTCTAAATAAGATGCATTATATTATTAAAATTAACTAAGTAGCCACACGAACGTAAATACTGGACCAAATCATTATTTTCTAGATTCTCCATCAAATTCCGATAACGACTATCTTTCTCCATATCAAGTGCTTTACGTTTTGGAGCTGATATTCCTAAGACACAGGATTCAAAATCAACAATTGCTTTGTTATCAATTTTTTGAAATACCCCAATCAATTGATAGATATCAGGTTGCGGCTTTTTAACCCATTTATTTAATTTTTTATGGAACAATTCCACATGATTGTTTTTCCTGGGACCAATTGTTTTAGAGCGATTCCACATCTCGACGCTAAAATCTCCTTCAAACCACGTATCTACAAAATAGGTAACAAAGTTTTCTATTTGCTTACAAGTGTCATAGTCTATAAATAAAAAATTGGATGTCATCATTCGAGCTGTAAGAGACCTTGAGCCCTTTGATATCAACGTTTCGTCTAATGGACTGAGCGAAATGATACTGGCATCCAACGTCATGACAATAAATTTCTCTATATAACCTTGTTCATTTTTTGAAATACGACTTGTGTGGAACGTCAAAAGAATTTTCAACAGATCTAAGATGGCTTTTGGTTTATTCTTAGGCAAAAAAAAATACGATTATACGCAAAATTATACTGAGAGGAAAAATATACTGGAGAAAAATATATTGGAGTGAAAAAATATACTGAGAGTAAAAATGTACTATTTTATTTTTTTTTAATTTTAGAGAAAAGATACGGTGAAGAAAAATGTACTGAATTAAATGCGAATGTGTTTTATATTTTTTATTTGAGGGAAGATAAAGTAACAAAAAAAAATCCCTTCCTTTTTTTCGGCATAAATCTGTTATTTTTCAATCCATATCATTTTTCAATCAATCAATTGTTTGTCACAGCAGCCATATAATTGAAGCTGATATCGTCTACGTTTTGAAGATCTAAATCGGGTAGATGACCTTGTAGTCTGACAGTTTTTAGTGGCTGAACTGTAGTAAGCTCGGTAACGATTGCTGGCTCCTCGATGTTTTCACTATTAGGCTCAGTGATGTTGTGTACTTATTCAATTGAATAAAAGATGAGAAGTGATCTAACATAAAGCCAGTAAGTTAATAATATAACACTTAAAATGTCTAACATAAATGTATAATACAAAAATTTTGAGAACAGTACATTTTTCGTCAGTATATTTTTCATTTTTTTCAAAACCGCAAATTTTTCCCCTCAGTATAAAATTCCCAAATTATAAAACAGTATATTTTTCCTTAATTAATTAAGCAATATATTTTTCCTTATTTAAGCTAACAGTATATTTTTGCTCAGTATATTTTTGACCGGATATTTTTCCCCTCAGTACATTTTTACTATCTACCAAAAAATACTCATGAACAGTGAATTTAGCTTTTAAGTTTGTTTAAAATTTGGAAATTTAATTTAAAATTATGGCGCTTCGACGGTTCGTGAGCTTTCGATCACACATTTTGTGAACTTTTTTTTTTGTGATCTGTAATTAATTTCAGATCGCTAATTTTTTTGTGTACATAATTGTGTGAACTGAATTTAGTTCTGCATTTTTTTAACACTTTTTCTTCACTCTCGTTCTTCTCGACAGTCGACTTATCGAAAACGATACTAAATGAGGAAAAATAAGACAACGATATTCATAAGATAGATATTTTTACGATAGACAAAGGCGAGAGTAACATGACAAAATTGTTCTCAATTAAACGTATCTTGATGGTTTAGTTAGATTAACAATAAGGGGCTTATTACTTCAAGTCGAGAAGCCGGTGAAGTGGTCAATAAGTTGTTGAATCCAGAGCCTTAGAATTTATCTTTGATCAGCGTACGAAAAGTTTTGAAACAGCTTAGGGTCAAACGGTACATTCAAGTAAAGTTCACAAGAAAAAAACAAAAAAAAAGACTAGACATTCATTTTCTAAAATTTTCATTGGATATTATTTGATTAATCAATAAAAAATTATCTCTTTTTTCGTTGAACTAAAAATATATGTCAATTATTTTGTGATCTGAATCAATCAGTTCACCAAGTTTTTTACAGGAAAAAAGATGTGATCTTTTTAATTAGTCAGATCACAAAACGATTTTAAGAAAGATCACAAAATTTGTCAGCTCACGAACCGTCGAAGCGCCAAAATTATTTATTTTTCAAAAACTAAGAATTCTAAACCAATGAATATATGCTGGCCTCTGTTGATTTTGATAGATTTATTCGATTGATTACCCGCTTCATCTAGAGCTTATTCGCTTCTTTCAATATTCACATCTCTTATAATGGTTTCTTAACCTTACGCAGTGGTTGATTTTTTTTTCTTGAATTTTTACACGAGACCGGAGAGGTTCAGAAGTCTTGGTGAAAAGAAAAGTGAAGAAAAACTTTAAATATTTAGAACTTTTTCATATCTTAACATCGTTTTTAAATTCATTAGATAAAAATTTTGGAAAGACTTTGATGATGATTGGAGTTTATTTTCACTAGAGATCTAAAAAATAGCTGGATTGATAAAATATAAATTCTACCTCAAGCGTTTCTATGAATAATGTGTGCAAATTTTTTTCAATACCCATGAAATTAAGAAAAAGATGAGAATGACAACGTAACGCTGTCTACTTAAATGCTTTAATATTGGGAAACCAGTGAAAACATTTTTAGGTGTGAAACTTTTCTACACGAAAGTCAATATTTTGGTCGGAATATTTTTGACCCCGCATATTTTTAGAAATTCTTTCTTTTATTAATTTATGAATAAAAAGTCTCTACTGCTGTACACAGGATGTCCTGATCAAAAATCACTAGTCTTCCAGATCCCTTTTTTCTTCGAAGGATTGTATCACCACTGTTAAACTTATTGAAACAAACTTGTGCTTTTCTTATTTTAAGAACATTTTCACCTCCTCCTTATCTTCTCGTGTCTTATCTTCTCGATATAAAATTGAAGAGAAATCAGCTCGCAAAAACAACGAATAACTTATATTATTTGGAACATCTTAGTTTCTGAACACAAAATAAAAAATTCAGATCAAAGAGTTAATCGTAAAACTATTTTTCAACAGTCCAAATCTTCAATTTGCCAATGCTTCAAATTTCAAAAATAATATTATTTTACTTAGAAAAACTAACTCTGCTCAATCGCGACTATTATTTAATAAATTATTACATAATAACAGAATATTATGAAGTAAATTTATACATTTAATTATTTAATTAGAATAATAAAAATTATGTTCTAAAAAAGGATGGAACATTAAATGACGAGCTAGCCCAAATTAAAGCTAAAGATGAAAAATTAGAAGATCATGATTTAATTGCATGGGTAATGCAATTAGTTTCGGCTATAAAATCACTTCATAAATCGAATATTATACATAGAGATATAAAGCCTGCGTAAATCAATTTTCTTTTCTACTTAGATTTTGATATTTTAATATTTTTATTTTGAAATTAAAAGTAACATATTTTTATCAAGACGACGTTTAATATTAGGCGATCTTGGCCTTGCAAAAAATGTCAACAGCACTATGACTACGAAAAGTAAAAATAGTAATTTCAAAATGTTTGGCACAATACCATACATTGCACCCGAATTAATGAACCCATTAAATTCTTACGATGAGAATATTGACATTTGGTAATTATAGAATATTCTACTTTTTTCAGAAGAGGCAAATATTTAAAAAATTTTTAGGTCATTAGGTTGTGTTTTATACGAAATGGTCACGCTTGAAAAGCTTTTTCCTAGGGGAATAAATGAGAATTTGCTTGAAAGTCTAAATATTGATAAAATTGTTTCTGAAATAACCACCAGTAATGAACTCATTAAGTTGATGATTCGAGGGTAGGTTGCATTTTTAAAATTATTAAAAGTATAAATTCTAATTTTGATATATTTAAGATGCCTGTCAGTTGATCCAAAATCAAGACCAACGGCAAATGAATTGTATAGTTCAATTAAGGTAAAACTATTTTAATCCAAATTAATGCCCTAATGAGATTTTTTAATTTAAACAGTCTGGTAAATCGAAAAAATTGAAAAAGAAATTTGGACATCAAATATCTACTTCATTGGAAACAAAATCGAACACTGTGACTTTAGAAACAGACGTTCCTAATTTATCAATATTTGTCAGTTACTGTTGGTATGATAAAGAACTATCTCAAACATTTGCGAACGAACTATCCACTAAAAAATTAAAGGTCTTTTTTGATCAAGACAAATTATCGTTCAGTATATATAACACTTCAATCTTAGAAAAATGCGATTTGGCTGTCATATGTTTTAGTAAACAATACTTTAAGTGCTTCAATTGTCAAAGAGAGGCTCATTATTTGTTTGAGAGTAAAATTCCTATATTTGTTATATCGCTCTCTTCCGATTTCAAACCCGATAAATGGGTAGCAAAAATAATTGCTGGCAATAGCTATAAAAAATTAACAAAAAGGCTCGGTCAAAGCGAGTATCCAAAGTTAAAGGATAAAATATTCGAACAAATTCTTAAACTTAACTCACAAAAAGTTGCTGAACTAAATAAAATTTATTCAAGTAATCAGAATATCGTTTTATCGGAGCAGGAACTTAAAACAAGGAGGCTTGAATATGATCGCAAATATCAAGAACAATGTGAATTAGAGAGACAAAATGTCGATAAAGAAAGACAAATGTTATCAAAAGTTTTTAATAGTGAGAACTTGTTGAAAGAATTAGACAGTGAGGTTCCTTGGATATACCGATGGTATATGAATTATCCTTCCGTGACTCTAAAAAATTACCCTCCGTTTAGCCCTAATGGAGACATAAATCGTGCTGTTTTTTCCTTACCAAAAGACGTTTTAGATAATTATCAGAAAAAAATGCCTAAAGTTTCGAACTTCACTATTAATAGCACTCAAACTTTTTCAATTAGTACACGAAGAGCGTTTAATATGTGTGTCATATCAACCGAAATCGATAAACCTAAAGAAAGTGATAAAAATCCAGACACATCGATTCAAAATTTTATGAAATCTATCGAAAGACAATCGAGATTTTATACAAACTTTACAAATATTTTTACTCGAATCGATAGGGATTTTTATAAATCTCTTGCAACTAAAAGAGAAAAAGAAATAGAACTTCGAAATTTACTAGATACAAATATTAACTTGATGAAAAATAAACGTATAAAGCTTTCGAGAAAAATAACCGAAAGTTTTGATAATAACCCAAAAGACGATGTTCTTTGCAAATTTGCCGAACGCATGCTAAGTAACAGGATTGAATTTGAAAAGTTATGTGGTAATATTTAAATAAAAATTTTCGAGTTTCTGCTTAACTCGCCTTATTTTTTAATAAAGCAATCAAAATTATTTTTTTGTTAATTTTTCAAGTTAAAGATTTTTGATGCACGCAAAGATACAGACAGGCATTAAAATGTTTGTTTAGTCTGATAGATCTGAACAATTTCAGTCACAATGCCCTCTAAAGAAAGTAAAAAACTTGAATGATATATATGAGTGAGAAATATGCTGATGGTACAAAGATTTTTTTGATATGATTAGAAGTCTAAGCGATAGCATCGTGGTTCAAAGTGCTATCGATTTTATATTATATATATTATTTGATATTATTGACCTTAATATTTAGAAATGCCATTTAATGCACTTATGATTGATAGATCCGAAATTCGAATATTCAATATTCAACAAATGCGGAACGTAAGCCAAGTCGTACCTTATAAAGATATCAATGAGTTGGTAAAAGCTGAGAAAAGAGTTTCGAGACTACTGCCATCATACATGAAAATCTTTTCAGCATCCAAAAAAATCTTCTTAGCATACCCAAGCTATTATACATACTTAAGTCTTTTTCAAACTTCTTAGTTTGGCTTTTGGCATCCGGATCCGATGCAAAAGCTGATTTTGTCTTCGAATAATAGCCATTTTAAGCAACATACTAACAAATTGTATACACTCATTTTTCTACGCAACGTAAAAGTTCGTTTAATTGAAGAGTTAAACGACTTGAGTGGAGAATTGGTAAAGGAGTAAGCAGCTGGTCTTTTGAATATTTGCCTGGCATTGAATTTACCGTTCGTCACAAAGTTTGTACCTGTGTGTAAATAGCACTTTGACCTACAGTCAAAAAAATGTACACTTACCTGTCTCAATTTAGGTATCAAAATCGTAGGCAAACTGAAATTATCAACTAATGCGTTGTGTATACAACTAGGAATAATTTCTGGGTCTGCTTTTAGGATTTTAAAATTTGACCAAAGCGTTAATTCCTCTAGTTTCTTTTATTTCGGCTAATGAACCTTCGTGTTTGCTTTTTTAATAGACATAAATAGTTTTAGTCAATGAACAGATGTATACAAGTAACTTTAACATAAAAGAATCTTTTCTACAATTACACGAACGATAGATTCTTGTCATTTCATGTCCAGTACTTTTTTTACTATAACGTTCGTCATTATTCGGTTCATTTTTTCTTTTATTATACGTTCCGGTAATTTTATAGTTGACGGGTTTTGTGTTTCTTCTACTTATTTTTTAAACAATTGATTCTTAGATTTTGGTTTTTGTTTTGAATTATTTTTTCCAATTTGCTGTTTCAATTCATGTATGTTAGCAAGCAATTATGTATGTTAATAATACAATTGTGTTTAAAAGACTAAGATATGTTTTTCAGCAATCAAGTATGTTTATTAGCGGGTGTATGTTAAGAAGATTTTTTTGTATACTGAAAAGATTTTCATGTATGCTGGTCAGCCAAACGTTTGCAAAAACCTTTTTATATAAATGTGATAAAGCGAAATCTCGCTGAAATCACTGGTTTAGTTAATTACCTTAACTTAAGACAGTTGAGTTAGTTTGAGCATAGAGGCATGCTCAAGACGTCTAACGAGAGCATCGGATAGACGGGCCCTAATGTAGGACATTACACATGACTTACATTTGAAAAAATGATCTTTTTTAAGCTGTGAGATATTGTGGATGGATGTAAAAGATAAATTCCGTTATTTACCATAAAAAGAATTACCATTTTTAAGTAAAAAATGTTTAATTAAAAAAAATGTTATTCTAAATAAAGTATAAATAATCTAGCTAAAATCTAAAATAAAAATTAATTAAAGCTCTAAACAAAGAAAATTGAACATACAAAAAATTTAAATAAATTCAAATTTAAAAATATTAACCTCTTTGATTTTTTCTAGTAGTTCTTTTAACTCGTTTCTTGGTTGTCGTTTTACGAGTTGTTTTACGTGTTGTTTTCGGGAGAGCAGGTGTAGTTTTTGGTTTTGATTTACAAATTTCAGTAAAATCAGTAACCAAGTGATCTTTTGTCAAGCTTAAAAATGTTTCCAATGGACACAACTCTTCACAACCATTAACTGTAACCGTTTCAAGCACATCAGGTTCTGGATATTTATTGTTCTTATAGAAAACTTTAACAAAATAATTGTTTTCAGCATCTTTTCTTAATTCAAAGACAAAACCAGAAGCAAATCCAGGTTGAACAAATGTTTCAGATGTTTTTAACAACTTTTGCATACCAGCGACGTAGTTGTCATGCTAAAAAATCAAAAAAATCTTTAGGCTTCTTTCTTTTTCAGATTAAATAACTTACAACACCATAAATATAAAGTTCTTGTGTACTACCATTAACTTTTTTATTTATATTTTTTACAATATCGTTCAAAAGACCACCGGAGATGAGTCTTCCCATTTCATCTGTCACAAAGTCAATATAAAATGTATAGTCGTTTAATTCCATTATTTTTTGGTAATTTTCTGTGATGTAGTCGTCCAAATCTAATTGATGTGCTTCCTTTAAAAACAAGAATGCATAAAATATAAACATAGATAATTTATCTAATTCCCATACCTCGACCATTGCTTTATCAGCAACTTGCCAAATCATATACTGATTATTGATCATATTAGTCAAGCCACTTTTTTCTACCATGAGATCGAGAAATTCCTTAAAAAAAACAATGAAGTAAAATTCCAGACCTTTTTGGGTTTTAAATTTTGATACCTTGTTCCCTTCTTGCATAGCTAAATATTCAGGAGTTGATCTCATTTCTTGTCTCAATTCATCATACCGTGGACATTTAGCATTAGCATGTAAAATCTTCAAAAAAAATTCATAAGCTTATTCAAAGACACTTGCAGTTTAAAATTACATTATCAGTAGCCAAGTCTGAAGTATGAACCGGTATAGGTAAATATTCTGACAAAGATGGATTTGGATTCCAAGTTTGTTCTTCACTTGGTTTAAAAAGACCTGTCAAAAATGAATAACATGATTGTAATGTTCGATCATAATCAGTCGAACGGGCATACACTTTAGATTTTTTGTACACTGGACTCAAAAAATCAGAGTATCGAAGTTTTATAAATTGACTATAATCGTACAATTGTTTCATACCAACTGGTGTTAATTGACCATAACCTCCGTATTTATCCCAGTAGCCTTTTTGTGTATCGTTCGGATAGTCGAGTAAAATCGACCGAACACCGTGACGAAACATCTTAAATAAAGAGTGTTTAAATATAAACCCAAAAAGGATTAAATGATTATAAACTTACTAGCTGAACAAGGACTAGCTCAGTTTCGGGTTCATCCGGAATAGAACATATGCCATTTGCCAATAATAACAAAGATACAAATTTTAATAAAATCATCTTTTTTATTATTTTATTTTTTTTTAAATCAAATATAATTTTTTTTTATATTCGTTTAAAATTTAACACATGAATTGTTTTTAATTTTAAAATGAAGCCTGTTAATTATATTTTGTTTTTTTATTTTCGTTCAAGATTTTTTATGATTTGCTGAAACATTTGAAACTATCAAGTTTCTTTTTGCCATTTCTTTTTCTTATCAGTTTAACATGCTTTGTTTTTTAGGGGTATAACTTCTTAATTTAAAATTTTTTTTTCTCGTTTTATTTTAACCCTAGATTCTTTGATTCAATTTTTAAAAAAGTTTATTTAATTATAGTGATAATTAAATATTTTCAAAGGTAAATCTTTTATAATTGTTTCTTATGTCATTTTTAATTAAAAAAAACCGTAATTCATTAACGAGGTCTTGTTGCTTCTCTGCTCAATTAAAAATTTGTCAATTAATGGCCATAGATAAGATTAATTGACTAATCCTCTATCGAATAAAATGAAAAAAGAGCAAATTGATTCGACCATTCCCGAGTTATTAGGATTTTTTTATGACAACTAAATTTTCTCTTTCAAAAACTTTTTGTTAAGTAAAGAAACGATTAAAGACAATCCTAGTTCTTAATTCACAAACCATTCCAAATACTCCAATTTTTTGATTCTGATCTGTTTCGAGATTAATTTACATTTAGAAAGCTAAATTTAAAAAAATCCCTTAACGACGCCCAAATACCAAAGAAGACAGAGTAAAGGCTGTCATGCTTTATCAACAAGGAAAATCATTGATCGATTTATTGAAACAAATTCATATTAAGATTGGCCAAGATGTAGAAGGCCTTATATTTCAACTCCCAAAGATGAGCGTCAATTGGTCCGTTTGGTTAAAAAAAACGAACAGCATCCTCTCACGCTCTTGTACAAGAATGGAAACTATCAAATGGCAAGAGAGCATCATTCTCATTGGTTAGACGAATATTACTTTCAAACAAGTTTGAATGGAATTTGCGATTCGAAATCCACGCTTTTCAAAGGCTCACAAAAAGCTCGTAAATTATTTTATTTGGGTCTAAAATCATGGGGCAAGGCAAAATGGAGACAAGTTATGTTTAGTGATGAGATGAATATTGAGGTAGATAATAGAAAAAACCGTATTAAGATCAGAAGAATGTCATCTGAAAAATCTAACCAAGAGTGCATTTTAAATCTAACTAAACAAGGAACTGGTTCAATTGGAATATTGTGCTGTATGAGTAATTATGGACTTGGTCTTTTTTGTATCTTAAAAGTTTCACAATGCTGTATATCAAAAAAAAAAAAAAGATGTTTATACGTGTAAACTAAAGTTGACAAAATTAAAAAAAATACAAACCAAAGTTAGAACAGAAGGAATAGGTGATTTGAATTTTTTTTATTAACCGAAACAATTGGGTTACAATAGCACGAGATGACTAATCAAACATTATAATAACGTAATAACGTAAAAACTCGATAAATATGACATGTCACTAAAAAAGAGTACTCTATTAGTCGCTTCGTTTTATTCAGAAAAATTTAATTCCAGTTCATTTTTGCTTACAATCACTATAAATAATGGTCTCGACAAACGTTAAATCAGCAAATAATTATGCCAAAAAGAGCTAACAAAAATGACTATAAAAGGTACATTGAAGTTTAATTTTTGTATTACCCATTTAATATATTGAACATGTAAGCAAGACCGCCTCTTTTTCAAGTATTTGAATATAGTGTAACCCCTGTTCTGGATAGACGGTAGTAGTCTCGTAGCTCTAGACTTTTTCCAACTAGTTGATATCTTTTACAAGGTACGGACATCAAAAACTGACAGCATACTCAAGAGGAAGCCTGGTAAGCAGGGTATAAAGTAACATTTTTTTTAAAGTCTTAGTTTAATGCGTCATCAAGACTCGATTTTAAAGAAAAAAATCGAAACTTATTTTTTTGAATTATGCATTTGGTGCAGCACCAAAGATTAAGAAAAAAAATATTCAAAAATTCATCCAAGTTAACAATGTTATAGCATGGGCGAGATGTACTTTGGTGCATGGTCCAAAGGCGTGTCTTAAAAATATTCAAAAATTCATCCAAGTTAACAATGTTATAGCATGGGCGAGATGTACTTTGGTGCATGGTCCAAAGGCGTGTCTTAAAAATATTCAAAAATTCATCCAAGTTAACAATGTTATAGCATGGGCGAGATGTACTTTGGTGCATGGTCCAAAGGCGTGTCTTAAAAATATTCAAAAATTCATCCAAGTTAACAATGTTATAGCATGGGCGAGATGTACTTTGGTGCATGGTCCAAAGGCGCTTCATTTTAAAATTTAAGCTTGACGTTCTGATCAAAAGAGTAGGCATTTTAATATTTTGTTGCATATTACAAGATGTTTTTTTTGTAAATAGTATGTCATTTATGTCCTTTACAACACCTTTTTCTCAACGATGAGCCATCATCAAGAATTTCGCAAAGCATTGGTCTTAACAATAGTCAACGCAGGATCCCAACCAAAAAGTATTTTCAATATATTACGAGATTATAATCAGGGTTTTTTTTTGTACGCAAACACTTACATGTTGCATATTCTGCTCCATTTATGATCTCTTCTCTAGTTGGAAAACAAGTACCGGTTCTATACGAAGACTATATCAAAGATACTTTTTACAAATTTTGGAATTAAACCATATGTTCTTGTGCCTTTTTTGGGGTCTTGTGACCAAAATTTTTTTTGTTGATAGGTGACCAACGCTGGTCACATAAATTTTTAAGACATAAAATTAGTCAACAAAAAATCAAAAAATGAAATTACAAAAAATAAAATTTTTAACCATTTCTTTCAGATTCCAGATTTTTAAAAATTTGATTCAAAGATTTCTAAAACTTATTCTTATAATTTCTTGACATTTTCTTGAATAGGATTTTTCTAAAATTCCGAAATTTTGATTGAATCTTATAAGGTCTGTTACTTTATCAATTGTTAAATAAATTGAAAAAAAAAGTGATTCAAATTTACCAAGACAGCTAAAAGGAATCGAAAATTTGACTAATGCTAAAGGATCGCTATGGCTATTGATTCTGTTCCGATCGAAACCTAAATTTTTTAACTGTTTAAGTGTTAAGTGTGAGTGTAACAATTACATTGTTCTCTTTGATTTTTGGATCGAAAAATTCAGCATTCGACTTATTTTTTTAAGTAGAACTTGTTTCTATTTTGATGCTGAAAAAATTTCCAGGCTATCCAAAACCTTCTTCATATTTTTATGTGTTTCGGCAAAAGGGGATATTTTTTGATCCAAAGACATAACCTCAAATTTTTTATCAATGGCCTAATTTTTCCAGCATAATGAGCTCCGAAATTCCCAAGTAGGGTTCTTTTTCTGTTTGAGAAAAGAGGCATGATACAATTTAAAATTTTTTTTTTTTGCTAAACACTCATCAAAAATGAAATTTAATAAAAAAAAATAAATTTACTTATTTTTTCATAAGCAGGTTCAAAGAGTGCTTACGCAAGAATGAAATTGTATTAGAGCGTACAATAAAAATGTAAAATATGTTGATGTTCTAAGATTTTACTTCTCTGGAAAATCTAAAGAAAAGGTTCAAGAACATCTTAAAATAACAAACAGTTCTATAAACGGTTGATTTCTTAGTTTTCAGACATTTTAAACCATATTTTTGTTTTTTTTTAAAAACATAACCTTTTTCGTCTTCTAGTACATTTTTTAAGAACAATAAATAAAAAATCTAGTCCCAACATTTTGTAGAGAATTTTTCGCTCTACAAGCATATTGAAAAAAAAAATTATGTTTTGGGGCTTCCCGCGGACTAGATCCCAAAAAACTAAAAAAAACGACATTTTTTTGGTATTTTTTTAAAAAAAAGGACTTAACAAAATTTATTTTTTTTCGAAAATGTTTTAAGATTGTGTAAAATTTTTTTCGCTATCAGCATCTATATCGAAAACTATATTTAAGTAAATATTTGACATAGATACTAACGATATACAAAAGACAACTCACTTAAAGACGACTAAATTTGGGGACCCCCTGGGTAAAAATCGAAATTTTTGACCCCCCCCTAAGATTTTGGGAACTTGGCGTTTTCATATATGGGGAACACGATTATGTGGTCCGATTCTTTAAATTTAGATAGCGTGGAAGTTTTGCATTGGGCGAACCTTACTCGAAAAAACAAACTACATATTGAAAACGAATAAACAACATTGATTCCTACCAGGAAAATCAACAATCGATGCCATTATAAAATTAATCGACGACTGGAGTATGGCTATGGGCCAAAAGAAATCTTTTCTAGCTATTTTCTTCGATTTTGCCAAAGCATTTGACCTTGTAGACGATGAGAAACTGCTTAAAAAATTACGGAAATTACTACCTGGATGGCTTGTATCATGGATAGCTTCATACCTTACTAACAGGAAACAACGAGTCTGCCTGAATGGAACTGAAACAGAATAGAAACAAGTTGAAGCGGGGGTTATCCAAGGGAGTGTCCTCAGACCGTCTCTTTTCGTTTTGTTTATCTCAGATATTAATGAATACCTCCCGAAAGAGGCGAATATTGAAAAATACACTGATGATATCCTTAGTCACATAATTGGAAAAGCCTGCAGCGAACTACCACAAGAAATTATCAATGGAGTCCAAAAATGGTGTGCTGAAAACAACATGTGCTCAAACAAAAACAAATGTAAAATCGTATTCTCCTCTGGAAAAGACTCAGAAACACCACCTAGCCTCTGCCTAAATGACACAGAACTACAAGTCGTAAAATCATATCGATATCTAGGTATCGAAATTAACAACATTCTTGACTGGAGTCAGCAGTGGGAACATATCGAAAAGAACACAAGTCACATCCCATTTTTGATAAAACAACTTAAGCGTCTTGGATTTAATCAAGAAATTTTGGTGACTGTTTATAAAAGCCTAGTCGTAAGCCACCTAGATTACAACAGCCCGGTGCTCTCTATGGCGAGTAAAGGAATTAAAACAGAAATATGTGACCTGCAGAAACGAATCCTGAGAATCATTGGTATAAATAAAAACGAGGCACATGAAAAATACAATCTAGTTGATGATGTTGAACGAATCGAAAAAATGAGCCTTAAAAAAGTATCAAAGCTCCTCGTCGACCCCAATAACGAAGTGTCCATGAAATATCGACAGATCTAACTCTGATTTTTGCTTCAAAACAAAACCGGCTAAAACGAACACATACAACGATAGTATAGTACAAAAAACTATCCGAATCCTAAGAGATGATGAAAGCAAGAAAAATTTACTTAATTTAGCAAAAACAACCAACGATAATAACGCACAAACCAAAGTTCTTAAAACGTCAATTAAACCTAATTCAGAGTGTACAAGTTGTGGTAAATATTTTGAAGCAATGATCGGGATCAAAACACATATGAGATCATGCCATGTTCCAAAAATATAACCTCACATAACGAACCTCATATCTTATTTTTATTTTTTTATCCTTAATTATTTTTTCCTATTGATTATGATCCCAGTGTCAATGGTCGCTTTTTAGCTTTCAGACCATAGCTTCAAATCTATCAAAGCTTTTTCCAATAATGAGTACCAAAATGTTTAAATAAAGCTCAATGATATTCGGATGCAAAAAGTTGAGGGGTAGTGGTAAATTTTTGATTTTTAATCTTCATTAAAAAAAATTCCACTTTTTCTTTAAAATAGTCTTTCTAAAAATTTAATTTAAAAAAATATTTGACATTTGTAAAAAAAAATAAAGTTTAACCAGAATTTCTAAACAAAACATAAAAAATACTCAAAAAAATTTCGAACAATTCAGCGACACTTAACAAACTAATTCCAATAAAAAGTCCCAAACTACCTCCCACATCCGAGACTAGCTGTTCAAAACTCATTTCGGGTTGTTGATCAATCGATTGATAATCCATGTCTTCATAAAAAACATTAATTATTATTTTTCTAGTATCATAAAACACTGGAGATGGTTCTTCATGATACACAACTGAATTGAGATCATTTAGAAAATATTTTTTACTCGAATAACTCGATGTCGATATCTTTTTGTTATAAATTATTTTGTTGCACTCATTTGGACATTGTTTATAACACTGACCGCCCAAATCAGTCTCATAGAATTCATCTTTAGCGACTCCTAAGCAGTCAAAATCATCGTCTGTTTTACATCTTGACACGTTAACATGCTCCGGTATTGGTAACTTTTTGTCATAACATTTACACTTTTCAATCAAAAATAATTGATGACATGATTTTAAGCAGAACTTTTGTGTGTACACGGTTGATTCGAATTTAGACAGAAATTCATTTTTAAACATTTCTTCAACGCAATTACTGAACGGATATGGCAAACGATTAACTATAGTCTTAGTAATACCTATATTATTTTGAATCTCATAAATTGTGTCTATGCCTTCTTCATCTGGAAATGGCATTAGACTTTGATTGTGAACAACCACTCGTATACCACCGTCAAATATATCATCTATATCATCTCGACGACTTTTAACCGATATCTGAACTGTTAGACCATTATCAATACCAGGTCGGGTTATATCTCTAACTACTCTGTTTTTACCCGAGTTAAAAGTGTAACAGTTACCATAAACCGGGTTAAAGTAGTACGTAAAGTTTGCATAATTACAAACTTTACCTTGAAATTTACAAGAAACTAAAGAATCATAGAGAATTTTTTTAGGGATGTATTCCAAAGGTACACTTGTGTTGTATGATTGGGACTCGGTAAATGTAAGGTTGAATAAAGGGTATTTTTGTTTCAAGTATTTGTCCATATTACCAAAATTGGAAAAATTTTTGATCAAATTTCCTTTTTCATCGAATAAATTGTTAACATGTATACCTTCAAATGAGTTTAGATTACAAAACGCAACGGCTGGAAATTTAGTTGGTGATTCATAAATTAATCTATGAACTGTAACCACCTGATTTGATTTGTAAATCATTATAGTCGATATAACTTGATAAAAACAGTAGCTTGTTGATATAATTATGAATATGATCCATATAATTTTGACTATAAGACTTTTAGCTCTCAATATATTTCCAACACCATGAGCTGTTGTGTTAAACCTATTAGAGAAGTTTAATTTAAAGCCTGAAGTTGTTTGTTTTTTTTTAAAGATACTTACCCCCATTCTTTTATAAGAGTCTTAATTTGAATCAATTTGGATATTTTTGACGGTTCCTCGAGCTGTTTCATTTCAAAATTTTAATAAACGCAATTTTAAAAAAAAGTTGTTTTAACAAAAATCATGAAAAAAAAATCAAGTAATTGATTTTATGTCTTGTAGATTGATGACTTTAAATTAAATTCTAGAAACAACTCAAGGGTTTATTACTAACAATATAACTTTATAGCTCGGTAATATTTATTATTGAATAAATATTATAAGATGCGTCGATTAGGATCAGCAGTATAAAATGCCTCAAAGCAACAGCAGCACCCACGAAATATGTCAAGTAGAAGGTGATAATGTCCTTAAAATAAGAAAGGCACAAGCTTGGTTCAATAAGTTTAACAGTGGTGATAATAGTCTTCGAAGTAAAAAGGGGTCTGGAAGACCAGTGAGTTTCGATCAGGATGCCCTGCATACGGCGGTAGAGAGCAACCCCCGGGTTAGTACTCGCGAATTATCAAGTGACCTTAGCACTTCACTGTCGACCATATTTTGTCACCTTAAGTTGATCCTTAAAGTCAAAAGACGCTGCCGAGTTGTTCCACACGATTTGACACCTTTTGATATTTAACGTCTTCGAAATCTGTTGAAAAATAAATCTTCTTGATGAACAATTTTTCAGAAGTGTAATTACTTGCGATTAGACATGGATCTATTTACGAAATAATGGTGACAGAAACAAGTGGTTGGACCCGTCTCAACCAGCCATTGTTTAAAGAGGACGATTCGAAAGAGGAGGTGTAATACACTTTGAACTGGCTCCTGATGGTCGTACGATAAACGAATGTATGCCTCACTTCAAGCAAAATACCCTTCTTTGATCAATCAAAAGCCTCGTTTGTTTCTTCAAGATAACGCAAAACCGCATACCGCTCGAAAAATCATGGAAAAAATTGAAGAGCTGGAAGGAATTCTCCCTCATCCAGCATATAGTCCAGACCTTTTCCTCTTCTGATTATCATCTTTTCCGCTCTATGGCTCCTTTTCTTAGAGGGCGGAACGAAGACCAAGTTGAAGCTGAAAGCCTAGAGTTTTCTAGCTCAAAAAGCCAGGAATGGTACAAGAGAGGTATCGAATTGCTCGCTGATAGTTGGCTAAAGACTATAGAGCATAATGGTGTATATATTTTTTTTTTTAAATAAAATAAAACTTCTAGTAAAGGATCAGCTAGTAAAGCATAAATTAGGAAATGGTATTATTAGAATTGATGTCTCCAAGGAAAATTTCTAAACCATTCTTTATTTTCAAAACTTTCAAAATAAAGTTAGTAAAGGATTTCTCAGGAAATTCAAAACTGAATTTGTCATTTTTAACATCGGAACCGTAATCTACGGTACCGAAAAACCCCCCAAAAATCATTTTTTTCATGGGACTCAAAAATCAAAAATTTTACCCTACCCCTCCTCTTTATGCAGCCTAATGATAAGATGCTTAACTTAAACATTTAAAAACTCATGATTGGAAAAAGATATTTTTGATCTGGAGTTACGATCTGAAGGCTAAAAAGCTCCCATTGACGCCGATACCCAAATCGGTCGAATAAATAATTTCCAGGAAGTCATTCTCTGGCAAAAACGATTAAAAAAATGCATTTTTTTAGTCAAATTGTATGTAGTCCCAGGGTTCAGTATTCATCCCACTTTTTTTTCAAGTTAAACTTCAGATAGCACTAAATAGGTAATTCCCATAGTTAACAACTCATGTTTTTTATCTTCTGGTAAACTTTCATTTGTAGTTGATTTGGTATGGAAGGCATGTCCATCAGTTGAGCTCATATCTAGTAACTTTTCTTTGTTGGAGCTTAAAACTAGACAAAGATGTATGATGCAAAACTGCTTAGTTACGAAGTTAAGTATTCTTCTTCGGAAGATTACGCTTGGTTTGTGGTTCCAAGCTAAATCTAAATAGCCGTCGAGTTCGCAGCTTCATGCTCGGATGAGTGACACTGTTTAAGATGAACGTCCCACTGTAACTAAGAGTCGTAATCATACCTTTGCCGGTCCCAAGTCCGGATGAAAAAATGTGAGTGAACTGATTAAAAATTAAATAAAAAAAGTTTATTCTCAAAAGATTAACAAAAATAAATAAAATTTTTTTATGACTTGTTTCACCAATAATTAGGATCATCAATAATACCTAGACGGACTGCTAATTTTCTAAACTTAGCCGTAACCTTAAGACAAAAAATAAAAATATTAAATCGAATCAAAACTTATTTAAAGAAACTCACCTCTTCTTGCATTAAATTAAAACACATGGCCAATAATGATAAACCCATTAACAAATACATTGAACATCCAACCAGTTTCAACTCAGACTGTGTATCTGTATCATTTATAGAATTACCCGGTACATAATCGCCAAGACCAATTGTACTCAATGTTATAAAACAAAAATAAACACCTTCAATAACTGTCCACTCTTCTAGAGTCTTAAAAAATATTCCTCCTAATAACACATAACTACTCAACACGAATAGGGTTATACTTATGGGTACTGTTATTTTTTTGTAATCGACCATGTTTGTTTCGTCTATTAGATCGATAAGTTCGGTAGCGTCTGTCGATTTACCGTATTTTTCATTTTCTATTAACTTTTCGTCCGTGGATGCGTGGGCGAGAAGGTTATTCGAAGTCAACGCTGCCAGAGACAGTGCTGCAGCTGCAGCAGCCGCATTAGCGTGTTGACCAACAGCAGCTGCTGAACTTAAAGTCGCCGCAGCTTTCATTCTAATATTCCTTCGTTTAACATAATTACAATAACCACAACAAACTCGTGCGTACAAGAATCTAAACAGATTCGCCATTGATGTACCAATATTAGCAAGACATAACAACATCATCGGTATGCCAAAGATAGCGTAGAATATGGTTACTATTTTACCGGTATCAGTTTCACAAGTAATGTGACCGTAACCGATTGTAGTGACTATTGTAACTGAGTAGAGTATCGAGCCTGGATAAGTCCATTTTGTAGTGTTATGATTCGTACTCCCTTTGTAACCTTCTTTGACAGCATCGGTCAAATTTTTTTGGTACTCGACAAGTTTTGCTTTGAGTTTAGACGTGTAATTTTTTTCGTGAAATACTTTCTCGAATTTAGTCATGTTCCAAATTTCATTGACCAACGTATCAGTTCGAGTGTTAACTAAATCCCCAACTAGGGTTTTGTTCTTCATCTTTTCATCTTCATACGAACCTTCAATTGACCTAAAAATGAGGCCACCAACAGCCACGTACCCGATACAAACAATACATAACCCGACTCGTGAGAACAAAAAAGTGGTCGTTTTTTTGCACGCATTCTTAAACTTTTCAATCTTTCTTGGTTTCTTTCGATGTATTTCTCGTCTAGTTATAGTCGTTGTTTGCTGTATTGTTTGCACTTGTGTATGCGGTGTTACCACTGGTGATTGTTGTACTTGTTGAGGTGTATAAAAATTTCGTTGTTCTTCCATTGGACTTTCTGTAGATGATTCAACAGTTGGATTATAACTAGCAGTTTGTATACTATGTTGTAAACTCGGTCGTTGTGAGTTACTCGACGAGCTCAATTTTTTAGGCGAATTATTCTCTTTATTTGGTTTACGCATTCGAAAAATGAACATCTCAATAACAACAAGAACAAAAAAAAAACGAAAAATTTTTTTGTTGTTGTTTGTTTTATTGATAAAATAGTTTGGTGTATAAAGTAATTTTATCAGTTAGCAACATTGAACGAAAAATTTTTAAAGTTATTTTAATTAAATATCAATAATTAGGATTATTTTTTTTTTCTAAAATAAAAAAGTATTTGTTAAAAAAATAAATTTTGCAATGGTGGTTTTAATTAGACGTTAATTGAGGTTGTTTTTCAAAGAACGCGTACCACTCTTTCTGAATTTGAGAGACCAAGAATTTGAAGTCATAAATCATTCAATTAAATCTTGATGTCTCGTTTTTTAATAACCTATACTAAAAGAAAAACACGAAAAAAGAAGCTAAATCTTGCATAAATTGAAATTTAAACAAAACAGAAGAATGAGCAAGAGAGAGAGAGATAGAGAATAAGATAAAAATTCATAATTTACTCGAACCATTAGTTTTTAATATAAATGATTATGATTGATTCGTATTCTAATTTATTGATTCTCCTTTCTTTTGTTGAATTTGGCTTAATACATAGATAGATAGTAACATAAATATATATTTTAGTTGTTGTGTTAGTTTAGGTATGATTAGCTTTTAATTTAGAATAATCAAAAAATATTTAAGTTTAGAAAATAAATTTTTTTGTTTTTATAAGTTATATAAGATTGTTAATTAGACTGGAATTTTTTTAGTAAAATGCTAACGGAAATTTTTAGATGTTTATCATCAATTATGGACATGAAAAAATCTTGATGGTTAAAATGGAGTATCAACAGATATCAATCAAACTCTTCGTCGCGAAAGCTGTACACAGAGTTAACTGATTAAGTGATCGACAGTGTCGACGCTAAGGTTCCGTCAATTTTAAACTTCTACACTATCAAAATATTTCAATTTCGATATCAGATTCGGAATCTACGTCCCAAAAAACACCAAAAAATGTATTTTTTACATTTTCGAAAAAATTTTTTTTTTTTGACCCCCACCCCTCCTCTAGTTTTATAAAACAAGAGTAAGTTGGTCATCGTTTTTGACCGATATCTTAGCTATTTGATCATGAATCATATATATTGGACATAAATTCTGAAAGCGCATATTCTAAGCTACAAGAAAATGTGTTTAATAGTGCGGAAGAAAAATATGGTGTGATTTTATCTTAGGAAAAAAGCGGAAAAATGTGCATAATTCCAGTTAAATCGAATCTTGTCCTTCAAAATACCCATTACCCCTAATTTTTACTATAGATTCTAAAACTAGACAAAATTCTGAAAAAAATGTTGCGATTAGATTTTTCGTTTTCGGTGCCTTTTTCAGGGCCCAAAATCGACTTTTTAAAGGAACAAGCTTTTGGTTAAGAGAAATATGTTTTTTTAGGTTTTCTTGCATGAGGATTACGAACTTTTGGTCAAACTAGAGGGGGGGGGGGGGGGGCAAAAAAAAATTTTTTCGAAGATGTAAAAAGTACATTTTTGTTTTTTTTTTGGGACGTAGATTCCGAATCTGATATCGAAATTGAAAAGTATTGATAGGGTGGAAGTTTTGAATTGCTAGAACCTTACATTGTGGCGAACATCTTGAGTTCGATAACAGTATAACCATAATAGAAAGTGTAAACGATTGAACGATGTATAATTGAAAAAACACGTTATGTTAATGTTTGTTGATTGAAGCCAATTTTTTAGGATAAAATCTACTGAAGATGCGCTTTTGAATCTACGACACAACTGTTAATTTTAGTTCTTTACATTCTTGACTTGCGTTTAACCTTCTTCTTAAAAAATCTAATCAAAAGTCTAGTTTAGGTTCGGTTTAGTGTAAGGATGGACTAAGATCTGAATTTAGATGATTGTTAAACTCAAGATGATAAACTGAGTCTGGATGAGCACAGTTATTGAAATAGAAAAGGTCCCAAAAGCAATCCTAGTTTTGTAAAACATAACGACAGCATCTATGTTCATAAGTGCAATCCTTAATAAACGAACAGAATAAAGCGTTAAATTCAGTCAATGGCGAAGGGAGCGCACATCCGCCTATCACTTTCCCCCTCGTTCTTTCAAAACTTGTTAACTTACTTGGTAATTTTCAACCGTCAATTCATTGACACTAAATGCAGATGTGATTAATTAATATTTTATAAAGACAACATAATTTTTCTTTGATCGGTTACCTTCAGGTCAAAAATATGAGGAAAGATTATTGGCTATTATCTAAATCAACACAATCTAATCAAATTAAATTTTTTTAATTGTAATTACAGTCAGTCTTCGGTTATATCCCACACCACTTATATCCAAATTTGAATATATCTCCGATTTGTGTTAGAACGGATTACCGTACTTGTTTTAAACTAAAATAATGTTAAGTTTTATCCCTTCCTATAACCCATATTTTTAGTCTATCAGATTACATTTACTTAAATGCCAATTTAGCTTGAATTCGAATCGGTCAAAAATCGTTTGATTTAGGAAATTTACTGCACCACGTTTTTTAGCGCGATATTTTCCCCTAGAAAAATAATTCATGACCATTAAGTCAACCCTTAGGGTCCTATGGGTCCCAGAAATGACCCTTTTGATACCATACCATTATTTTTCATTTTTAATAATGTTAGACATACAAATATACCTAAGAGAGAGAATTTTTGCCAAATTCATAATTTCGATCATGAAATATCACAAAAAATAGTTTTTACTTAGGGGTATCCAAAAGTTTTGACGTTTTCATCAATAATTCATTTAAAAAAATTTAAAAAAAAAAAATTTTTGCATAACCATGTTCTCCATTTTATTAGCTTTCTAATGTGTGGTCGCATCAACATATTGAATATGTATTTCAAAAGTTTCAGCTCATAATTTGAAACTCACATTTTTCAAAATTTCAAAAATGAATAAGGGGTACGTAAGAAGCTATATTTTGATCAGGTATAAGTTAAATATTAGAGCAGCAGTAATCCATTCCGAACTTATGGCATCAATGGGAGATAGTGCTCATTCTAAACGTACTGTCGAAAGGTGGGTTGAACGTTTCAAGAGTGGCGTGGAGTCAGTCAACGATATTGATCGAATTGGGAGGCCAATTACAGCGACTAATTCTTCAAATGTTGATCGAATTCGACGACTTGTTGAAAAGAACCCGAGGATATCTATACAACGTAAAAAACGCAACCAATTTGAGCCGAAATCAATGGTGTGTGTTTTTATTAAAACAACAGGACCTGTTTTAGTGCATGTAGTTCTTAGGGGACAGTCTATAAATAACACCTATTATGTTGAATATGTCTTAGGTCCTCTTATTGAGACCTTAAAATCGCAAAGACCAACATCAGGTACAAAAAATATGAAAATTTTGCATGACAATGCTCGACCTCATGTTCATGAAAACGTCAAGAACTTTCTCAATACTAATCACATGACCATAATCGACCATCCGGCTTACTCCCCAGACTTAGCTCCATGTGATTTTTGGTTATTTAACGAAATTAAAAAACGCTTACCCGATCGTACAAGTGAAGAACTCTTGGAATCCCAAATTACAGAGATACTTAATTCGATTCCTAAAGAAGAGTTTCAAAGGACCTTTCAAAAGTGGACTGAGCGGATGAAACTTTGTATAGAAAATCAAGGCAATTACTTTGAACACCTAAAAAAATAAAATCGATAAAAAAATTTTATTTTCGTCTTTTTTAACCCGAACGTCAAAACTTTTGGATACCCCTAAGTAAAAGGGGCTTGTAAACTCGGCTAATCATCTCCAACAAGACATATTTGAGGCAGTTGTGTCTACTATCATGGACACACCGGACAACCCTTCGAAATGAGTCAAAACGCTTCTTTCCGTTCGCACGCATTTTGACACAGCGTCTCTGAAGTACCGGGTAACCCTTACCTGGAAGGTGATCTGATGTTCATAGCAATTAAACACAAGCAAGTGCTTTATTGGTATGAATATCACAGCGTCTATCTTAAAACGGAACTTATTTTAATGTCCGTACAGTTCAAGGTACAGCTGCGAACGAAACATTACACCAAGAACCACTGTAAGAATAATATTACTAAAAAGTTGGTAAAGCTTCTTACTTCAAACAGAACAATGCCGAAAATTGGAGATGGAAAAAAGGTTTTTTCGTGTTAAAAAACTTTTTGCATCGGAATTTTTTTTATTATCAAAAAATTAAAAATTAACAAAAATAATCAAAAATTAATTCCTTCCTATCTTTTTTATGGTTTTATAAAAATGACTTTTTTTGTTGTTATTGAAAAATTTTTTTTTATAAATAAATTTTATTAATTAATTCTGGTTCGTCAAGACCATCCAATTCCAATTCACGACTTGTCTCACTTTGTAAATTATTTATCAAATCTTCATAACGCACAGATCCATTCACTATTTTGTCAAACAATCTTGACTCTGGTCTCTCTTGTTGTTTACTAAATTCTTTATCATAATATAACGGTCGGATTGGTACGAGTTTATCTTTTTTCGACTCGATAACAACACTTGAAGTTAACGAATTGGAGCTTTCAAACTCGTCATCGTTCGGTTTACTCGAATTCGATTTAAATTTTAAATTATTCAAGTCCAAATTAAGAGATAACATTGACGAACTCGGCGATATGGACACATTCGATGTTTTTTCAATTAATAATTTCACTTTATCGCCTTGTTTTCGATCGTTCAAATACTTAAACATATCAACAAGTGTCTTATTTTTCATACCATGTCCATTGATTGATACAACTCGATCTCCTATTGACACATTTTTAAACTCATAATCACTTGTTTTATCACTGTCAAAACCAATTATAAAAATACCATTTTCTAATTTTAAGTCATTCAAGTTGTTTAATTCGATGAGAATATTTTTGTTTTGTTTATTAGTAACGTATGAAACGTAATCGATTGAATTTGTGTCTGTTTTATCGGATGAACGACTTTTTTTGGATCGGATTAAATTTTTTTTTGTCTCTTTGAAAGAATTCGATATGAATGATGACGTCATTGAGGACATTGACGGCAGGGTTGAAAAGTCAACATCTTCATTACTGTTTACTGATTCAAGTTCGTTACTTAGGCCTTTGGGAAAATGTCTCGAAACAATCTTAACACAAAAATTGAAATAGAACAACTTAAATTAAGAGGTAAACTCCTTACAAATTCAACAGTTCCACTCAAATTTTTAATAACTTGTTCCAAATCATCTAATTCTATATCTCTTAAATCAATCTCGTTTATCTTAAGTATGTGGTCATGCTCTCTTTGGTAAAAAATGTTAAACAGGTTTAAAATTTTAAACAAAAGTTACTTTAATTTTCCGTATGAAATACTATCAGGATCAACGCTATTAACAATTATTAAATTATTACTTTTATTTTTCATTCTAAACTCGTTTTGTTCATCGTCATTATCGAATTCATAAGTTGCATAAGAAAATTCAACGCCCAATTCAGGGTTATCGTCAAGATTAATCTCTATTTTAATAATACGAAAATTGTCATCGCTTTTAGTTGCACGCGATGCACTTTTGCTGAGTATTTCAAGTGACTTGGACAAATTTGTGTGTCCATCAGGTCGTTTTTTGTTCTCACATTCCTCTTTTTTTAACTCTTGTTCCCTGTAACTTATCAATTTGTCTTCATAATAGGAAAGTTTGTTTTCTAACATTTGAATTTGTTTGATAGCCATTGATTTATCTTTTTTTAAATCGTCATTTTCTCGTAACGATTCGGCTAATTCACTTATTGATTTGTCACGTTGATGACGTAACTCATCGCATAGTGCACGTATACTCTCACGTTCGCGGAGTATCTTATCACGTTCAATGAACGCAATATCACGTCGTTTTTTACATAAATCAAGTTCTTTTATGAGAGTGTTTATTTTTTTTTTAAATGAATATTCGTCGTTTGCATCGTCATCGTCGAATACATGATTCGATTCGGATATTAATGAGTTTCTTTGTTTTGTGTCGTTTATAATTCCGTTTTTACGGTTCAGTTCGTCAATCTTAATATTACAAAAAAGTCATAAATTTTTTAGTTTAGATAAAACAAACTGATTAGGTAAAAATCCTAAATTGATAAAGAAACAAGAAGAAAAAAAACTCAAGATATCAAAAATAAATAAAAGTGAACTATCAGTACAAAAACAGCTAAAAGTTCAAATAATGATAGAACTTTAATAGTAACAATAATTTAATAGTAATAACCCCCGCTTCAACTTGTTTCCATTCTGAACGGAACTGAAACAGAATGGAAACAAGTTGAAGGGAGTGTCCTCGGACCGACTCTTTTCATTTTGTTTATCTCAGATATTAATGAATACCTCCCGAAAGAGGCGAATATTGAAAAATACACTGATGATATCCCTAGTCACATAATTGGAAAAGCCTGCAGCGAACTACCACAAGAAATTATCAATGGAGTCCAAAAATGGTGTGCTGAAAACAACATGCGCTTAAACAAAAACAAATGTAAAATCGTATTCTCCTCTGGAAACGACTCAGAAACACCACCTAGCCTCTGCCTAAATGACACAGAACTACAAGTCATAGAATCATATCGATACCTAGGTATCGAAATTAACAACATACTTGACTGGAGTCAGCAGTGGGAACATATCGAAAAGAACACGAGTCACATTCCATTTTTGATAAAACAACTTAAGCGTCTTGGATTTAATCAAGAAATTTTGGTGACTGTTTATAAAAGCCTAGTCGTAAGCCACCTAGATTAAAACAGCCCGGTGCTCTCTATGGCGAGTAAAGGAATTAAAACTGAAATATGTGACCTGCAGAAACGAATCCTGAGAATCATTGGTATAAATAAAAACGAGGCACATGAAAAATACAATCTAGTTGATGCTGTTGAACGAATCGAAAAAATGAGCCTTAAAAAAGTATCAAAGCTCCTCAATATCAAAGCCCAATAACGAAGTGTCCATGAAATATCGACAGATCTAACTCTAATTTTTGTTTCAAAACAAAACCGGCTAAAATGAACACATACAACGATAGTATAGTACAAAAAACTATCCGAATCCTAAGAGATGACGAAAGCAAGAAAAATTTATTTAATTTTGCAAAAACAACCAACGATAATAACGTACAAACAAAAGTTCTTAAAACGTCAATTAAACCTAAAACAGAGTGTCCCAGTTGTGGGAGATATTTTGAAGCAAAGATCGGTATAAAAACACATATGAGATCATGCCATGTTCCAAAAATATAACCTCACATAACGAACCTTATATCTTATTTTACTTTATTTTTCATTTCACACTTATTTTATTTTTTATCCTTAATTTAAATTTTTTTACCGATGTAAACTAATATAAAGTAATTCACAGATACAACACTTATGAGTGTGTATCAATTATTGTGCCATTTTATATGAATTAAATAAACTATAAACTTTTATCAACATTCTTAAGGGAATGGGGATATAACGGGTATTGATTATTTTAAAACAATATTGAAAAAAAAATTCAGTTACAGTCAAGTCTCACTTATATCACCACACACTTAAGTCACTATTTCACTTAAATCACTGGAGAGATTAAGACCAAAGGGTCACTTTTAATGCAAATGGATTCTAGTTAAGTCACATTGCATTTTTATAGTTTGTAATTGCATTATTATATTCCTCAACAAATATAGCCTCAAAAGTAACCAATAATCGATTCTAGAAGGGGGTTCACCGTGATGAGGTGGGTGGTCTCTCCTCTACCCAGCATCGTTTAGAAGTAACATTTCCCCAAGTTTTTCAATTAACCGCTAAAGCTAAAGGAGTAAATATATATCCGTTTAATGGGATAAACTGTTAACTTTTCAGAAATAACCTCAACCTTTGAGCTAATAACGAATGAATTTTCTATCTTATTCCATTGGTTTAAACCTTATAGAAAACTAAAGAGTTCCCTTTTTTTTAAATTGCTGGTTTAAGTGAACTTTCTTATCAAGATACCAAGAAAGTTTCTTATAGGATTCTTGAAAATATTTTAAGATCTTTTAAATTCCTATTAGACTTTGTTTCCTCTTAATAATTCAGACTAGGATCGTATACTGAACTTGAACAAGAAATAGTCACGGAGTTGAATGGAATTTATCCAAGTAAGGGGTCGGGTTCCTGTATTCCTAAATAGATCCTAATTAAGATCCTCATGAAACAGTTCTTGGGTGGTATGAGGTTATTTCTTATTTGACAAAGAAATCGTCAAATAAGAAATATTTTTTTTTAGCTTTAATATTTGTACTTTTTGTAATTTACCACTTACTAACGTTTTAGTACAGAAAACATGAATGCTTTAGAGCTCAAGTGTATTTTACTTCAAGTAAAAAAACTCATGAAATCTCAAGACCT
The DNA here is from genome assembly GCA_022207745.1 of Brachionus rubens. NCBI lineage: Eukaryota > Metazoa > Rotifera > Eurotatoria > Ploima > Brachionidae > Brachionus > Brachionus rubens. Next base: position 3,744,216 of record JAJVHD010000005.1, read on the forward strand.
CTTAATAAAACCCTTAAAAACTAAAATATACATTATTATTATTATTTCGACTTTTTGAGTAAGAACCAAAATTATGTTTTGTTAAAAAAACAAAACATAAATTTTTTTTTTTAAGGTTTGTTGAATATTCTTGCAAAAACACTTAATAAAAAAATACCATGGTAAACAAAAACAAACAACTCTCTTACTTGTAAATAAGCTTCGTCTCTTTGACGCATAACTATTTTAAGTTGTCTCTTTAAAGTGTCCATTTGAAGATCATCTAAAATAGTCGTATTCAAATTGGACATTCGAGTAGTATTCAATTCGGAGTTGTTTATAAACGAACTAGTTCGATTCATTTGTTTAACTTTGTCTTGTGATTTGTTCAATTTTTCTTGTAATGCCTCGATTTCTTTGTGTACATTATCTCTTTCGGACATTATTTGACAATACTCTTTAGTCAATGCATCGATTTCGGCTTTCGAACGTCTCAATTCTTTCATATGAATTTGTTTCAATGAGTCCAAATCTTGTCGAAATGTGTCTCTTTCGGTTTGACATTTTTTCAACAAATTCAAAACCTCTTGTTTTTCGTAGTATATTTTTTTTAAATTTAATTTATATTTTTCTTTTTCGTTTCGTTCAGTGTTTAATTCATCGCGTATTTTAGCGATTAAATCGTCTTGTGTAGACGATGTATCAGCATCATTATCATCGTTTACTTTGCACACATTTTGTTTTTTATTATGTTTTTGTTTCGACGTTTTTTTTATTCTATTTTTCGAATTATTCATTTAAACAAAACAAAAAAAACCTGAAATAAAATAAAAAGTTTTATAAAAAAAAAAAAATTTTTTTTCGAAATTATTTTCAAACTCGTTGAAAGAGTGCATTGTTTATTTTAGTCATTAGGTCGACTATTTATTCATAAATGAGAGAAAGAGGGGAGTACGGTAAAAAAAAATGATTACTTAAGAAATTATTTTTTTTTTTTTGAATCGAATTCTTTATTATAATTACCTGAAGAGAGCTCATAAAAGAGAAAAAAAAATTTTGATATTTGATTTTTTTCTATTTTTGAAATTGGATCAAGTATGACTAGTTTTTGTGTCGTTTGTTGGACGCAAACTGGACTTTTTCTTTCAAATAAATAATTTCATTATTTTATATTAATAAAAGATTTTTTGTGAAGAGTTTAAACATTTACCTCCTTATTTTTTTACTAGGTCTTCTGAACTACTCGAAAATCGTTCTTAGTTTGAAAAATAGTTATAAGTTTGAATGAGCAAACCAAATGAGAATATAATACATGTTCTGTAATGATCCTGCTTTTGTGATCCAGCTACAACACTTTTCGTTTTCTCTAGTCCTTATCAAACATGTTAAACTTTATCAGCAGTTTAAAACTTATTTTATCTTCTAGGAATGGACAAAAATATTCATAAAACAAAGTTTTACATGCTACTGACCAGTGGGTCGTTGTTTCAAATTATAATCCGAGCTATGTTGATTCGGACGATGGCTAAAATAACTGGTTTCTTTATGATAGTATGAATAATCCCGAATATTATATAAATTTTGTAAAGCCAGCGTTGAAAATGCTTTCTGGTGGCTCAACCCCAAACTTGGAGAATGTGTTCAACAGATCCTGTCGTTCCGGACTATCTGTAAACTGCGAGAGATATGGGCAATTTTTTTATTTAAAAGATTTTATAAATTATCCGATTATTCGAATATATTTTCTTTTGCTAAACTTTTATCCAAATAACGAATAATTTGACTAGTTTCTTGGCCCTCTACCGATTTTACGATTATACGATTATATGAATGATTCCTTTAGAGACTTAACTGATTATACGAATATACGATTATTCGTTTATTCGAATAATTTATTGAGACACCTAACCGACTATATGAATATACGTTTATTAGAATAGTTTCTTGAGGCCCTCTCTACCGATTCTACGAATATACGATTATATGAATGATTACTTTAGAGACTTTAACACGAGTCAAATTTACTAGTTATTGAGAAATAGAGTTCAAATTTTATTTTAAATGTTTATTTGCCTTTTTAAGGCGTTCTAAATTTTTGTAATACTTGTCTCAGGGTCCTTGGGGTAGTTGAACCGAAGTCGACGGCCGCTATTTGGATTGGCCGTCGACCCCGGTTCTAACTACCCGATAAATCGATGTGTATGTAGCTTTTTTTATAATCTTGTCACAGTCTCCCCCTCTAATCTCAAAACCCCAGAGGTCACAGGACGCCTTACGAAAAGCTTTTAAACTTTTTTGTCTTTGGTTCCCAATAAAACAAATCCATTCTCAAACCGATGGTAAACGTGTAAGGATTAATCACTTAATCATTTTGACTCAAAATCGGCTTAAAATAATTTGTTGCCCTTTGTCTCACGAGCTTTGGGTAGTTGAACCGACGTCGACGGCCGTTATTTGGATTGGCCGTCGACACCGGTTCTAACTACCCGATAAATCAGATCTAATTGGCTTTTTTTATAAATTTGTCACAGTCTCCCCCTCTAATTTCAAAAGCCCCTAGGTCACAGGACCCCTTTTTTAATTTAGAAGCATTCCTCTTGGTTTTGGAAGAATTAAAAAATTCACATCGGGCTTGAAAACTTTCATAAAGTATGAATAATCGGCAGGCAAACTAATTTAAAGAATAGATAATCTAAAATCCGACAATGTGGTTTACTCAAAAGTCTAAAAAATCGAATATCTTTTAAATCCTGCATTTTCTTATAAAGATTTCAATAGTCAAATATTCGGCGACTTATTTTTTTGCCCATTATTCCATTAACTCCAAGACCCTAAGATCACAAGTCCAATTTAGATTGATTTTAAATGAAAAATCGTATAGAAGGTTCGGAAAAATATTTTTTTTGTATAATCGTATAAGTGTATAATCGTATAGAAGGTTCGGAAAAATATTTTTTTTGTATAATCGTATAAGTGTATAATCGTAAAGAAAGTTCGAAAAAATATTTTTTTTGTATAATCGTATAAGTGAATAATCGTATAATCGGATATTTTTTAAAATTGCCCATGTCTGTAAAAACCGCCTCAGTTGTTCAAAACTATCCCTTGCTTTGTTTAATTTGTCACTCTAAAACGTTCAATAGAACAAGAAAAAAGAAAGAGATGAGTGAAGAGAAAATCAATATAAATAATCACTATAGATAAGAGATAAGATTTCATCACTTAGGCGAAACTTTTGATGACCATGTAAACACCCCCACCCCCCGCCTTGAGAGGGTGTTGTGTCGTACCTCTTGTTCAGGTCTGGAGAGACGAAAAAAAATTTCCCTTGAGCCATTATCGAGTAAAAACTACCCATAAAAAGGTAATATTCAGTCATATCTTGCCCGAGGTCTTACATATGAATTAAACAAACAAGTTTCCGATCCGGTTTAGTTCACTTAACAAAAATTTGGAATGTTTTTTTAACAACTAATGATCATTTGAGTTTATTTTGTTATTAAATTAGAAATTCATAAACCGTAAAAAGTTACAACAAAAAAAAGTCATTTAGCCAATTTAATGAAAAAAAAAAGTTTTGATTTGTTTTTTTGTACATCGTATTCAAGTAAGTAATATTCTCTTAATATCTTAAATTTGATTCTAAAACTGGCGCATCTTTTGACTATTTTAATAAAACTAGTATTTCTTATCAAAATCAGTAGAACATATTTACAAGGAAAAAATATGACCTGAGTTTAAAATTATTAATGAGAAACTCAGTTAATGACAAGTCTTTAAATTTAATTATTAAATGAAAGAGAGTATGCTTTTAAATAAATTGATGAATTTTTTTCTCTTGTGAAAGAAAAGCTTCTTTTTTTTGTTGTTGTTGCTTGAAATAAAGATTTATGATACCTTTAATTGTCAAAAATGAACAAAAAAAATCTTCTTTTGAAATTTAAATTTTTTAAATTATTCAATAACTAATTTACATTTAAATTTTAAAGTTTACAACAGATAGTGTTAATTTAGATTTACAATTCTAAAAAGCTGTATTACAAAGAGAATCAACTAGCGTAAAGTTAAAATGTTTTACATTAGTACCTTTGGTACTATCACATTAGAGAATGCTTTTATGTTCAAACTAACTCAGCTTAGTTAAGTTATAGTCTTCCCTCGTTAATCCGACCCCACGATGAATTCATATAACTATTTCCATGGGGAACCATTAAAAACAACCTCGTTAATCCGACAAAAAATATTTCACCACTTATATCTAATACATAATGATTCAGTAATTCAGAACAATAAAAAATTGAAAAATTAGCTTTCATTTTTTTTTTATTGTAATTTTCATCACCTAAACCACCTCGAACAGATTTAACTCTTGATCAAAAACGTCGCCAAATTAACGTCACTATTCATTTTAGTAATAAATTTCAAGTTAACATCGGACGGTCCACAATTTATGACCTTTAAGTTAAAGTCTTTTTTTACAATTTAAATATTTTAAATTTTCATTAATTCCACAATTTCAGTCAAAAACTTGATTCCCAATAATTAAGCCGTTGACCCAAAGTGGTCGGATTAACGAGGGAAGGCTGTAAATTCTTTGTTAATGTTAACTCTTCTTTCACTTAATATTACAATTTTCGTACATAACCTCAACTATTAACAACTAATAATTTGGACTCCATTAAAACAGGGTTTCATTAAATCAATAGTGGTTTTGACTGTGTAGCAACTAGACCGGTTTTAGGTTATGCATAGTACAATCATACGATCTAAAAAAAAATATTAAAGTAAGGTACCGGAAACGCAAAATCCAAAATAATTTTTCCAGACCCTAGTGGTCCGAAGTGTCAAGACCCTTCAAAAGCCATACTTTACTTTTTAACCTGTAACTTTTTTTTAAACTCCTCAACCCCATAACGGCGTAAAATTTTCTATAATTTAAAAGTATTTTAAATGATCCTTGAGTTATTTGAAGGGTGCAAATTAAGAAAAAAAGGTCAAATTTTACTTTTCTTGATATAACTATGCAGTGTTCATCTCACTCCTAAGATAAATACAAATTCTGAACAATTTTTTGGTTTTACTTTTTTGATTTGCCTTTGGTATTCTATGAGGCGAAAAAATCAAAAATCACTAAGATTAGGGATTTCGACAATTTTGACTTAGAATCTGTAATCCTTATGTACGAAAATCCCTAAAACATATTTCTCTAAACCAATAGCTTGTTCTTGCAAAAAGTCGTTTTTAGGCGCTGAAAAAGCCATCGACGGTCGTGGGTAGTTAAATCTGGATACACCTTCTGGTATATTATCCTTCATAGTTTATAAAAAAGTGGTCAGATTTTCTTGAGAACTAGGGTCACTCACAGCCTCTACAACACTTAAAATTGAGTCACCCAGATCCATTTAACTACTTTAAAATGATTGTGTTAGGAAAAAAGTGAGAGTAATACCTCAAGGCAGAAGCAAGCTCGTATCTACAGAAACCAAAAGTTCAAACGATATTGATATTGTTACCAACATAAATTGAAATATTCTGAGATAGGATCGACGTAATTATAACACAAAGGAGGGTTAAAGCATTCACATTAAAGTCCCTTTTGATAAAAAATAATTATTTTTTTATTCTTTCGATTTATGAAGCCCAAAATTTTTTTTAAAATGAAAACAAATTAAAATATTTAGTTTACAATATTTTTGAAGCCTTTCCTAACTACACGCACACAGACGAAAAATTTAAAATTCAATCGATCAAAAAATCATTTAAATCACATAAAATTAAAATCAATATAACTTTGTCATTTAAATCAGTAATCGCTTTTTGTTTCATTTTTTTAACAACAACCCCTTAGAAATAAAAAGAAATTTTTTCGTTTCGTTTCGTTAGAAACTTTTATTATTACAATTTTGTTGTTGTTGTTGTTTATTAATACTTGAATGAGCCGATTATAAGATGCCAACTCTCCTTTATGTTACCATTGTAACAAGAGGTGTGTATTACAAGTGTAGGGAGAGTCTTCATGACCTTTATTATAACAAAAATAAAACTCCAATTACAAATATTCGTGTGTACATAAGGCTTAACAACAACAAAAAATATGAAAATCTTTGTACAAATTTAAAGAGATTTATAAAAAAAAAAAACATGTGAAAAAAAGGTAAAATTCATAAAATTATAAATCATGGAGTGAGAAATAGAAAAATAATAATTCTGTTCATAACTTAAAAACACAGTCTTAATTAGTCGTTTTTAAAAAAAAAAAAAAAAAAAAAAATTTTTTTTTGTTTTATTGATTTTTTTTGTTATAAGTGAAATTGAAATTACAATATATATGAGAGTGGAATTTTTGTTATCCCAGTTTTTGTTCGATTGGCATAGCAACACGTACACGTATTATTGTTGTTATTCTCGTTTTTAAAAAACATATGTTTAAGAATAATAATAAGGTGTTTCATGGCGAGAAAAACGAAAAACATTGCCTTGATGAGCCCTATTTTTTTTTTGATGTTCTTAAAGAATAAATTATTTTTTATTGATTTACCGAGTTAATCCATTTTATTTTTTTTTGAAAATTATAATTACATAGCTTTAAGGCTTTTTTTTAAGCAAATTGTTTGTCAAGTTTGTGAATTTTTTAGATTTTTAGATTAGTATGAAATTTTTGTTATCTTTTGTTAGAGACCTCTTTGTTTTAGCTAAAGGTCAGCATATAAAAAAAAAGATTTTGATAGCATCTATTTTTATTTTGACGTGCTTGCAATATTTTTTGTTTAAAGTTGCGTGTCTCACGATGACATGATGTAAATTTGGTCTAATTGATTTAGAAGATTACATATAATTTTGTGAGTAAGACTTGAGGCTATTGTCAAAAGTCGAACGCTTTTTGTATGTTAAAACAAATTGATATTTTCTAATTGAATTGACGAGGGTGCATAATCAATCATATTAAGACTCAAACACACCGGTTATGAGTAAGTTTAGAAACTTATTTTTTTTGGTAAGTGCAAGTCTGAACATTACTGAGAGCTTAGTTTTCTTTAAAAAACAAACAAACTTGATTCTGACTGATTGGAAATTTTCATTCATAAACACCATGTCGTTCATGTGATTTGGTTTGAAAAAGTTCATGACGTTTTCAACATATGGTCGAGAATTGCAAGCCAAAATTTTCATATTTGTCTGTGCGATTTAATGATTTCAATAAGAGGACTTTTAAACATATTAAGTGCTGTTTTTGCAATGTTCTCTGGGTACTAATGCTTATGCTTAGTTCTCAGTTTTACGGTGGTAAATCCATGACTTGTCCCCTGTTTCCATCTCACATAAACGCCACTTCTGACTCTCTATAAAGTCTAAATTTTTGCGACATATCTCGGCACTTCTTTTTCGTTGATTTTCATTCATCTCATGGGATCCAACGCGAAGAAATTTTACTTTAATTGAGATGATCGAGCTAAAATATAATGAATAGAAATTCTCGGGTTCATATCAATTAGAAGTCGAACTCGCTCAGTATTTGAAGAAATAGTCACCCAAATAGATCGAAATTTTTAAGCGACTCATACCCACTATTGAAACGTACATCCCATCTTTCGACCGCCCGTTTCAAAGAAGCACTATCTTCGTAATATATTTAAAATATTTGAAATCTGATATAATGGGTAACAAGATTATGCAAAAATTTTTTCAAAAAAAATATGTTTTAATGATAAAAACTTTTCGAACCCTTAGGGTAATTCATAAAATTTCGCGTTTTTTAGATGGTAAGTTATTATTGATTCTAGCTCTTATGTAATCTCATAACTTTAATTCATATTATATATTAGATTAAACAAAATTGAACGCTCTACAAGATGATAAGTTTAAATTTTAAATCACATCATTATTGGATAGAAGACCTCACAGCAACAGTGGCACCCAGGAAATATGTCAAGGAGAAGGTGAGAATGTCTTTAAAATAATAAAGGCACAAGCTTGGTTCAATAAGTTTAACATTGGTGATACTTGCCTTCGAAATCTGTAGAAAACTAATCAAAAATCCTCTTGATTGACGATATTTCAGAAGTATAATTACTTGGGATGAGAAATGGAACTATTTTCGAAATAATGATGACAGAAACCAGTGGTTGGACCCATCAAACCCATCCCTACCAGTCGTTAAAAGAGGACAATTCGAAAAGAAGGTGTTGAGTGTATGGTGGAATTACCATGGGGTAATACACTTTGAACTGGTTCCTGATGGTCGTACGATAACGCAAAACTGCTTACCGCTCGAAAAACCATGGAAAAAATTGAAGAGCTGAAAGGGATTGAACTTCTCCCTCATCCTGGATATAGTCCAGACTTCTACCCTTCTGATTATCATCTTTCCCGCTCTATGGCTCATTTCTTTAGAGGGTGGAATTCAGGAATGGTACAAGAGAGGTATTGAATTGCTCGCTGATTAATCGCTAAATTTTATGAATCACCCTAATATTTGTTTACCATATATGTTGTCAGTCAAATTTTCATTAGACTTCATTTCATGAATGTTAAAGATTAAAATGTTTGACTAATACTGAAAAATTCTAATTAGCTCAATGTTAATTTCAAACATTTGGCGAATCTTCTTTTCAAAGTAAATTTGGAAAGTTTACCAGTTCTAAAAACGCCACTACGGTCATAAATTGCTAAATAACCTTGTGATGGCTTAACCATTTTATTCACTAATTTTTGAAAAAGATACCTTAATAATACAAATTAGTAATTTTTGGATAAAAAGTCGTTTAAAAAGTTTGAAAAATGTAATTTTAATTTTTTGCGAGAGTTCTAGAACATTAAACATTCATTTATGCTTCATTAACGATTTTTTCATGAAATATTACTAAATTACGTAAAATCATTTTTTTTAAATTTTGATTTCCCTTAAAAAAAATCTTTTTTTTAGCTTCAAATATTTAAAAAAAAAACTAGAACATTCCGATAATGATAAACGACTGCTATAAAAAAAGGTTTTTTTAAGATTTTTTAGTTATTTTCTTTTTCAGTCGGGTGCTTGGGCGCTTCACATCTTCGAGTTTTGTCGGTTGATGAAAAATTCATTCAAAATTTTTTTTCAAATGACCGACTCTTTTCATTTTGTTTATCTCAGATATTAACGAATACCTCCCGAAAGAAGCCGATATCGAAAAATACGCTGATGATATCCTTAGTCACATAATTGGAAAAGCCTGCAGCGAACTACCACAAGAAATTATCAATGGAGTCCAAAAATGGTGTGCTGAAAACAAAATGCGCTTAAACACAAACAAATGTAAAATCGTATTTTCGCCTGGAAAAGACTCAGATATACCACCAAGCCTTTGCCTAAATGACACAGAACTACAAGTCGTAGAATCGTATCGATACCTAGGTATCGAAATTAACAACATACTTGACTGGGGTCAGCAGTGGGAGCATATCGAAAAGAACACGAGTCACATCCCATTTTTGATAAAACAACTCAAGCGTCTTAGATTTAATCAAGAAATTTTGGTGACTGTTTACAAAAGCTTTGTAGCAAGCCATCTCGATTACAATAGCCCTGTGCTCTCTATGGCAAGTAAAGGAATCAAAACAGAAATATGTGACCTGCAGAAACGAATCCTGAGAATCATTGGTATAAATAAAAACGAGGCACATGAAAAATACAATCTAGTTGATGCTGTTGAACGAATCGAAAAAATGAGTCTTAAAAAAGTATCAAAGCTCCTCGTCGACCCCAATAACGAAGTGTCCATGAAATATAGACAGATCTAACTCTGATTTTTGCTTCAAAACAAAACCGGCTAAAACGAACACATACAACGATAGTATAGTACAAAAGAGTATCCGTATCCTAAGAGATGACGAAAGCAAGAAAAATTTATTTAATTTTGCAAAAACAACCAACGATACAAAAGTTCTCAAAACGTCAATTAAACCTAAATCAGAGTGCACCAGTTGTGGTAAATATTTTGAAGCTAAGATTGGTATCAAAACACATATGAGATCATGCCATGTTCCAAAAATATAACCTTTACATAATACAATTCTTTTTGTTTTATTCTATTTTATCTTTTTCAACTTCACACCTATTTTATTTTTTATTTTTAATTTAAAATTTTTTTTCATTGTAAACTAATATAAAGTAATGCACAGATACAACACTTATGAGTGTGTATCAATTATTGTGCCATTTTATATGAATTAAATAAACTATAAACTATAAACTATATACTTAGGGCTTAATCATAAATTTTTCTTTCTAGTTGTGAAAATTCTAACTTTTTGTTTCCTTTTGTTTACATATTTTGTCCATAATAAGTTTGTTGACGGACATTAATACAGTTACGTTTAGGAGGCATTAGGATAATGGAATAAAGTACAAATAGTGTTTGCGTATAAGTTTATTGGAGAATATCAACTCTATCATATAAAAATAATTAAAAACAAAATATATTTATGTTTGAATATAAATTTGTAGACAACCCGCCAAATACTAATAAATTTGTCACTATAGAGTTAATTACAGTGATCTTACACTTATATCACCCAACTTGTCCATCCGAAATAACGGTGATTAAACTAAAATGTGATAGAACTGAGATGTTGAAAAATAAATAATAGGATAATATATTTAAATCAAATAAAGTTAAATTTATGAGCTGAAGGTTTAATCATCTACTCAATGATTTATTCCAATTATTCTTTCTTTGATGTCAAATATGCTAATAATGATGGATCTAATTCATTAGTCAAGAATGCTTACACTACATAATCGCTATCTTTTAGTAACTTTTCTATTCATTCATCAAAAGTTTGTATTATTGTGATACAAGTCAGTAGCTTTTTTATACATCTGTGTTAATTGGTTCTTGTTTACAATGGAGAAATAACTAAAAATAGTGATATATTTTAGTGACACAACTAACCAGAGTTTTAATGATTTTATGCCAAGTGAAATCTGTTCTTCAACTCTTTAGTGATTCAGCTGTAATAGTGATAAAAGTACCTAGTGATACAAGTGTAATACCACTGTATTAAAGAGAGCTATCAATAGCCCGCTTACAAGTCATTTACCACATTAGTACCCATTTGTACCTGATGTGTGATATTTCGTTGCACATTGGCCCTAAGATTATAAATAAAGAGCTGCGTTCTGGAATAGGTAAGTATAAATAGTCTTTGTAGTAGTAGTAGTAGTAGTAGTATTAGTAGTAAAATAAACTGCTACTTGAAACCAGTTCAAGTGAGCTCATAGAGCTATATCAGTCGTTACACATTTGTTCGCCAGCCAGTCATTAAGCTTCGACTTAAAACTGTTCAGGCTTCTTGCTTCAATTACCTCTTCCGGAAATTTATTCCAATCATTCACAACTCTGTTAACAAAAAAATTAAATCTGGTAAGACAATTTTTTACTTTTTCTCTATGAATCGTTTTTCTGTGCCTTCTTAGATTGTAAGTGCAACTTGAGCCAGCACCAAAACTAAAATTTATGCAATAAATTAAAATTCACTTTCTCCATTTTATTTACTAATTTGTACATTTGGATCAAATCACCTCTCAATCTTCGCATCTTCAGGTCACTAAGGCCTAGCCTTTTAAGTCGTAGAGGGTATTCGAGATGTTTGAGCACCGGAACAAGCTTACTTTTTATATAATTGTAGACAAGTTTCGGGTTTGATTTGGAAAGCTTAGCTAACTTTGATTCGTAATTTTTGACTGCAAGCTTGATCGTTATTCGACATTCTTTATTCCTGACTGCATAGGTAACTTTTTTATCACAAGACCATCCGTTTACAGCATAAGTTCGCCACGATGAGTGTTTCGTCCTCACGACCGACTTAAGATCTCTCGACATCCATGGCTGATTCTTCTTTCCAAATGTCTTTTTGAGAATGAACTGATTACAAGCTCGGTTGTAGAAAATCAAAAATTTTTGATACATTTCGTCAACGGTTGAATTTCCGAAGACTTGGCCCCAGTCAATTTGCCTTATAAAATTACTAATAGATTCGTAATCACCCTTTTCATAATTAAACTCTCTTGTACAAAAGTTTGAGACATTCGTTCGAGTTCATAGTTCCATAGTAGAGTGTGATGCCCTTTAGTTGTTAAGCCCAAAGGAGGACCATGAAAAATATCATAAATATGATTATTTGATTCGGTTATTACCAGGTCGAGAAGGCTCTTTGAAGGGTTATACACGTCCTTAAACGTGGGCTTGATTACATTTTGATGGTAAAAACAGTCGTCTAACGAGTCGATTAGTAAATTTTCGAAAGAGTCGCTGGGAAGTGAACAGACTGTGAACTTTCCCTAATTCCAGTCAATCTTGGGACAGTTGAAATTAGTGTTGTGAGTCGACTGGGAAAAAGTCGACTTTTTTTTCGACTAGTCGACTTTTCGACAGCCGACTAGAAAATCTTGTAAGTCGACTCTAGTCGACTAGTTTTACTCAAAAGTCGACTAAAATCGACTTAGTCGAACAAAACACAGAATTAATTTTTTAAACAAAATTTTATTAAAATTTTTGTCAAATTTTATCATTGACTTGACCATTCCAAAAAACTTCTTTTTTTTGACATAATATTTTATTGAAACAAACCAAAAGGAACAAAAAAGCGCTTTACAGTAAATATTCGATTATACAGAATTCGCTTATCCAAAAATTCGATTATCCAGAATTTCGAAAATCTAACATGACAAGTTTTTTTGTCTTATAATTGGACTATTTTCGTCTAGAAATTAAAGGCTTCCAGAAGAAAGGATCGACAATTTCTAAGAGATTCGGTTAATCGATGCTTTTTTGGTGTTAAATTACATTTTATTAACTTTTGGTCTCATAATTCTTATTTATTGTTCTTTTTTTCCCTTCAAACTGCCATTTTTCGCTTTTACAAGACAATATTTAGTGTCTATACACCCTATTCGATTATCTAGAAAAATCGGTTTTACAGAACCCAAGAAAATTTTCTATTCTGTATAATCGAATATTTACTGTATTTTAGTAAAAAGGATTTTATTGTTTAATTAAAAAAAGGGATAGGCTAAAAAGTTAAATCAAAGAGATGTTAAAGTTTTTTTTCAAAAATGTTTTAAGAACAAGCCTGTTTGCATGTTATTGATCGAACGGCTTCTTTATCTTAATTTTTTGTTTTTAAATGAAAAAATCAGATTTTTACAATCCTATAATGTTTAAATTTCTTACTCTTTGAGCTTTCCGAATGATCAAAATAATTATGATATGATTATTAAAATTTGATTTTTTCAAATTTTCAAAATGAAAGTGATTCTATTAAACTATTGAGCTTTTACCTTGCAATGTAGCAATGAACATAATGTTAAACACAATCGACCTAGTTTCGAATTAAGAATATTTGAAAGGAGGTTCGATTGTTTTTGAAAGTCGAAAAAAAGTCGACTTTAATCGACTCGAAATTTTTAAAAGTCGATTTAGTGGCATGTTGAAGTTTAAGATCAAAAAAATCAGATCAAATTTAAAACTAAGTTTTTTAAAAAAAAAGAAAAACAAAACAAACTGAAAACTAGATGCTAACTAATTAGCAAAAAATGCTGAATTTAATAAAAAAAAAAATAATGATTTTTTTTTTGAATTGATCGTTGAATGTTTCAAAATTGATTTTCAATTTTTTTAATAAAGACAAAATTTTTGTAAATATAAAAAATTTGTAAAGTTGAAGGTCAAAACAAAAAAAAATTCAAAAAAATTTTGGAAAGAATTGAAATTATTGCATATCATTGTAAAATTTAAAAAAAAATTCAAAACTTATTTTAATCTTGTTCTTGTGCTCAAACACCAACAATAATATTTTTTTAAAAAAATTCTTTTTTTTTTTTTTTGATTTTCTAATTTTATTGATTTCTAGAATCCTGTTTTTTAAAAAAATGACTCCGATCGCAAGAGCCTTTAGTGAGCATCAGATCTTGAATACCCAATTGAATAAAGCGTTTGTAAGTTGTTTAGATAAATGTTCATTTAAAAAAAAAATTATAATTACTTTTTTTAAAAGAAGGAACTATCTCTATATCAAAAAATCAAATCTTTTTTGAATAACGTAACAACTGAACTGTTAAATCCAGAAAAAGATTTTAAATCACCGATTCTTTTCAGTAATTTTTTCTGTAAAAAAAAATTCGAAATTTAGTTTTTTTATTTATAAGACTATGTTGATGAAACCGACAATATCCACCTAGATATAACATTTATGCCAAAAGAAATCCGAATTTTTAATGAACCTTGTCTGAACGGTAGTAGAAATTTGATGTTTGAGATTATTAGAAAAGTCATGAAAGTCCTGAGTGAAAAAGAGAATTTGTGAGAGTTAAATTGATCAAATTTTTTTTTTTTTATTAATTTTGTTCTTATAAGATGCGAGCCGATTCATCTTTCTCATCTTCATTACGACAATCAAACTATGGTTTTTGTAATTAGATTGAGTCAACCGAAATATCATTTACAATTTTTGGGTTTATTGAGAAAAAAGTTTAAAGAATTTTACTCAACAAATCTGAGATTTGAAATTAGTTGGTTTAAAAGTGGTAATTCTGTATTTTGCCAAACAGACTAGTTACAAAAATCATTTTTTTTAAAATTTTTTCAATAAATAATTAACAACCACGTTGAATAACTTCATTAAAAATTCATTTTGAAAAAAGTACATCTTTAAGTCTGAGGACTTTTATACAGCACGGCTTGTGAAAAAAGGCGTATCCTCTTAGCGTACCATGCCGTGCGCTCTAAGCGGACCATGGCGTAGGCTCTTCTTACCGTACCGTATCCTCTTGATAGGGAGGCTTGTTGACACTTCTTGATTAGCGGACATTTTAAAATAAAGTACCATAATTTACCTAAACTATGACCGATTATTTGCGATTCATTTAGAGGATTACATAACCGAAAAAATCATAATAATTAGAACTCATTAAAAGGAATATTTCAGGACAATAAAAGGGCGGTTAATTAGGCAACTGAAAAAAACAAATTTAATTTTAAGATTTTATTTTAAATAAGTCAATTTAAATTTAAATTTAAAAATTCTAAAATTCGGTTCATCTTAAATTCTTAAATGATTTGTATCCATTCTCCCATCCATGTTTTATTACAAGATAATATAAAACCAATCTTTTTCTGTGCTTTTTTTTGAACTCATTGAACTTGCCACAGATTCTCTCCATAAACATTTGATGAGCGGACATTGTATAATCAATTTCACATAAATCTCTTTTGCTTAGATTTTTAGATGAAAGGTTATTCTGTATAAATTTTCTAAGTACCTCAAAATGACAATCCTCGGCTTGAAAATCAGGTTCGGATATTATCAAACGATACGCTTTTAAATCTTCTGAGTATTTAATTTCTGTCCCTTTTTCGATTGTTTGACTTGACTCGCGACTAATTGATTTAACTAGACTGTATATAACATCGATACTTCCACCTTCGAAAAATTGCGATTTGACAAATTGTTTAAGGTGATTGTACTCTTGCTTGTCGAAATTGATCTCAAAAAAAATTCTCAATCCAGAATCATCAGGTAAAAATTTGAATAAGCTTTCGCAAACCAAAATGAGGTATTTATCACGATATATTTCAGGCTTACCAATCTCATTAAAAAAAAGGCATCTATATTTTTCTTTCTTTTAATTTTAAAATTAAGACCGGAATTTTTTTTTTATTCTGTACAAAATATACTTCTTTTGAGGAAATACCAGTAGCCATAATTAATTTTCTTTAACTTGGTTCAAATTTTTTCTAAAAAAAATTTAAAATTTGTTTTTATTCAAAACTGTCTCACAGTACGGGTACGGTACGGTACGTAAAAGGTACGGCGACGTAAATGGAGAAAGTTCGCTAGAAGTATAGTATGGGTTCAATTATTTCTCTGCAGTATTACTTGCAGAAATGTGAAACAAAACAATTTTTAGTCTTCAAAATTTATTTTAAAATCATCCCTAAAGTTAAAAAATAAATCAATTGATTCTTCGAACGAATCAAACGAATGATCATGCTTGCTCAAAATTGCTATAAAATGATTTATAAAAAATCCCAGTTTTATCGGTTCGGATTGTGAGTTGACACTTTGATATTTTTGACAATAAGTCACAAATGTTTCACTATTCAAACCAAAAGAGTATATAGCTCGGTTCACTAAAATACTGGTAGCTAGAATGTTGAGTGTCATTGCCCATTCATTGTCTCTTTTTGATTTCAAAAATATCTCTTCAAATGAATTTTTATAATAGTGTTTTTTGACGATTTTTTCAAAAGTAATTTGGTTCTCAATCATAATGAACAATGTCCCGATTTTAAATAAATAAAAATAATCTTCGGTTCCGAAAATGCAAATTGAAACTGCACGATAAAAGCAGTTCCCATCCCCTCTTGTCTCGATTGGTACACAATTTTTAAGGCCAAACATTTCGATTATTAGTTCAAATGGTCTATATTTTTCGATTATCTGTTTGTTGTGTAGAGCTGATTTATTTTTTGAACGCAAATATTTTGTGAGCTGAACAAGCACATATTTGTTGTTTAAAAAAAACTGCTTGCATTCTGTAATTCCAAAATTTTGATCGGAAATTTCTTCTAAAAATGCTTTATAAATATTAAAGTCATTTGTAAATGGATAACTAGGAGATTCTGACAGATCGTTGTTTGAACAATCAATTTCCATCGGCACATTAATTTCAATTGAATTCTTCTTTAACTTTTCAATAAATAATGATACTTTTTCAAATTGACTCGTGGAACCTGATATCGCGCTGGTTTCAAATTCAAATAAATCTTGATAAATGAATTTGAAAATATCTATATTTTTGTAATAAAAACCTTTTTCAAGATTCGGTTCAATTTCGTAAACAAAACGCTTTTTGTCTCTTTTGTTTTTTTTTTCTGACCAATTTTCTTTGCTCTTAGCAATTGTGTTTTTATAACGATTTGTATACTTTGAATCATCCATGTAATATTCAAAATACTTTGATTTTGTCCTCAGAAAATTAAGGCTTACAAATTCGCTTGGATAAACTTTTCGATTGCCAAGAATCCGGTTTTTTAAAATCCCAAAATAATTTTCTACTGGATTATTTGTAAGACGGGTCACATAACATTCTGAAAAATCAAACGAACTATTATTTTTGAAATCATCTATTATAATTCCAGTCCAGATTGGCATTAAATAAAGCTGATCCGTTATAATCGAAAACAATTTCGGATTATAGAACACGTTTTCTTCAACTATTTCTAGTCCGTTTTTAACTTTAATAATGCTTGAATTCCATTTATCTAATAGAGAATTAAAATAAGTGCTAAACGGGGAACATTTTTTAAGACTTTCTATTGTTTCCATATTTGATATGATACGCTTAAAAGATTCTTCTTGTACTGTGTCGTCCAATGTTTCATCGTTAAAATTCGAGAAATCGAATGAATCCAAATTTCTATTTTTTATTTCACTCCGCATAGTTTCAAGTGAATAAAAAATTTTTTTATCGTTGACTCGGTTCATGAAAATGTTGTATATGTTTAATAGATAGTTGTTGAACTGCACAAATGTAACTGAATTCTGTAACATCGTAAAGCAAAAGATGAAAAAGGTTCGAATATTCGGTTCCAAATCTAATTGCTTTACTTTTTTGATCATTAGTTTTAAAAAATGGGTCGAACAAAGATAGATTCGAGTTCTGATATTTTTGGTTTCAATCTGGTCATTAATCTTTGGAAATTGTTTTTTATAACACCATTCAAGATAATCTTTAATTGACATTCTATTAAAAACACTTAAGATGGAGTTAATCAAAGCCCAGGAGAAATCAGTAACGATTATTGGAGCCACAGAAAACTCTTTTATTTTCTGGTCAAGTTGAAGGTTATAATCTATTAAATGCAAAAAACCCGAAATTGATTTTGTACTCTGATCGGTTGTAATGAATTCTGCAAATGGTATAATCTGTTTCTGTTGTTTGTCATGTAATACAATTGAATACAAAAGTGGATTTTTCTGGTGATTGATCTCTTTATGAACGCTTCCAGTTGCATCGAAATACCAAATCGGAAATTTTTTTTGAATCTTACTCCAAATCTTAAGCTTTTCAAAAATAAAAAAATCATTGAATTTAATTGATTATAGTTTGAGTTTATTTACTTGTAAGTCACTCATCATCAGAAAACCATACGGGTCTAAACAAATACTATGTACAAAACCCTTAAATTCACAAGAAGTTGAAACTCCCAAATTTTCACAAAGGACTTTTGTTGCCTTCAAATCAAACATTAAATCTCGGCTCAATCTGAACTTATTTTCTATCTCATTCTTTATCTTGCTTAGTGTATTTAACTGTATATTAGATCCTGAAATAGATTTTTCTTTTTAATCCAGTTTATCATCTAGAAAAATTTTAACAAAATGTTACTTTTGTTATCTGCTATTGCTGAAAATTTTATATTGTTAAAAGTATTCAAGACTCCATCAGCCTTCAATTGAACACCAAGATTATACCTATCTGGTCCTGTTATCCTTTGCTTTTTGTGTATTAATAAATGATCGTTTTCACCAAAATATAACACATAAACGCAGACAATCGTTGAAGTTAATGTGCTAATTGTAGGTCTTATAAAATTAGAGCAGTTCGGTTCTATACATTCATAAAGACCAGACCATGTTTCTTTCACATGCCATCTACTTCCGTTTTTAAACCAGTTATTATTACATCTGAAGTAACATTTAAGTCCTTTCTCTTGAAGTCTACTGTTTAGAGCCTCTTCGAAATCAATAAGAAATTTTTTTCTTCTCGTACCAGATATTTTAAATTTATTGAATTCTTCCAAGTCAAACTGAATTACAAAAGACTTCAGGTTATCTCTACTTCGTTTAAAGCACGGATCTAGAATTGGTTTGGAATCTTTCATTTTGTAACGAACTAGTTTCGCGAAGTTATCAGTATTTCTTCTATACCAAGTGAAAACAAGCAAAGCTTTGTTGTAACATTTAAAGCCAAAATACTTCTCAGATATTACTGACCAAATGTTTTCGGATGATTTTGATAGCTTCGGATACGATATCGGGTCTATGTCTGAATCCTGAAATAACTCCGAAGTAATGTTAGTTAATTTCAATAAATCAATTATAGTTTTTTTCATTTTTTCTAAAAAAAATTAGATAACTTGTAAGGTTCGCAAAAATTTTAATTGGTTGTCAAAAATTTTAATTGGTATCGAGGGTTGCCCAAATTTAGCCACTCTAGAGTGAGTTGTCTTTAGTATATCGTTTGTATCAATGGGAGATATACACAATTATTTGGCTAATGATACAGATTCTGATAGAGAAATAAATTTTACACAAGCTAAAAGTGTTTTTTAGGAAAAAAAATTGTTAAATTTGTTTTTTTTTAATAAAATAACAAAAATATGTCATTTTTTTTAGTTTTTTGGGATCTAGTCCGCGGAAAGTACCAAAACATATACTTTTTTACCTATCGGCTTGTTGGGCAGAAAATTTTCTACAAAATGTTGGGACTAGATTTTTTTTTATTAACCTGCTGAATAGAAACAATGTGCCTAAAAAAGTGCTTAAAATCAAAAATTTTAAAGATGAAGGAATTTGTATTTTCGGACCCAAAATTCGTGATTTTCGTATAGAAAACATATATAATTATTCATTTAAACGATTACTACAATTTATCAAAAAAGTTCCTAAATTATCCTTGAAAAAACTCCAAAAATCGAATTTTATATACAGTCGAGCTGCAGTTTTATCACCTTATTTGTCAAGCCATTTTGCAGTGATAAAAATGAAATGTGACTTATCTGGAATCTATTTGCATTTAAAGTGACCCTTTTGTCTTAATCTCTCCAGTTATATAAGTGTAAAAGTGACTTAAGTGGTTGGTGATTTAAGTGGGACTTGACTGTATAAACAAAAAATATAAACAAATAATTCTATACGAGAATCACGAATTTTGGGTCAGAAAATACAAATTCCTTCATCTTTAAAATTTTTGATTTTAAGCACTTTTTTAGGCACATTGTTTCTATTCTGCAGGTTAATAAATAAAAAATCTAGTCCCAACATTTTGTAGAAAATTTTCTGCCCCCTAATTTTTTGGGAACTTGTGGTTTTCATATATGGGAAACACGGTTTTATGGTGAGATTCTGTAAATTTAGATAGCGTGAAAGTTTTGCATTGGACAGAATAATTTGTCCAGAATTGTGTAATCTACTTAAGAGTACTTTTAAATTGTTACCTTCTTAATGGTAATTGTTTTAAATTGAAAAAAAAATATTTTTTTTTAATTTATTTCTGATATTAAAAGTTCAAAAACAAGAACAAAAAAACAAAAGCCAAACCCCCACCACACCCATTCTAATCCTGAAACAATTAGATCTTCAAAATAATAAAAGTTATAAATTTGTGGAACCAAATAAAGAAAAAAGCCCCCTAAAGTAATGAAAATATTATTCTACCTAAGTCTTGGAACTTAAGAACTAGTCGAAAACCCTCAAACAACTTTCAACTCTTTATTAAATAAAAAAGTTATTTAGTCCCAAAAATAAAGAAAAATGAGCCCTTAGATTAGATAGAAAACTTCTTAATAATTAGCAATACAGAATTGCGTTACCGACACATGGATGGACAATTTTCTACCTAATCTAAGTTCATTTTCCTTTTTTTGGCACCAGTGATCTTTTTCATTTAAAAAGAGCAAAAGGCCGAAAGAGGGTAATCGATTGGTACTTGAGGTCTATTTCTTGAACAGAATAATTTAATTCATTTCCTTAGGGGGCATTTATCCTTTGCTTGGATCCAAAACTAGCTAATTTCTGTTTTTTTGAATCGTCAAATTGCAGCAAAAGTTATAATGGAGAGGATGACGGAGGCAAATTCTGTCATAATCAAAAAATTATTTACACTTGCATTTCAAGATTGAAATGCAACACTTGGTACATTTATGCATGTGTCCACAATGAACCGAGAAACCATGCATATTTTTGCATTTCTTATCACAAAACGAGCAATTCTTTTAATATTCAATATAAAAAAATTTGTTTATTAATCTAAATGATCAATTTTACTTACAACAGGTTCATCGCCAAACACTGAAAAACTTTTTTTGGTCTCGTGTTCTAATGTTTTCGATAAATTAGATTTAAAATCTGGTGAAATTCTCTCAACTTGTCTTGAATAAAAATTTATGAAAATTAAAAAAAATTTCATTAATTAAAACATACAGTTTAAGGCTTGATATTTCTTTGTCCCTGTTTTTTATTTCGGACCAGGCCTGATTGTACAGATTATTGTATTCATTTTTGAATGATTCTAAAACTTGTGATGTCTCTAAAATTTTCGGATCAATATTTTCACGTAGACGCTTTATTTCAGCAGAATATTCTTCGATGCTTTTTTGTAATAAAGTTATTTCACTTTAAGAAATTTTAACAAATTTAACAAAATGAGTTCAAAAGTAACATAAAAAGAAAGTTTTTAATTACGCTTGTAACTGCTTATTTTCATCCAATTTTGTTGACATTTCAGACGTTTTTTGGTCAAATTTTTTTCTAGATTCGAGTCTAATCTCTTCAGCTTGATTATTAAGACGTGTTATTTCTTCGTCTTTTTTCCGAAATTCAGATTGATTTTTTAAAAGAAGAGCGGAATATTCGCTTGTGAATTTTTCAACCATGCTCTTAAATTCAGACTCTTTAACGGTCGGTTCCATGTCTGATAATTCGGTTCTGTTTGGATTAGCTTTTAGACCTGTTAATTCATTATTAAGTTTTACCAGAGAGCTTCAAAATTAAATATTTAAAATTATTTTAAAAAAAACTGTAAATCGAAAAGTTTACTTTTCAAGAAGTTTCATTTCGTCTTTTAATTGATGAATGTGTGTTTCTTTATCATAAATTTGACCATCTTTTTCGCTTATTTTCGAGTTTAACAAATTCAATTGAGATTGATAATCGATCGGTTCATTGTTTTGTGTGTTCTTTATTTTGTCAAACATTTCTTCAAAACTAAGATTTTTTGATCAAAATTTATTTTGTTAAAACAGCAGAGTTTTTTAAATTATGGCGCACAGTACATAGTGCCTATTGGTATAAAAGTTTCTGCTAACATGTCTGATGTTATGAATTGAGAGAAGATATATAAAAAAGTATTTGAAAATTTCTCCTCAATGAGATCTATTTAATGAAATATTATTCAGTAGCGTAAAACTTTTACTGAATCGTCACGATTCTGTCAAAGTTTTGGGACGGCACCAAATTCCATTTTTTTTAATTACTCTGATGTATTAAACTGTAACAAACAAATAGCCGAATCAAGTACCTAGGAAAACAATTTAAACTCTGAGAATTTGAGACCTAAAATAACAAAAAGGGCTCTCTTTTCTTAATTTCCAAATTAGATGTGACATGAATTTAATTTTTAAAATTTTCCAACTTACTATTGAGCAACAGAATTCTGGTTTTTTTTTGGATCTTCTAATGATGATTTCAGTTTTTTTTCGTATTCTCCGATGCTTTTTTGTAATAAAGTTATTTCACTTTAAGAAATTTTAACAAATTTAACAAAATGAGTTCAAAAGTAACATAAAAAGAAAGTTTTTAATTACGCTTGTAACTGCTTATTTTCATCCAATTTTGTTGACATTTCAGACGTTTTTTGGTCAAATTTTTTTCTAGATTCGAGTCTAATCTCTTCAGCTTGATTATTAAGACGTGTTATTTCTTCGTCTTTTTTCCGAAATTCAGATTGATTTTTTAAAAGGAGAGCGGAATATTCGCTTGTGAATTTTTCAACCATGCTCTTAAATTCAGACTCTTTAACGGTCGGTTCCACGTCTGATAATTCGGTTCTGTTTGGATTAGCTTTTAGACCTGTTAATTCATTATTAAGTTTTACCAGAGAGCTTCAAAATTAAATATTTAAAATTATATTTAAAAAAAACTGTAAATCGAAAAGTTTACTTTTCAAGAAGTTTCATTTCGTCTTTTAATTGATGAATGTGTGTTTCTTTATCATAAATTTGACCATCTTTTTCGCTTATTTTCGAGTTTAACAAATTCAATTGAGATTGATAATCGATCGGTTCATTGTTTTGTGTGTTCTTTATTTTGTCAAACATTTCTTCAAAACTAAGATTTTTTGATCAAAATTTATTTTGTTAAAACAGCAGAGTTTTTTAAATTATGGCGCACAGTACATAGTGCCTATTGGTATAAAAGTTTCTGCTAACATGTCTGATGTTATGAATTGAGAGAAGATATATAAAAAAGTATTTGAAAATTTCTCCTCAATGAGATCTATTTAATGAAATATTATTCAGTAGCGTAAAACTTTTACTGAATCGTCACGATTCTGTCAAAGTTTTGGGACGGCACCAAATTCCATTTTTTTTAATTACTCTGATGTATTAAACTGTAACAAACAAATAGCCGAATCAAGTACCTAGGAAAACAATTTAAACTCTGAGAATTTGAGACCTAAAATAACAAAAAGGGCTCTCTTTTCTTAATTTCCAAATTAGATGTGACATGAATTTAATTTTTAAAATTTTCCAACTTACTATTGAGCAACAGAATTCTGGTTTTTTTTTGGATCTTCTAATGATGATTTCAGTTTTTTTTCGTATTCTCCGATGCTTTTTTGTAATAAAGTTATTTCACTTTAAGAAATTTTAACAAATTTAACAAAATGAGTTCAAAAGTAACATAAAAAGAAAGTTTTTAATTACGCTTGTAACTGCTTATTTTCATCCAATTTTGTTGACATTTCAGACGTTTTTTGGTCAAATTTTTTTCTAGATTCGAGTCTAATCTCTTCAGCTTGATTATTAAGACGTGTTATTTCTTCGTCTTTTTTCCGAAATTCAGATTGATTTTTTAAAAGGAGAGCGGAATATTCGCTTGTGAATTTTTCAACCATGCTCTTAAATTCAGACTCTTTAACGGTCGGTTCCACGTCTGATAATTCGGTTCTGTTTGGATTAGCTTTTAGACCTGTTAATTCATTATTAAGTTTTACCAGAGAGCTTCAAAATTAAATATTTAAAATTATATTTAAAAAAAACTGTAAATCGAAAAGTTTACTTTTCAAGAAGTTTCATTTCGTCTTTTAATTGATGAATGTGTGTTTCTTTATCATAAATTTGACCATCTTTTTCGCTTATTTTCGAGTTTAACAAATTCAATTGAGATTGATAATCGATCGGTTCATTATTTTGAAAAAGTTCTTCTTTGTTACGTAAAGAAAGCAATTCTTGTTCAATATCAAAGATTTTTTTTGTTTTTTCTTGATTTATTTTTATCAAATCTTTTTTTTCAATAATTGCTTGATCTAACATTTTATTTGTTACTTCTTCAGAGCCAATTTCATTATAAAGAGGGCAACTCTCTATTGTCCTATGTCTTACACCTTGTTTTCTTTTCGTGTTCCCTTTTCCTTCACATTTCTCAAAAAGTGGACATTGTTTCCCATTAACGCTCAAATTAACTGGAGATTCTTCATCACTTGTGGAATTATAATCTTTTTTTGTCGGTTCCATATTTAATTTTTCAATAGATTTTTTGTTTTTTTTAGATTTTTCAACAGTGTTTTTTTTCGCAAAATTTAACTAAAAAAAAAAAAATTTTAAATTTTTTAGTTTATTGAATTTTTTTTTGTTATCTACCTCGCTTTGCAATTTTTTAATGGTTTCATTCAATTGTGTTTTTTCGGTAGCTAATTTTTGTTCATTTTTTAAACAAACCATTCCAGTTGGTTCTCTGCTTTCAAAGATTTATAATTAAAGTTTTTGGAAAAAATCAATTCGGTTAAAAAATTTATTTTGCACAAACCTTGAATTTCTTCCTGTTAAGCTTTCGACCTCTGATTGCAGATAATTGTTTTTGTGTCTTAGATTCTCCAATTCTCTATTCAGAATTCCGTTTGCATCTTTCAATTCGTCAATTAATTTTTCACCTGCAAAATTTATATTTGTCTCGTATTTTTCATTATTCAAAAAACTTTTCGATTCATTTTCGTCGATTTGTAACAAACTTCTGTTCAAGTCAAGACTAATCGATTTCAAAATATTCGGCTTAGTTTTAATCCTTGGTACATCCAAAGCATCTTGGAGTTCAATTATTGATTCAGAATCAGATTCGATCACAGTCAACAAATCCAGTGGATATACAGCCTAAAAAATTTATTATTTAAAATATTAGATTTAAATCGAAATTAAAATCATACATTGGAACTATTTAAATATACATTTGTTATTGTACCACAATTTATTTTATTAAAGTTTCCTCTGTTTAGATCTTTTAAGTTTGAATTATCTTCAGTCGATTTCGGTTCTTCTATTTGGTCTCTTTTCAAAATCTCTTCAATTGTTTCTATACTATCAGTTTCGGAATTTAAATTAACTTCATTACTCAAATTTGAAACCTTTTGAATATCTTTATTTTCGAAGTTTTGAGTTTGACTTGTAATAGAGGAAGAAACTTTTCCTTCCGGTGAATTGTTCTTAAAAAATAGCTGAAATTTATACAAAAATTATAAATTATTTGTTACAAATTTCTAACCATAGAGGAAAAGAAAACAGTTGAACTTCTTTTGATCTTTTGCATCATGCTTTCGTGTTTCGGTTCATTCAATAATTTCTGATCATATACTATCTCCCCAACTGAATTTTTCTAAATAATTTAATATAACAAAGAGTCACTAAAAAATTTGTAAGTTTTTTTACAATTGCTGAACCGACTGTTGATGCTGTCGTTATCAGACTCTTGATCAAACTTGACTCTTTTGTTTCAAACAATTGTTCTATCAGCTTTAGCTCGTCTCTTTCTCTCTCGTTCAAAATGTAAGGGCAGTTTCTAGTGACATAATGTTTTCCTTTTTCACAATCGATTGTATTTCCTTTTCCTCTACAGACGTCGAAATTTGCGCATTTTTTCGGATCATTTTTTTCTTTCTTTTCGTTTATTCGCTTCACTTTGACACGTTTGGCTTTAGCAACAACCGAAATTTTATCAAAATTCTTACTTTGATTGATAAATTGGTCTGTACTATCTCCCTTTGTAAACAAGATATGATGAAAAGAGGAAGAAATATTAAATCAACAAATTACCTTTAACAGATTTTGTCCAACTGTAAAAGCCGAATTAGGAGTAGAAGTAGAGTCTTTTAACTCGGATGTCCTGGATGACTCATCGTTACGCAACACAGAATTAATAGTTTGACTTTCAAGCTTGCTCAAATTCTCATTTGAAATTTTCTTTTAATAAAATTTAAAAAAAATGAACCTGCAAAAGAAGCCATTTTGTCAATACCTGAACTGAGAAAGAAGAACTAAAGGTTCTCTTAATTTTTTGGAACATTGTTTCGGGTTTAGTTGTTGACTCTTGATCATCCAAAATATCACCAAAAGAATTTTTCTTAAAAGAAAAATATAATTTTAACAACAAGGGGAACAGTAGAGCCCTTCTGAGTTAGCATGAAAAAAAAAGAGGCAAAGTTTCGTTTATGAACAAAGGTAATTTTACCAAAAATGACCAAGAGAAGTTATTTTAACTTTTTTTACACAATTTTAAATATACCAAAAGCCCTTATTTACCTAAAAATCATGGACCAAAATTGGTTTCATTAAGCTAAACGAGAAAAATTGCCAAATTTATTTAATGCTAGTTTAGTTGGAAATTTATCTAGTTGAGAATCAAATGCAAATTACTGTTGTGCTCATTCACGTGTCACTCTCTCTTAATGTTAATGAGTATCAATTTAGAGCTAGTTTTACAAAGGTTATGGTTAGGGTAAGTGAGAGGAACATAGTATGGCCATACCAGTAGATGCAACATGTTAAATAAACAAGCCAAAATTTATATTTCTAGGAGAGTCAAATGATTTATTCTGTTCTTCTAGGAGAACTAGTTTTATCTTAAATGTAAAAAGACAAGCAAAAAGAGAAAATTTACAATAGATGATGAAACATCAGCGGCTTTATCTTTGATTCTGGAAAAAAAATTGTCAATATCGTTTATTTGATCTGGTTGTTTGGTTGACGAGTCTTTTTGAAATTCTTGAGAATTTTTGAAAGCATAACTTACAAAACCAGTATCGACTCTTTTTTTATCATTTGCAATTTTCCTACAGAAAAAAAAATAACTCAAAGTAAACAAAAAAAAATTAAAATTATACGGCCGAATAGATTCAGATAAAACCAGTTTTTTTTCAGTAACGAAATTTTCATTAAACGAGTTGTCGTTAGGCGATTCGATCGTCATTTTGATAAGGATTTATTAAAAACAGTTTGAATCTAATAATAAATTTTCAACGATAAAATAATACATTTAAACCAAAATTGTAAAAATGTTTCATAGGGAATTATGAAGGGTAGGACTCCTTTCTCAACTTCTTACAGAATTTTTCGAGTATTATTTCGAATTTATGGTTAAAAAAATTTTCAGATGCAAATTTTTTTATAAATTTTTATTCAAATTTAAGAAGTAAAGTTAACAAGGACAAAAGTAATTAACAATATTACTCAAGTTTATTTAATGAGCCAAAAAATAAGTTCATTCTGTTTCTCGGCTTGGTTGTATAATCTTCGAATTTTAAAATTGGCTTTAATCCGAATTGAATCATTAGAAAAAATAAAGCTTGATAGTAAATCGGATCTGTAATTGAGACGTTAATCTCACTAAATGGATAATTTGTTATAAAACATCGTTCAATATCACACTTAATACTAAAAATATAATTAGAAAAAAAATTTAAAAATTTTTATTTTTTTATCTCACCCATATAGATGTTGTTTTTGATTATAGAATTTTACAAAATCATTTCGCACAACTTCCAGTTCATTATCATAAAAAGCTTCTTGAAGTCTTCCTCTAATCATTATAATTGGACCGAAACCGACCGTGGCATATTTAATCGGTTCGATTTCTTGTTCAGTTCCTATGCACATGTTTCTCTTTTCCACTTTCCTGAACAATGGAATGCAATCAAAAAATCCAAACTCCAAAATTAAGTTTAAGAAACTTTGATACTGATTCGGTTCACTTATTGAGATTAAAAGATCTTTAAACTGATGCATTGAAACAGAACAAAGTGTTAGATCCGCAGTTATTCTTTTCCAAAAAAAAATAGAATTTTTACTGGTTGTTTTTAAACAATAAACATTACTTGTAATATGCGCGGTTCTCCTTAAAAAATCTCCTAAATTCACGTGATCTTTTTTCTAGGTCAATAGTGTCATTGATTCGAAATCTTATTATCAATGCCGAAATTTGGTAAACATTGTTGATGTCAAAAATATCATTAAACAAATAATCAAAATCAGGGCTATTATTTGAGAAGTCTGGTTTACCAAATATTGCCTCCATACCAATACTTTCGATTATCTCCTGTTTTTTGGCCTAAAATAGAAATGTTTATGATCAGATCAGTTTTAAATGTTTTCAGGGTTAAGCGACAGAATCAGCATGAAATTCGGTTAAAACGTATTTTTTTTAAAGTAAAAACAAAGCATAAAACAAGCAACAAAGTAAAGACTGTGCATGATCTGTAGATAAATCGAGTGGAAACAAAAGCAGCTTCTGAAAATATATTCAACAAAAGGGCATCTTGAAGTTGATGATCAATCTGATCTATTTGATCATGGCAAAATAAAGTTGTTAGCAATTCAAAAATTCAGATATTCAAATATTGTTGTTCCAGTACCGACACCCAAAAACTGATTACTAAACATTGTGTAATATAAAATTCTAAGCAATGTTACGTAATAAAAAAAGGATTTTTTGTTTATTTTTCAATCACTCTAGCCACCCAACCCTTAGGGTCAATATTACGCTTACAAGAATGATATCAGTTTTTATTCTAAAATATGTTAAAAACACTGAACAAGACTAAAAAATTTGAAAAGTTAAAGTTGAAATATTTTTTTCGAATTAATTTTTTTTTTATGTTAAACTGCTGCAACTGCTGAATTGTAAAGTTTTCAGCAATTCGCATTTTTTTATTGAGATCCCCCATTTTTTTCAATACAATAGTATTTCTCGAGGTAGCTTTTCGGAAATGTTTTAAAAGAAATTATTAATAACCTCCAAAACTCATCGAAATTATTTTTTTATTCAACTATTTTTGATTAATACTTATGTTTTGAGATACGGACTTATTGAGTTTTGAGATACTAGTAATGAGTTTTTGGGTGTCGGTCCTGGAACAACAATATTTGAATATGTGAATCTTTGAATTGCTAAAAACTTTATTTCGTCTTTGATCATGATCAGATTGATCATCAACTTCAAGATGCCCACAAAATGCCTTTTGTATCAAAGAAAAATAAGGTAAATGTATGGAAAAATAAATTTCCAAGTCATAGGTTTGAAGGACCAAACAAATGGTTAACCGAGCGTGACCTCTATTTGTTTGTCTTATTTACCCAACGATTAAAAATTTCGATAAGCCTTAAAAATGGTTCGAGTTACGGTGAGTGAACATAAGAAAAATTTTACGACTTACTTCAATTTCGTCAATTGTTTGACGCAATAGTCTGTTTGAATCAAGCATTTGTTCAAGTCTAATATCCATGTTAAATAGTTGGTTAACTTAATGATAAAATCTAGGAAATTAAATTTAAAAATTAAAATAATATTTGAGTTTTAAGGTAAGGATTTTAGAAATCAATAAAATTAGAAAATCAAAAAAAAAAAAAAGAATTTTTTTAAAAAAATATTATTGTTGGTGTTTGAGCACAAGAACAAGATTAAAATAAGTTTTGAATTTTTTTTTAAATTTTACAATGATATGCAATAATTTCAATTCTTTCCAAAATTTTTTTGAATTTTTTTTTGTTTTGACCTTCAACTTTACAAATTTTTTAAATTTACAAAAATTTTGTCTTTATTAAAAAAATTGAAAATCAATTTTGAAACATTCAACGATCAATTCAAAAAAAAAATCATTATTTTTTTTTTTATTAAATTCAGCATTTTTTGCTAATTAGTTAGCATCTAGTTTTCAGTTTGTTTTGTTTTTCTTTTTTTTTAAAAAACTTAGTTTTAAATTTGATCTGATTTTTTTGATCTTAAACTTCAACATGCCGATTTAGTCGACTGTAAAAAAAAAATAGTCGATTACAGTCGACTTGATGATTTACTAGTCGACTCACAACACTAGTTGAAATCTCCACATATAATTACACCATCATATTTGGAACTGTTCAATATCTCATATGACCTCTTAATACTCTCGAGTATTTTGTTATCGTTTGCATTTTTACCACAGGGTCAGTAAAAGCAACCAGCCATAATTCTCTCTCCTTCTATAATTAAACCACACCAAATCTGTTCGACCTCGCTATCGCAGAGAACCGAAAAGATCAAACACCTTCTCAGATGCTGATTTTGACACTTGAGTCAAAGCTTTTTTCCAATATTTTTTTCTCTAGGTCCAGATTATAGACTATGTTTAAAAGGAAAAAAATAATTTTTGACCGTCATTATTCCGCAGAAATGAAAAATTTCATGTCTTTTTTCAGTTTTTTTGTTCAAAAAAATCAAAAATCACTACCCAGTCAACTAGTTCTAAATGCGTCATCGCTGAATCTTCGGTAATCATCGATTAGACATTCATAAATTTAATGAAAAATCGTTTTAAAATAACGTCTTAGTAAATTTGAAAATTTCAATTAGTTTTTATAACTCTCAAGTTTGACAATCCTAATTTAAATCAGAAAAAATTTAAAATTTGTAAAAAAGTTATTGGTCTTTTTGAAATTTAGACTCCTCCTTTCAAAATAATACGTTGAACTTTTAAAAGTTTGTGTAACGACATTTTAAAATATTCAATATTATTTTTATGTCTGTTATCCAAATAATTTAATATTTTATGGTTTCGATTTGAATTCAAATGGGATCACAGCTACCAAAAAGAAACCTTTTTAATGTGTCTTTTCTTATGTGCAGGATAAAGTACGACTACCACTAAATTAGGTGTTTTGAGAGTATCTAAGATTTTCTTATTTTTTTCTAAGTTTCGTAACAGTTCACTTATCAATTGAAAATGTTATAATTTTTATCTTTTTTTTGTTAAGATTCACGTAAGTCGATTTTAGCGCCTTTTATCCTCTATTGACGAGTTGAAGTCTAGAAAACGTCTTTAAAAACAATTGAAAGAAAAAATTTCAACAAGAGACTGGTTTGAACAAATATGAATCACAAATTAAAAACAAAATTTTCCGACATCCCAACCTCTCATCAAAAGAAAAGTTCAAATCTTTTTAGTCGTTGTCTCTGAAAAAGCGGATATTGTTAATATTTTTTTTCTTTCTATTAAGCGGTTTAACTTTGTCAATTAATAAATTTAAACAGGGAGTAATAAAAAAAAAACTTTACAAGATACCCAATTTTACAAATAATAAACACTCAAAATTATCAGATATTAGGTGGGTATGGGCTACTCGAAAAATTTAGGTATTAGATTCGGGTAGGGTGTCGGTTACCTTGAAATTTTGGAATTCAGGCATGAATTTGAGTAACCCTCAAATTTGAGTGTTTTATAGATTTTATAGTTTTTTTTCGAAAATAATTGGGTTTTGGGTATTTATACCCTAATTTTGTGGGTTACCCCTATCCACCCAATACCCTAAAATTAATGGGTCTGATAATTTTGAGTCTAAGTCAGTTAAAAATTCGAGACTTAAGTCTTTTTGAGTATAAGTCTTCGTCGAAATACTTTTCGCTTTATTTCACTATTACCATTCAGAAATTTATTAACCAATTATTCCAACTATGACCAATAGAAACTTGTGTTAAGTAATCCCAGTAAGTCCAACCTCTTAAAAAAAAATTTTTTTTTTCTTGTTTTTCTTTAATGTTTTTGATCGCCTATTAATCTTAAAAATTTTTTTTTTCAATTACTGCATCTGTTGAAAAAAAAATTTAACGGTAAGTATTTTTTATTTTTAGAAAATGCTCTTAATTGTTTATTCTCTTTTATATTCACCGCTTTTTCTAAAGTAACTGAAAACAAACGACAAGCAATATATTTTTAAAAAAGATATAAGATGACGAAAACAGACAAAAAGTTCAAATATTTTTACTTTTTATCGATCTTCAAATTTTAAAAAAAATTTAATTTTTTTTCTGTATCTTTTTATAATTTCGAAAATACAGACCCAAGACTTTTGATGGTGAAAGCTCTTTTTTGGGACCTTCATGAACGTTTTCCTAATTGAAAAGATAATTAAGCAATTAATCGTAGTCTTTCGCGTAATTGTAGAACAATTTTTCGAAATTTTCTTGATTTCTCTATGTTCGGTAAACTTTGAAACTTCTGACTTGGATATTATCTAAAACCCTAAATATCTAAAAATCACGATCTATTTCTTAAATAGATTCTTCTCGTGAAGCAAGAGCTCTAGGTGTACTTAAAAGCAGTCAATAAAATCGACTTAAACACTTCAACACTAGGATATACTTCAACAATAGGATAGACTTAAAAATTAAATAGCGGAGCAGCTTTTCTAACACTTTTAAACCTCGAAAGATCTGAAAACATTGAATTCACAAAAATCATTGTACTAAGAAAATCCACTAAAAGTCGATATTTTTCATCGATGAAACATGCTGAAATGTAACGGTCCACATTAATGTTGCATCGATGATTTTTTTCTAATGTTCATTGATGTTGCATTAAAAAATGATTGACTGGGTAAGATGATAAGAATAACATACTAAAAAGCGGAATTCCGATTTTGAAATTTTGCGGAAAATAACAAAAAAAACGGACTCTGAATAAAAATCGCTTTGTTGATCGTTTTTTGGACATATTGTAGCGGCAAAAGTATTTGATGCGTTTTTGATATTTTAAACAAAATGAATGTCCACCTAAGGTTACTCAAATTCTAACTTTTGGATAGCCTTAGGCGGCTTTCATATGAAATTCGATTCTTAAAAATTTTTTAGTTAGATTTAGATTTCTTTATTTAAAATTGATTCGTACCTGACTAGGGTAAATTACACAATTTTTGGGTTTAATTTTAATCAGAAGTATAAAATAAAAGTTGAAAATAAATTATTATTTAATATTATTGTTTTGTATCGTTTTTGTGTGAGAGGCGAATATTGATTCGCATGATTTTCGTTAAATTTTTCACTAATTTTTTCAAAAGTCTCTAGAAAGCAGAATTTCCGTCTTTTAAGCATTGTGAAGTTTCGTTCAAAAAGTTCAAAAAAATCAGAAAAAAAATAAAAAAGCTGAATAATTTTTGATAGGAAGTGATGATGGGTTTAAAAAATGTACCAAAAGGTGTAACAAAAATTGTTACATGACTAAGAATAAAGAAAAATCAAAAACAAAATTTGATCGATCGATTATTGATTTTAGAAAAAAAACGAGTGTTTTGTTAAGTTTATTATGTCATCATGAGATAAAAATTCAAAACTATCCCTTAATGATTATTCAAGAAAATCGTAAAATATTCAACGCCGTAAGCGAGAGTTATTGCGATTTTATTGAAATTAATTAATCATCTAATTATCACTTAATGTTTGTGGATAGGGTGTTGTACAAAACAAAATATAACTGTAATCTAAAGGTCTTGGGTTCGATCCCCGCTCAAACTTTAGAGGAGAGTGTTCAAACATTTTTTTGTTCCATTATTTCGGCTCTGAATAGGCAATTTTTCTCTAGCTTAAGTATGGAATGGGTTTTGTTGGACACTGTATTCAATAATTCGAACAATTTTTGGCATATAATCGATTATTTAAAATTTTTATCTCATGATGACATAATAAACTTAACAAAACACTCGTTTTTTTTCTAAAATCAATAATCGATCGATCAAATTTTGTTTTTGATTTTTCTTTATTCTTAGTCATGTAACAATTTTTGTTACACCTTTTGGTACATTTTTTAAACCCATCATCACTTCCTATCAAAAATTATTCAGCTTTTTTATTTTTTTTCTGATCTTTTTGAACTTTTTGAACGAAACTTCACAATGCTCGTCTTTTAGTATCCTGTATTGCGAAATATGGGGAGAAAAAGTTGCGGTAAATGGCTGCGGAAATTCAGTTTTAGCACACGCTTAATTTAGACTAAACAAATTTTGTTTCAGATAAGACAAGTTTTATTTATGGCATATCACCTTAAGAACAATTTTTATAACAATTCTGCACAATTGCTATCGCTTTATTGCTAAAAATGATGTCAAGACCATGAATATTTTTTTAAATGGACCTTGTGTTGAAAATTTTTCAAACTCATACCCCCTGGTTTACTGTTTTATAAATTCAGCGAGACAACGCTCTGAAAATAAATTCCCTTCAACTTACCGTAAATCCTTACAAACTACCCCGGGGTAATGGGGTATAAATAGCTTTAAGCCCCCGACCTAAGACTCGGTTATAACCTCAGTTTTTTAATTTCGAATTTTCTTTTTAACCCCGGGGCAAAATTAAAAAAATAAAATTAATTCTTATAAACTTAGAGAATAAAATTCAATACAACCCCAGTGTGCTTCCTAAGTATTTTTTTTATAGTCGCATGGGATTTTATTGGTGTAAAAATTACACACCCATGAGCTTAAAATTTGTTTTATTCATGTACATTTAAGCTTTGCAAACAATGCTTATTCTATTCTTATTTAAACAATAGTATCGTACATGTGTTACATGTTACATTGAACGAAAATTTACGGTAGTTGGTTTCAATTTTTAGTTTATCAAAAAAAATTACGAAGTATCAGTTGATGAGATAGTTCAAACTTGCAAGGAGAGTGGTGAAGAGTCTGATACGGATATGGAAATAAATTGAATTTTAAAGTTATTTTATTCTCTTTTTTTTTAAATTTTTTATTACCGTAAACCCCCTCTATTTGTATCCAGTAGTTTTTTTTAAATATTTCGATAGGTAAAGTACTGTTTCAAAATCTCATACCTTTAGTTTATAGACTAGGTTGAGGGGGTTAGAATGAGGTATTTTCGAGCCATTGATATAACGAAATTTAAACATAAATCGAATATTAAAGAGCAAATTTTCTGGGTACAAATAGAGGGGGTTTACGGTATTCTTGTGAATTTTAATCGAACAAAAAACATTATAACCCCGGTCAAAAATCAATTCATTTTTTTTATAAGCTCATTTAGAAAAATAAAATTTTTCTTTTTACCCCAGTGTTTTTTATCTGAAGCCCATGGGGTAGTTTGCAAGGATTTACGGTAATACGGAACTGAAATGCCCATTAAGTCTGAATAAATTTTAATTTGGATTAAAAAAAATATAAAATTGGGAGATTGGTTATGTTTTAGCTTTGAAAAGATAATAATAAAGTTTAAAAGACAATCCACTGTAACTAATAAATAACAAAAAGTGGCTCTTGGGAACGTATGTATAATTAGGCTGGTAGACCGGTTTCGACGAACCGGCTTAAATTCGGTTTTTTACAAAACCAGTCTTAGAACGGAACCGGTTCCAAAAACCAGCTTCAAAATGGAACCAGTTACAAAAACCGGTTTTGAATAAGAATCGGTTCCAAAAGCCGGCTTCAAAATGGAACCAGTTTCAAAAACCGGTTTTGAATAAGAATCGGTTATAAAACCGGCTTCAGTCGGTTTTAGTTCGAATAAGATGATAAAAATATCTTTGAGTGTAAGGATCTCCAAAAACATCTATAATGATAATAAAATCAAAAAAAGCTTTGGATTTTTATTCCCGTTTTTATTTATGTATTAAGGTAAGATGAAGGCTTATGATTAGAGTCCACAAAAATATGTGAAAAGAAGCTTAAAAGCTTTGAAGTGGAGCTTTTGATTGCAACATTTGAATAATGAAATTAATCATATAATAGTACAATGTCCAAATGCAAAAAAATATCATCATTTTTTCTTAATCGATTTTATATTAACTAATTGAATTATTAGCCTTGAAACAAAAATAGTCTCAGAAAAATAACAAAACAAGAAAAATGAACTCCTAATTACTCAAATAAGAATTAATGAAATTTTACTCAAGAAATTTTTAATGTCTTTAAACGACTTTAAATAAAAATTGAATTATTCAAACTCTTTTCTTACCTAAGATATCTCATTAGTATTGCTATAAAATCGATTATTGTTAAGCTAGATTACGTCATTTGTTCAATATAGATTAAGATATACAAAATATTTATTAACTATTATATCTTCTCTTCAATAATTCACAAAATACCAATTTGACTAATCGAGGGTTTTGTTTAATGATAAGCAAGGCCTACCAAAAAAAGCGAACAGAATCTAATGAGAGTATATTTAAACCGTTCTTTAGATTCTTTTCACATATTTTTGTGGACTCTAATCATAAGCCTTCATCTTACCTTAATACATAAATAAAAACGGGAATAAAAATCCAAAGCTTTTTTTGATTTTATTATCATTATAGATGTTTTTGGAGATCCTTACACTCAAAGATATTTTTATCATCTTATTCGAACTAAAACCGACTGAAGCCGGTTTTATAACCGATTCTTATTCAAAACCGGTTTTTGAAACTGGTTCCATTTTGAAGCCGGCTTTTGGAACCGGTTCTAATTTGAAACTGGTTTTTTAAACCGGCTCTAATTTAAAGCTGATTTTTGAAACCGGTTGCGATTAGGAGCCGGTCTGTAAACCACTTTAAAAATCATAACCGGTCTACCAGCCCTATGTATAAGATATGATAGAACAAGTGATCAAATGAATGGCGGAGTAATTTAAAGTTTGAGGTGTTCAAAAAATACTTTTCAGCAGTTGTATAGTTTTCGAAAGCTTTGTTTAGCGTCTTCAGTTATGTCTATTTGTTCTGGGTGTAAGAGTTGATTCAGCAGTTCCATTAAGGTAAAATCTAACATCAAGACTAAAATTTTTTAAATTTGAAAACTTTGAAATTATTCAATGTCTTTAATTAGACATTTGATGAAATTCAAATCATGCACAACATTATTTAATGAGAAATCAAATTTTTAATTGTTAAAAATAATTGTGTTTTTTTTATTTGAAAATAAAAAAATATTCACTTTCAAGTGCAAAAACTAAATTAAATTTTAATTAAAATTTTGCATTAAACATTCCCGAAGCATTTTTATTTTGCCTTGTGTTTTAGGAATTTTATTGTTTTTGTCTAAATCAGAATTCAGCCAACCGGAATTAAAAAACATTCGATTTTCGCTACAAGAAAACAAATTGAGATTTTTCATTAAAATTTTTTGTCCAAACACTACGAGAGTATTTAAAATGTAGTAGAATTCTGAATCATTTATCAATTGTTCTATAATGTGTTCAAAAATGGTATCTTGTTTAGTATTAGTACTTGCAGTTTTGGTATTAAATGTTATTGAGCCAACTCTTGCTCAAAACAACTCAAACGCAACTGTTTCTGCATTTAGTTCAAATACTACAAAGTCAAATTCAACCTCAAATTCAGCTAAAAATTTGGATATAAAATTCACAGGAGGAGTTATTCAACTTGCTTTATCATTTTTTATTTTTAGAAATTTTAATTAATAATTTTTTATTTGGCTTAATAAATTTATAAAAATAATATTCTTTTCTTTGTCAAAAAGGTAAAAGATTTTAGATTTTTGAGATGGTATCCAAATAGCGGATTCTGAATTAGAGAGAGCTATCCATGCAAGTGCTACTACTTGGAAAAATCGTAAATGGCTGTATGACAGAGAGCATCATGACGTTTTTTTCAAAATTATTGTCGATCCAAAAATGATTATAAAGTTCCGGCAATTCAAAACTTCCACGCTATCAAAACTTTTCAATTTCGATATCAGATTCGGAATCTGCGTTCCTAGACAAAATTCTGAACAAAATGTTGGGACTAGTTTATTCGTTTTCGTTTTACTTTTTGTACAGTAAAGGCCAAAAAAATTCACAAAAATCAAAAATTACTAAGATGAGGAAATTTGGAATTTTTGACCGAAAATTCGTAATACTCATGCAAAAAAACCTAAAAAAACATATTTCTCTTAACCAAGAGCTTGTTCCTTTAAAAAGTCGATTTTAGGCGCTGAAAAAGGCACCAATTTGGTCATTTTTTGGAAAATTTTGAAAAAACGTTTTATAATAAATCCATGTATCTTTTCTAAGGTTTTCTTGCATGAGGATTACGATTTTTTTGTCAAAAATACCAAATTTCCTCATCTTAGTGATTTTTGATTTTGGTGAATATTTTCGTCCTTTACTGTACAAAAAGTAAAACGAAAACGAATAAACTAGTCCCAACATTTTGTTCAGAATTTTGTCTAGTTTCAGAATCTTTAGTAAAAATTGGGGGTATTTGGTATTTTGAAGGACGAGATTCGATTTAACTGTAATTATGTACATTTTTCCGCTTTTTTCCTAGGATAAATTCACACATTATTTTTTTTTCCTTAACATTAAACACATTTTCTTGTAGAGTAGAATATGCGCTTTCAGACTATACGCCCATTATATATGATAAATGATCAAAGCTGAGAAATGGTGACCAAGTTTCTCTTGATCTATAAAACTAGGGGAGGGGGGTCAAAAAAAATTTTTTTTTTCGAATTATAAAACAATACATTGTTAGAGGTTTTTTGGGACGCAGATTCCGAATCTGATATGGAAATAGCAAAGTTTTGATAGCGTGGAAGTTTTGAATTACCGCAGCCTTCAAAAATTGACCAAATTTGGCTATTTGATGAAAATAATTGGTATAATTTTGGACTAAAACGGGGAGACTTTCGTTGTGGAGGTCCATTCAGAAGGTCGAAAGTTCAAATCCAAGTCGTATCAAAAAAATTCAATTCGAGTTACCAAATTATTATCAGTGACATGAGCAAAACAAAGCATACCCAAGCTCCTTATCGTTTTTTTTCGAGTATTGGTAGTTCTATAGAAATAAAAGAATTTGATGAAATTCAAATCATGCGCAACATGATTTAATGAGGAATCAAATTAAAAAAATTTTTAAATGTTCAAAATGATTGTTGTTTTTTATTTAAAATGAATAAAGTTATGAGTTTATTTTCCTATTTACTTCCAAGTGAAAAGACTAAATTATATTTTAATTAAAATTTTGAAAAACATTCCGCACTTTTTTAATTGCGATAGGCACCTTTTTATTTGTTGCCTAAATCAAGATCCGGTATTAAAAAACATTCGATTTTCTCTACAAGAAAACAAATTGAGATTTTTCATTAAAATTTTTTGTCCAAACACTACGAAAGCTTTTAAAATCTAGTATTATTCTGAATCATTTATCAATTGTTCTATAATGTGTTCTAAAATGGTTTCTTGTTTAGTATTAGTACTTGCAGTTTTGGTATTAAATGTTATTGAGCCAACTCTTGCTCAAAACAACTCAAACGAAACTGTTTTATTTGGCTAAATAAATTTATAAAAAACTTTTAGCTAATTTTTTACTTTTTGAAATGGTATACAGGGGTTGATTTTTTTTCCGGAAATTTTACACGAGGCCGGGTAGGGTCGGTAGTTTACGAGGGAAGAAAAGTGAAGAAGAAAAATTTTCTTACCCGAATCGGGGTGGTTTATAAAATTTCAAAAAGGAAAAAAAACTGGGTGGGTTGGTCTTTCTGAGAAAAAAATAAATACAAAAGAAAAAAAATCAAGTTAAATTCTTTTTCAACTTTGCGAAAAGATGTTTAGCCTCTCCCTTCAAATTTTATTTTTATTACGTTAAAAATTTAAAACGAAGCGGGTTAATAAATAATCTTAAAAAGGCTTGTTTTTTTAATTGACTGTGTGAATGGAGCAGGATAAAAAAATAACGTTTGAATTACATCGTTTTGAAATTAATGATTATTTTGGTGTGAGTTTGATAATGATCTAAGAGTATTAAAA
Source organism: Brachionus rubens (assembly GCA_022207745.1). Lineage (NCBI taxonomy): Eukaryota > Metazoa > Rotifera > Eurotatoria > Ploima > Brachionidae > Brachionus > Brachionus rubens. Next base: position 3,784,047 of record JAJVHD010000005.1, read on the forward strand.
AAAGCCGATAAAGTTTGCATATCCAGCGTTTCTATGAATACTCACTCTCTATATTCATATTTTTTAGACAAATTATGTGAACTAAGTCACGGAAATTAACTTGATTCGACGGTTCGGGATTCGATTCTACGTGGAGAAGAAATTATCTGATTCCTTTATTCGTATGAGACGACCATTTTCAAATTCTTGGGAAACCAGTGAATATATTTTTAGAAGGGACCTTAGAAAACAAGTTTGCACTGATAATATTTAGGGGGGTGGGTATTAAAAAGTTTAGTATCTAAAGGACTTTTCTTCCCAAGGGTGGGTATATTTTGCGGAATATTTTTGACCCCCCGCCTAGTGTTAGAAATTTTTTTTTTATTACCCCGTGTGGTATAACATAAAAATACTACAGTTTGAAAAATGTCGGGTCAGCCTAAAACCCGGAATCGCCGGAACGGAATTTATCCGGAACTCAATACCTAAAATCCGTAACTCTCGAGGACCGAACAAATGACTAAAATACGGAATGAGTTTCGGGAATTTGACTAAAATCAGGATCCAATCGATATACAGTTAACTCACACTTAAATCACCCCATTTTTCCTTAAAATTGGGAGTGATATAACTTGAAGGTGACATAACTAGAAAATTTTTAAATGAAATAAGTACCGTTTGTTCTTTACAACGCCGGTGATTTAAGTTAAATAGTGACAAAAGTATGTAGTGATATAAGTGTAAGTTGACTGTATTTTTACTCAATTCATTAAATAACGCAAATAAACTTTGTCAGAAACGTGGTGTTTCTCATAAATGAGTACATCCTCGAAAAACATTCAAATATTTGGTTTATTTATTTATTAAAGTAAACAAAAACTATGACAAAAGTCTATCTGTAAAATTACTAAGATAATACGCCTTTTCTTCAATGACACTGCATTTCTTTCAGCTTACTGAATAACGCTCAAAAATTAAGATTAAATAATTAAGAATTACCAATACGCTAAAAATAAGATTACCTCTTTCAAAATTTTTTTAAACCACCCCTTTTCATTCTTCTTTTTAAGAAATCTCTAAATACGTATTATTATTCAAACAATTAGCATAGCTAATTGTTTGAATAACATTTTTATTCCATTCCGAAGCTCATTCCGAATTTTAGTCATTTGTTCCGTCCTCGAGAGTTCCGGATCTTAGGTATTGAGTTCCGGGTAAATTCAGTTCCGGCAATTCCGGGTTTTAGGCTGACCCAATGTTATGTGAAATAATTTTTATGTTCAATCTCTGATCTGATATCTTTTAACAAAGTCGTATCAGAGATTAAATCCTAAGCACAGTCTAAAATCATTTACTAGAGGAATTGCTATTAATAAAAACTTTATTAACACTGCGCGGCGATTCGAGAGATAACTGTAAAATTGAAATTTTAGATTGCATTAATAATCTGTGTAAAAACTGTAACATTTTCGAAAGAACAACTGTACTTCTAGCATAAATTTCAAAGAATTCTAACTAAAATTCGAAATTTTGTGATTCGGTCGAATAATAAAAATTAATTGATGTGGAAATGTTTTACAGACATCGCATTCATGTAAAAATCAAAATAAGATAAAAAAAAGGTGTCCCTTTTTTAAAAATTGAAAATTATTTGCGTCAGAAGAAAAACGCCAACAAGTAACTTCTGAATGAGCAAACATGTTTTTTTTTTAATTGTTAAATTTCAAAAAAATAGACTTTAATAGATTTTAATTTCTGGTTGACTCTTAGAAAATGATATCTAAATGAATAATAATTTCTAATTAAATAAGAATTTTTGACATGGTTGAATATAAAAGTTTATTAAATCAAAAAAGAAAAAAAACATTTCGGGAAAAAATAATCATGTTTTTTAAAAGAATTTCGAGTTAAAAAGTGATCTCAAGTATTTAAAGGTGATCAATTTTATAAAAAATACACATATTTTAAAAATGAAAATATCGTTTCTTTATATTGTTTTTTTAAGTGCTATAGTTATCGGAATAAATGCAAATCTATCCAGTATAACTGAAGATGAGACTACATCAACATCCACTACAACAACAGAGGCAGTAACAACTACAACAGCAGAAGATGGAACAACTACATCAACCGATACACAAACTACTACATCAATGGATGAAGGGACCACTTCCGATTCACAAACAACTACAACAGCAGAAGATGGAACAACAACAACAACCGATGAACAAACAACTACTACAGTTGATGAAGGAACCAGTACAACGGATGCTCAGAGCACAACCACAGCAGAAGATAGAACAACTACAACAACCGATGCACAAACTACTATAACAGTGGAAGAAGGTACCACTACAACGGAAGTTCAGAGCACAACCACAGCAGAAGATGGAACAACTACATCAACCGATACACAAACTACTACATCAATGGATGAAGGGACCACTTCCGATTCACAAACAACTACAACAGCAGAAGATGGAACAACAACAACAACCGATGAACAAACAACTACTACAGTTGATGAAGGAACCAGTACAACGGATGCTCAGAGCACAACCACAGCAGAAGATAGAACAACTACAACAACCGATGCACAAACTACTATAACAGTGGAAGAAGGTACCACTACAACGGAAGTTCAGAGCACAACCACAGCAGAAGATGGAACAACTACATCAACCGATTCACAAACTACTACATCAATGGATGAAGGGACCACTACCGATTCACAAACATCAACCGATGCACAAACAACAACAACAACCGATCCACTAACAACAACAACAGGACAAGATGGAACAACAACAACAACCGATGCACAAACTACTATTACAGTGGAAGAAGGGACCAGTACAACGGATGCTCAGAGCACAACCACAGCAATAGATGGAACAACTACATCAATGGATGAAGGGACCACTTCCGATTCACAAACAACTACAACAGCAGAAGATGGAACAACAACAACAACCGATGAACAAACAACTACTACAGTTGATGAAGGAACCAGTACAACGGATGCTCGGAGCACAACCACAGCAGAAGATAGAACAACTACAACAACCGATGCACAAACTACTATAACAGTGGAAGAAGGTACCACTACAACGGAAGTTCAGAGCACAACCACAGCAGAAGATGGAACAACTACATCAACCGATTCACAAACTACTACATCAATGGATGAAGGGACCACTACCGATTCACAAACATCAACCGATGCACAAACAACAACAACAACCGATCCACTAACAACAACAACAGGACAAGATGGAACAACAACAACAACCGATGCACAAACTACTATTACAGTGGAAGAAGGGACCAGTACAACGGATGCTCAGAGCACAACCACAGCAATAGATGGAACAACTACATCAATGGATGAAGGGACCACTTCCGATTCACAAACAACTACAACAGCAGAAGATGGAACAACAACAACAACCGATGAACAAACAACTACTACAGTTGATGAAGGAACCAGTACAACGGATGCTCAGAGCACAACCACAGCAGAAGATAGAACAACTACAACAACCGATGCACAAACTACTATAACAGTGGAAGAAGGTACCACTACAACGGAAGTTCAGAGCACAACCACAGCAGAAGATGGAACAACTACATCAACCGATTCACAAACTACTACATCAATGGATGAAGGGACCACTACCGATTCACAAACATCAACCGATGCACAAACAACAACAACAACCGATCCACTAACAACAACAACAGGACAAGATGGAACAACAACAACAACCGATGCACAAACTACTATTACAGTGGAAGAAGGGACCAGTACAACGGATGCTCAGAGCACAACCACAGCAATAGATGGAACAACTACATCAATGGATGAAGGGACCACTTCCGATTCACAAACAACTACAACAGCAGAAGATGGAACAACAACAACAACCGATGAACAAACAACTACTACAGTTGATGAAGGAACCAGTACAACGGATGCTCGGAGCACAACCACAGCAGAAGATAGAACAACTACAACAACCGATGCACAAACTACTATAACAGTGGAAGAAGGTACCACTACAACGGAAGTTCAGAGCACAACCACAGCAGAAGATGGAACAACTACATCAACCGATTCACAAACTACTACATCAATGGATGAAGGGACCACTACCGATTCACAAACATCAACCGATGCACAAACAACAACAACAACCGATCCACTAACAACAACAACAGGACAAGATGGAACAACAACAACAACCGATGCACAAACAACTATTACAGTGGAAGAAGGGACCAGTACAACGGATGCTCAGAGCACAACCACAGCAGAAGATGGAACAACTACATCAACCGATTCACAAACTACTACATCAATGGATGAAGTGACCACTACCGATTCACAAACATCAACCGATGCACAAACAACAACAACAACAACCGATCCACTAACAACAACAACAGGACAAGATGGAACAACAACAACAACCGATCCACTAACAACAACAACAGGACAAGATGGAACAACAACAACAACCGATCCACTAACAACAACAACAGGACAAGATGGAACAACAACAACAACCGATCCACTAACAACAACAACAGGACAAGATGGAACAACAACAACAACCGATCCACTAACAACAACAACAGGACAAGATGGAACAACAACAACAACCGATCCACTAACAACAACAACAGGACAAGATGGAACAACAACAACAACCGATGCACAAACTACTATTACAGTGGAAGAAGGGACCACTACAACGGAAGTTCAGAGCACAACCACAGCAGAAGATGGAACAACTACATCAACCGATTCACAAACTACTACATCAATGGATGAAGGGACCACTTCCGATTCACAAACAACTACAACAGGACAAGATGGAACAACAACAACAACCGATGAACAAACAACTACTACAGTTGATGAAGGAACCAGTACAACGGAAGCTCAGAGCACAACCACAGCAGAAGATGGAACATCTACAACAACCGATGCACAAACTACTATAACAGTGGAAGAAGGTACCACTACAACGGAAGTTCAGAGCACAACCACAGCAGAAGATGGAACAACTACATCAACCGATTCACAAACTACTACATCAATGGATGAAGGGACCACTTCCGATTCACAAACAACTACAACAGGACAAGATGGAACAACAACAACAACCGATGCACAAACTACTATTACAGTTGATGAAGGAACCAGTACAACGGATGCTCAGAGCACAACCACAGCAGAAGATAGAACAACTACAACAACCGATGCACAAACTACTATAACAGTGGAAGAAGGTACCACTACAACGGAAGTTCAGAGCACAACCACAGCAGAAGATGGAACAACTACATCAACCGATTCACAAACTACTACATCAATGGATGAAGGGACCACTACCGATTCACAAACATCAACCGATGCACAAACAACAACAACAACAACCGATCCACTAACAACAACAACAGGACGAGATGGAACAACAACAACAACCGATGCACAAACTACTATTACAGTGGAAGAAGGGACCACTACAACGGAAGTTCAGAGCACAACCACAGCAGAAGATGGAACAACTACATCAACCGATTCACAAACTACTTCATCAATGGATGAAGGGACCACTACCGATTCACAAACATCAACCGATGCACAAACAACAACAACAACAACCGATCCACTAACAACAACAACAGGACAAGATGGAACAACAACAACAACCGATGAACAAACAACTACTACAGTTGATGAAGGAACCAGTACAACGGAAGCTCAGAGCACAACCACAGCAGAAGATGGAACATCTACATCAACCGATCCACTAACAACAACAACAGAAAAAGATGGAACAACAACAACAACAACCGATGAACAAGCTCAGACTACAGCTTCAGCAAAACCTTTTACAAAAACAACTGTCATTTTTACAAAAGAAACATCAACAACCTTTATGCTTCCAAACAATCTCTCTAGTAGTTCTTTACCCACAAGTTTCTCATCCAAAATTCTAACAAACAGTGTTACATCTGACAAAACCAGTGTTTCAACAAATATTATTTTAACTACTGATTTTCCAAAATCAAAAAGAAAACTTTTTATCCGTATTGACGGTGGAATTTACATCATTCTCCCTAATAGAGGAAGAATTCTAATAGTAGAGTCGTATGATTTAACAAATTTAGAGCAGTCTATTATAGAAACAGTTGGGACCGGATCTTCTGTCTCTGTTCTTTCGTAAGTCTTTTTTTCTGAGATTTATTTTTCTCAACATTATTTTTTGATTTTTCTTTAGAAATGGGCCTAATTCATATTATACAGTCATTAATTATGTTACAGAAACTTCGGTAAATTCTACTCTTAGCTTAGACTCTCGATTAAAAAATATTGTTCAAGATTTAAAATCATCTCAAGCTAAGTTCAATTCACTTGTTCCTCAAGGTTTAACGGTAACCGTAGATACAAGCAAAATGCTCGTGTCAGGTTTGTTAGCTTCATTTATTTTTTATCATCATTTTATTTTCTCTTATTTTAAGCTAATGAGACCTTTACAAATGCAAATGGAACAATTAATTTGGTTAGTTGTTCAAAGACACAAAATACGACTGATATTTCTTGCTTAAAAGGGATTGTTTTACCTAACGGAAATTTTTCATTCGAATCAGAAGTAATTATTAATACAGATTCAAATAATATTATTACATCATTTTCAAAAATTTGTACTGGTAATTTGTTCAACATAATCCTTGCTGTTGTATCGATTATAATTTTTAATTATTTTGATTGATCTTTTAATCTTTTCAATAAATTATATTTTAGCATTTAATTAAAAAAACCCTTAAGGTTCCGGCAATTCAAAACTTCCACGCTATCAAAACTTTTCAATTTCGATATCAGATTCGGAATTTGAATCTGCGTCCCAAAAAAACGCAAAAAATGTATTTTTTACATTTTTGAAAAAAATTTTTTTTGACCCCCCTCTAGTTTTATAAAAAAAGAGTAAGTTTGTCATTGTTTTTGACAGATATCTCAGCTATTTGATTATTTATCATATATAATGGGCATATATTCTGAAAGCGCATATTTTACTCTAAAGAATATGTGTATAATATTGCGGAATAAATGTGTGAATTTATCCTAGGAAAAAAGCGGGAAAATGTACATAATTACAGTTAAATCGAATCTCGTCGTTCAAAATACCAAATACCCCCAATTTTTACTATAGAGTCTGAAACTAGACAAAATTCTGAAAAAATGCTGAAAAACTTTTTGTACAGTAAAGACCGAAAAAGTTCACAAAAATCACTAAGATGAAGGAATTTGGTGTTTTTTGGGACGCAGATTCCGAATCTGATATCGGAATTGAAAAGTTGTGGAAGTTTTGAATTGCCGGAACCTTATCAATAAACAAATCTATTTGTCGATTTTTCGGCAATCCAAGAAGCTATGTTCAGGAGTATACATTGTATTCTTTTGTCTGTTTATTTTCATTCGGGATCGATCACCATTTAATCTCTTGTGAATCTTGCAAACTAGATGAGAATCTCAGGATATTATTTATGCATGGCTTTGTAAAGTTCAAATCAAGGGTAAAAAATCTAATTGAAACATTAGACATGATTACGGAGACGTTAAATCGAGGTTTTGCGATTGAAATGATTTATCTCGATTTTATGAAAGTCATTGACATGGTACCACATTCCGAGCTAATTGCAAAATTTAAAAGTGGTTGGTTTCATGGTTCACTTTTAACCTGGCTTGAGTCTTTTCTAAAAAACTGCAAGAAAAAAGTGGTTCTTGGTGGTAAAAAATCGAGTTGAAAAGACGTTCTGAGTGGTGTCTCCCAAGGATCAGTCCTTAGACCATTACTGTTCATTATATTCATAAAAGATTTTGTTAAATTATTTGCCGAAGATAGTAAGCTCTTAGCTATTATTCGTAACCCGATCGACCAAGAACTCTTGCAAAAGGATCTTGACAATTCGAATGGAGGCAGCAAGGGAAGATGAATTTCAATTTTAAGAAATATAAGGTAATGCACCTAGGTGCATGCTCAAATTCATCAAAATATAGAATACTATTTTAATTATAATTTTAACCCCCTTGATTCAGCTTACGTTTTAGAATCCACAAGTTCCGAGAGAGATCTTGGTATTTTCATTAGGAAAAGCTGGACGTCTAAAGCTTACTTTTCATTGGTCACACTAAAACGATCATTCACAGCTTGAAACTTTCTTTCTTTATACACGACGTATGTAAGACCGCACCTTGAGTATTCTCCAGTAGCTTGGAACCCTTTCAAAAAAGAAGACATCAAAATAATCGAAAAAGTACAAATATAGGCTACAAAATTAGTTCCCAGCATACGTAACAAAAGTTACGATGATCGACTAAGAATATTGGGTCCAATTACTCTTGAATAGTCAAGAAAAAGAGGTGATCTAATCCAGCTGTTTAAAATTGAGAATGAATTCCGGCAACAACCGGCCCTTCCAGTTCAACAAAAAGTAGCAAGCGAAAGTATCGACAAGTTGTCAAAGAATGTCCTTCAAGGCACAACTTTTTCAATTTGAAATCAAAAATCAGATTTTTAAAAATAATAAAATTTAACAAAATCATTAACTCTCGGATAGGTTTTTTCTTCCAATAAATGAATGTACCAAAGCATTAAAAAAATGAATAATTACGGATACATCACACCAAATAAGGATTCAAGTTTTTGTACACCAAAATTTTTAATTTTATTTTTACCAATTAAGCTATAATTAATTCGAAACTTTAATTAACAATTCTGAAAATATATCGAAATGACATTTTTCATTAGCAAATTATAATTAGACCGAGTGGTATGTGCCATTTACTTGATTCACATGAACACTTTTTCTTGATTTTAAAATAAAAAAACAATTACAACTTTGTTTCCTATTAATTTTCGAAACAATTAAGACATTTTTATTTTAAAGAAAAATTTTCTCGTCTTGTTTTAAAATTTAATAAAAAATGAAAACGATTTCTTGTTTTTATGTCGGGTTACTTTTTATGGTTTTAAGTATTGATTTAATTGAGCCTTCATCGGATACCACTAACCCAACTTTAGCTGCAACAACCCCTTCAGAAGTTTCAACACCGGCTGCAACAGCGATCACTGCTGGAGGATCATCAACAGCTCAACCAGGCTCAGCATCAACTCCTCAGTCAGCAACAGGAACCGCTGCTGGAGGATCAACAGCACCTCAACTAGGCTCAGCATCAATTGCTCAGTCAGCAACAGGAACCACTGCTGGAGGATCAACAGCACCTCAACTAGGCTCAGCATCAATTGCTCAGTCAGCAACAGGAAACACTGCTGGAGGATCATCAACAGCTTCTCTTGGGGCGACAAACGTCCAATCAAGTATTCCACAGAGTGTCTCAACCGCATCAATAAACGCCCAATCAGGCTCAATTACATCAACTAATTCAGGGCTTAGTTCAATAGCTGTAACAACTGGAGGTTCGAACACAAATGCCCAATCTGTTTTATCAACAGGGGGTAGTTCACCAATTAGTTTAGCATCAATACCTGCCGGTGGAACTCCTTCAATATCTGGACCCTTAAACTCACAAACAACCCATCCTAATTCAGCAACTGGTATGCCAATTAGTCCTCAATCGAGTTCAGCAATAAATTCAACAGATAGTTTGAACATTTCTAAACCCGGTCCAATAACAACAGGTTCTCTAGCGAGTGGTCAATCAAGCTCAACAACAACCATTTCAACAATTTCAAATCTAATTACCCAACCAATCTTAACATCTACAACATGTTATTTGCCCTCTGCCATGTCTTCTTCCCCTTCTTTTTCTTCTTCAAATCAAAGTTTAGGTTCAAAAAATTTTATTGTTCAATTAGTTGAAGGAGTTTATATCTCTATTACAAATAATCGAAGAACTTTGATAGTAGGCTCTTATAATTTAACTAAATTAGAACAATCGATCATTGGAATTGTTGGAAATGGATCTTCTGTTTCAGCAATATCAATGTAATACTTTTAAAATACTTCAATTTGGTCTAGTCTTAAAGTGTTTAATCTAAAGGAATGGTAACAAGACGTATTATACTGTGATTAATTTTGAAGCAAGCACTTCGAGTAATTCAAATTTAAGTTTAGACTCTCGATTAGAAAAAATTGTAAAAGATTTAAAATCATCCCAGGCAAATTTTAATGGTTTAGTACCCCAAGGTGTTTCAGTTAAAGTCGATACAAATAAAATGATAGTGCTTGGTAAGATTTTGTTTTTGTTTTTAAATTAAGTTTATTTAATTTTTCTAATTTATTTAAAAAGCTAATGAGACTCTTAGTGTAAATGGAACGACTAAATTAATGAGTTGTATAAAGACACAAAATTCAACTGTTATTGTTTGCTCTAGAGGAACTTTGTTATCAAATGGAACTTTTTTGGTCGAGTCACAATCAAAAATTGACACTGAAAACTCTCATTCATTGAAAACTTGCGCTAGTAGTTTATTGACGGTTGTTTTGATTTGCTTATCACTTGTTTTTTATGTTTAAAGTTTCTTCTATTTTTTTTTTGGAATTGGGTCAATAAAATTTGGTAGTCTTTTATTGAATACTTACAGAGAAATAATTAGGTCCTATGTACCTAGGAGTTACTTTTGACTGAAATTTTAACTTCAACAAACATTTAAAAATTCTTGACACCAGTCTTGTTAGGCCACATCTCAAGCACGCTGCTGTAACTTGGAACCCATTCAACAAACAGGACATAAAACTTATCGAAAATGTCCAACGATAAACGAGCGCTTATAAAGTCTAAGTTATAAAAAGATTCTATAAAGCTGCTTTAAATATCTAAATATGATTTTTTATGTCCAATATATAGTGCCCAAGATCATAAAGTTTAGTCGGTCAGGGATCAAAACAAACACCCAAAATTAACATTTTAGGTCTTTTCAGCATAAGATTCTTGGCCTCTTTTAATTTTTTTTTCAGAAAACCATGTATTTTTAAGAAAAAATTTAACAACTCCCGAAAAACGTCAAACAAAGCCAATTTTATTTTTAAAATGTTCCTCGTCCCTTCCTCTATAAAACTTAGTAGGCTCTTGGCGAGTGTCCTATATATACATATCGTGCGATCGTACTAAAGAACATATACTATGATATGTTTTGTGTTTTTTTCCATTTTATGTAAAATTTGAGCATTTTTTTCGAATTCTCCGAGTCAGAAAACCCTATTACTGATATCTTGAGAGTCTGAAATGTTTCCTTTGAATAAATTTATTTTTTGGTAACTTGTTGCCTTTTATATTGCACTGAAATTCCTTACAGGCCAAACAGGTCAATAATTCATCCTGCTTACATCAATTTCTAGGTCTTCTGATCCGTAGATTTCGATAAAATTTTTTAAATTTTATAAAAACCGACCAAAAAGCTTAAAACATGACATGAGCCAAAAGTATATGTTCTTGGGTGGGGTCGTAGAAAAGGTATAAATAGGACCCTGGTCAAGAGCCTACCAACTTTTGTAGAGGACATTCAGATCTACAACTTTTAATATTTTTTGGGGATTTAGAAATATTTCTTCAAGAGTTATTACAAAAAAACTCTAAAAATACACCATTTTTTCATCTTTTCTTGTTGATTCTTATAACCATCATACTTTTTTTGCAATAATAATAATTATAGCATGTTCAGAATTTTGTCAGCTTTCAGGCGATATATGGAAAAGATCTTCAATAAAATAAAATTCCATTAAAAGAGACATTTCCCCTAACAAACCCCTAAAGGCTACTTTAAAATGACCCTTCACTGGTCATAATTCCTTCTTTCATTTACTATTCAAAATTGGACAATTCTAAGGTTTTTATATACGCTGATTACGAATATAATATCAGTTTTGCGAAATTTCCTAGACCTGAGATTTTAATAATTTTCTAACAGAAATATTGTCTCTAAAATATTAAACGGTAACTGAGAATGAAAAAATTTCTTCAGATTTGAAATCAGCATATCTGATTACCTATAGTTAAGCATTTTTTTTGTTTAAATTTTTCTTTTTCTTTGGACTAGACTTTATGATCTGGGGCACTATATAAATTTTGCTTTTTCTCGGAAAATCATTAAAATTTATTGAAATGACTTGTAAAAAGAAAAACTTGATAAAAATATTGGAATTTATTGAAAAAGAAAAGATTTTCAACTAGTTAAACTATCAATTCAAATATCTACAAAAAATAGGCAAAGTAAAAATTTTGCTCAAATTTCAATTTGCTCATTTTGCTCAAAAATATTAAATACGCAATTCATATGCACTGCAGGTCACAGAACTAACTTAACTGTTAAACGATTCATTTATACATTTAAAAAAAAAGGATAGCCCTCTGTAATTTTTGCAATGCATTCAATTGCGTATAATTTTTTGAGCAAAATGAGCAAATTGAAATTTGAGCAAAATTTTTACTTTGCCCAAAAAATATACAATTACGAGGGCCTTACAAGCAATATCACGATGATCCAACTAAAAGAGTACCCAAGTCATCCTATTATTATAATCTCAAAAAAGATATTTTCACTAGTCCTATTCGAAATTCGATTCATATTCAAACACAGTACACGACTCGATCTCATTTAATTAATCGGCAGCAAATGATCTTATCTTCAAACGATATTCGTGTGATGACAGAGACGATGAGCAAACAAGATCAATTCAATATTATCAAGACTTATTGGACGATTTTTCGGATGGTAATTTGGTAGAAGATCTACAAGATATTTTTGTAAACCAGGAAATTGTTGTAGTCCTCGTTATGTCTTCAACTACTTTCTTAAAGAGTATTTAGTTTAGATGTGTTTACACTTGAAAGCTAACAGTTTATGACTGTATAGATTTCAAGTATAAAATCACAGTGTTTATTTATTATAATTTAGTTTTGTGATCTCATTTATTATTTTTCTTTATTTTTTTAATATTATTTGTAAAGGCTAGAAGCGGCCAGTTTAATAAATATTATTATTTAATTAATTGTTTATTTGTCCCTTCCCTTAAGTCTTTACCCTTCTTAAAGTCAAGTTTAGCCGATACTTGATCTTTAAAAAAATAATCAAAGAGGAACTAGCTGTTGGTTATTTAAATGCTTTTTTTAATGGTCGTACGTCACAAAAATCGTATAAATTTCTTTTTTTTTCCTTATTTTTCATGAAATAAGAAAATTTCCAAGAAAAATCCAAAAATATACCTCAGATCACCTCAGAAAAATCTCAGTTCTAAGATATTCTCGGTTCTTAAAAAATTCTGAGAACGAAAACTTTTACTGTTCTCCGTTGTTCTCAGTTATTCTTAGTTGTTCTAAGATATTCTTAGAAGATGAACATTTGAGAATGAATGTTCTTTCTGATTTTGAAAGTTTTTGCAATCGATTAAATAGTCAATCAAAGATCATTCTGTCCAAGAATTAAAACTAAGAAAAAATGTAATTTGTCACTGAGATCTGAGAACAGAAAAAGTTTTCGTTCTTAGAAGTTTCTAAGAACCGAGAATATCTTAGCACTGAGATTTTTCTTCACGTAGGTAGATTTTCCCTTGAAAATTTCTTAAAATAAAAAAATTTCCAAGAAAAATACGATTGCTTGAGTCTAAGATACACCAAGCAGAGCTTTACATATGCGAGTAACGAATAAATTTTTATTTTACCTAAAAAAGTACATATATATTTTGTTTTGTGTATGTATACTCTATTGACGATTTACGGCAAGAATTTTTTTAAAACAGTTCAATATTCGTTTTTTATTCGCGTGTACGTCTGCTTAACTAGCTCGTTCCTCGCAAATAACGCTTACCACGCTTTTGCTTGAGGTTCACGTTTGTTTTTCATTCCAATATTGCTAAAGCTAAAGTCAAGTTTACTGAGTCTATTATCAACCCGTTTTAGTTATACTTTAATTTAGAAACTCATAATGACCATCAGGAGATCAAGAAATTAAAATAAATTTTAATAAATTTTATTAATAAATAAACTATAAAAAAAGAAGAACATTTTGAAATAGCAAAAAAAAAATTTTTAAGCAAAAATTTTCAATTCAAAAATTTTAAAATAAATAAATCAAAATTTCTATTTATTGAAAACGTTACAGATTTAAGACCCTTTTGAATGGAATGTACCAGCACAGGCACATAACATTTATTTACACATTAATCCCCATCTTTAAAATATTAAAAATCAAATAAATCTAAATTAGGTTTAGTTTGTTGTGGTTGTTGTTGAGGAACCGGTCTTGAATTTGGAGACATAGGCGGACTTGTTAAAACTTTAGGACTCTGAACACTTTGACTCATTAAATTTTTAATTGGAATGTTATTATTAATTTTATTATTCAAGCCTTTTGAATACGGGGTCAAGTTATCCAAATTAATGTCTACTGATTGACCTAGTTTATCCCACATTGTATTCGTCATAGGTTTCTGAGTTTGGTTTTGTTTCGGTGTTTGAACATTGTTAACCGGTGTATTATTAACGGGCCAGTTTGTTGTTGCTGAAATGTTTGGCATCGTTGATGAGGATTGAATAGGTGTATTAGTAGGAAACATGTTGAACAAGTCATTTGATTGTTGTACGTTAGATGGTAATGAAAATATACTATCCAAATCGTTTTGTGGTTTAGTAAGAACTGGCGTTGCTTGAACTGATGGAATTGGATCAAAGTTAAATAAATCAGGAGTTGTTGTATTTACGGTTAAAACAGGCGCAGTTACAGTTGTGGTCGATGTTGTAATAGGAGTTACAAAATCTCCAAAATCAGCGAAATCATCGTTTTGTACTTCATTTGTTGGTTCAGGACCAAAATTGAATAAATCTTCTGATTTAATCGGAGCTTTTTGTGATTTAGATTTTGAAGAATCTGATTTAGTTTGAACAAAATTTGATTTTAACTTGATTGGTTCTAATTTTGTTTTATTTGCCTTCAATTAAAAAAAGTTAGATCCCCTGAAAAGATACATGAGGATTATAATTAAGTCTTATTCATAAGGATACATAAGTTAAATCAAGAAAAGTAAAAAAAAAAGGTAAAATTTGACCTTTTTTTCTTAATTTGCCCCCTTCAAATAACTCAAGGATCATTAAAAATACTTTTAAATTGTAGAAAATTTTATGCCGTTTCAGAATATGTATAAATAATATAGGGTTGAGGAGTTAAAAAAAAAGTTACAGGTTAAAAAGTAAAGTATGGTTTTTGGGGGTCTTGACACTAGGGTCCTAAAATTTTACTTTTGGAACCCTCCTAAAAAATTAGCTTTCCTAGGTTTTCTTATGTGAAGATTACGAATTTTATGTCAAAAATCATTTTTAAAATTTTTGCACGTTTTGCATTTCCGGAACCTTACTTCTGGGTAAAATGGCTTCCTTTGGTTAAAATGCTAATTGACGTCTACTGTTGAGTAATGCAAAGAATTGCAAATCGGACAGAAGAAACAACACTATGAATACACGTGTTAGGAAAAGGATCTTGGTATGTATTTTCAGAGTGTCCTTAAATGGGAAGCACAAGTTAACTGCTTCTCAGATAGAGCAAACAAGGCAATGGGTATGATATGGAAGAATTTTGAGAACTTTACACGTCATTTGTGAGACTGCTAATAGAATACGCTAATAAACAACTACATTACAAACAGAGTTGGAGCAGTTTACCGAAGAAAGTTTTGGAAAGGTGAAATGGAAAGAACTGCCAACTTACCGTTGAATTTTTGTTCGCACTTTGTTTTGATGGTGAATCTAAATTACTAGAAAATGTTGATAAATGTTTAGGTCTATCGTCATCTTTTTTAACATCATCATCCGAATCGGAATAAACCGTATCGGTAGCTTTTTTTTTATTTGACGATTCGGTTGAATCAGGATTAGTCGATGTTTCAACAATATCTTTAACTTTAGACTTTAAATCACTTATACGATCACTTATACTCGGTGTATTACCACGCCAATCTTTATCATCTAGGTCATTACTTTTCGATGAATATGAACTAAAATCGTTATACGATCGACTCGATGAACCAAACGATGATCCCATTGATGATGTAGAATAACCCGAAAATTTATCACGATTTTTTTTCGCTTTTTTTCTCTCTTCTCTCATTCTCTCATCGTCTTGTATAAGCTCTAATATCTCTTTGACTTTAATTCTAACATTTATACCTTGGTCTTTACCATTGTCATCAACAAATGCAAATGTTTCCAAACTACGCAAGTCATACATATGCTCACGTGCACTTGTAACACATTTTTCCGAACCGTTTTTAAGTAAATGATTTAATAGAAGAAGAGATTTGTAAACGTTACGCCAATTTTCTTTGTTTTCTTGGAACATACGTTTCCATAACATTCCCATTACTTCCGAATAATGCTCGTATGTTAGAGTATATTGAGCTATCTCTTGCATTAAAGAACCGTGTGGACCCCATGCTTCATCGTTTGTTGCTTCACGAACTTTTACTTCAACTTCTGTGTAATTCATTACAACATTCGTTCTTTAAACAGAAACTTATTAAGCCTACGTCAAAGGAATGCTCTTCGGGGTATCTATTGGCCGAAGGCCAACATGCAGCGAAGCTGCACAAAAGGTCAGAGTGCGCCGAAGGCGCATAAAGCTTCTTGGGCAGAGCGAAGCGATGCCCAATTTTTTATTCATTAAAATAATTTATTCAATCCTTAGGAGTATCTATTGGCCAAAGGCCAACATGCAGCGAAGCTGCACAAAGGGTCTAAGTGCGCCGAAGGCGCATAAAGCTTCTTCAGCTTAATTTTTTATTTATAAAAAAAAATAAATCAAATCTTACACTTTGTCTTTGAGTTCTTTAATTTTCCACATTGGTAAAAAATTTGTGATTGCGTCCATTTTTGTTGTGTAACAGTTAATAAAACACTTAATTTACAATTTTGAAGTAAAAAACGATTAAAATTAAAAAAAAAAAAAGAGAGTCCCGTAAATCTATAATCGATGAAAATATTGATTTTAATTTTAACAAAATTAGGATGTTTCCTCAAGACTGAAAAAAATTATTTTAACATAATCACCTCTAGTCAAAAAAAAAATATCTAAATTTTTGATTCCCCTTAAGACGAAAGATAGATAGCGCTCGAAACTGATGATGTTGACATTTTTTTTACTCCTAACTAAAAAATTATAATTTTAAAGTTTTCTATTTTTTTTTATTTTTGAAATTTCAGTGTTAAAAACAAAAGGTTTCTTTTAATTTTTTCTTTATGCTCACCCACTCTCTTTCTCTTATCGCTATGTATATGTGTATGAGCTTGATATATAAATTACAAGCAAATAATCATATTTTTTTAAGAATATTAATAAATCTTAATTTATAATTGCTTTGATTGAATGCGTTTAATTTGAGTCAATTCCAAGTTAACAAAATTTTTACCTCTTTCGGCAAGATAATGGGATAGATATGGTAACTACTTTAAAATTTCATTGAGCAAAGACGTTCAAAGAAGTACACAAAAACAGATAATTCGTTAAAAATTTTATTTTCAAAAAACAAAAAAATTTTTATTTTTTTTTATTACAAGTTCCATTTTGGGTTGTTCATTTCGTTTGATCAAAAAAAGTTTAGCATTCAAATAACGTCCATAATACAAAGTCATTTTCTTGTTTTTCTTTCGTTCTTTTGATCAAATTTTTCTTAAAAAAAAATAATGGAAAAAAAAAATTTCTCAAAATAATTTGATTTTATAATTAGACATGAATTAATTAATTGAACACAAATTTTTTTTTCTTGTTCTCTAACACATTAGAAAAAAAAATATTTTAATTTTTGTTTGAAAGCATTCTTGTTTGGTGTTTAAATTACTTTTAATTTATAATTATTAACTTTGCTCAAAAAAAAAGAAGAAAAACATGTAGGTAAAACTATGTGAGTCAAATAACTTAGTGTCGAACATCCCTAGATCCGAATCTTTGGAAGGGCTTCTTAAAATACAAAAGACTTAATTTGGACTAAGGTAAAAATTTCTATATATGCCTAGTGTTCAGAATTGTCTTTTCTAGGTTTTCATACCGTATACCTCCGCAGGGTACCCTATCAAGCTTTAAGTCGGACCTCTTTTTTGATAGTGGTTGAACACTTGTACTTTTTCTGGTTCAGGCATACAAAGAAACTCCAGTGAGCCGTGGGTTATACTGCAGGAGAGTTCGACCGCTTGTGAACCTCTCAACTTCAGCTTTCGCTTGAGACCTCTGTGTTCGTCAGGAACAGTAACCCACATAGATATTTGAAATTTCGTTTTATGTCCGCTCTATACTTCATCGTTAAAGGAAGACTTTGGAGGGATCTTTTTCTGATCTTTGCAAAGCATGTCCTATCCAACTTAGCGCTAATACACATTCTGTAGCAGGTCGTTGCGAAACTACTGAGTCCATCCATGCTTTACAACCAAACAGGAGCACAGATATCACAGAGGCTTCGAATATACTAGTCTTCAATTTTACTGGCAGATGCACTAGCTTCTAAATCTTTTCCAATTTACAATAAGCTGTCCATGCAAGCGATTTCAAGAAGTCACTCCCGCATGATACTTGTAGTCTCAACCGGTGAATCATGTTTATCCACAAGGGTTCCAGTTTTCTACCAATATCATACACTTCGTCTTCTCCGTGTTAATTTAAATACCTAAATTTCTTGCTTCTTCATCAAGCTTTGCCAGCTGAATCGTAGCTGATTCTGTTTCTGTTTCCAGAATTGCAATAGCATAGTCAATATTTTTGTTTGTAAATACTTCGAAAAGCATAAAATTTTGGTAATTTAAAATTTCAATTCCGAAAAGTTAAAATTGGCAAAAAAGCTTATTTATGCATCAAGTAGGAGGATCTAAGATCCTTTGGGCTAACACATCACACTGTAACACACAATTCTTGACATTTTTGATAAATTAAAATTAAATTTTAAAATTTTTATTTTTGACAAATTTTAACATTTTATGGATACCTGAAAAAAGCACACACCTTGGATTTTTGAAAAAAGCATATAGGGGTGTAAAGCCTTTATTTAAGGTCAATATTTAAACTGATAGTAAAGAAATGTTCCTCTCGTCAAGAGCTTTCGTTTAATACCCAAATCACGAGCATTTAATGTGAGTTTCATATAGAAAAATTTAAAAAATACTTAATAAACGAACACACCCATACGAAACCCCTTGCACATTTCATATTTTTACATATCAATAGATAGAGAATTTAAAGAGCTACAAAATTTCAATGTCATTTTTACTTTTTGAGATATTTAATTAAAATAACAAGCAATTTAACGCCCGAATTATTTCCGAGATAAAACTTAAGGATCGACTTTATCTCAGTATATTTGATTCATTTTCGTCCATATTTTCAGGAAATTTAGCTGGTTTGTCATCAACTGTAATGGTTCGTGAATAAAACGGAACCATAGTTTTGGGAAAAAATCTACCGGGCGTTCTAGTGTTAAAACTCACATGCTCATGATATGTGTACCAAACGAAAGCTCTTGACGAGAGGAACGTTTCTTTACTATCAGTTTAAATATTGACCTCAAATAAAGGTTTTACACCCCTATGTCTTTTTTTCAGGTATCCAAATTTTATAATCTTTTATTCATGAATATATAGAGAATTAATCAGTCTTTAATTATATGAGATGTGGTGTGGATTAGGATTGAATAGACTTTGTAGTTTTTAATATCAGTATCAGTACTAGGACCATCAGTAACAGTAAGTATTCAGTATTCATTTACGGAATCAGTATCGAGAAAATCAGTATCAGTATTTAGCCAATCAGTATCTCCATTAGTAAAAAAACATTTTACACGTGACATAATATTACCTTCTCTGTATGCATAGACCTCTCAAATGAACCCCTTAAAGAAATGGAAACAAATAAGCAGAAACTTGATTTGTTAAAAGAAAGGAATTTAATTTCAACTTGTTTAACGTTGTTTTTTACTATTATAAGTTAATTTATTTATATAAAATGTATCATTTCATCCTATTGATGGATTATTAAAGGAAAATATTAAAAGGAAGACCGGTAAATAAAAAAAAGATTCAATCCTTATTCGACTCAATTTAATAAAAAAAAGTATAATAAATTGTTATATAATTCATAGAGACTTTTATCTCAATCATTTAAAAATCATGTTCGTCGAAAATTTAATTTATCTGGGTTTTCTTATTGGAGACTTCAAACGCGTTGAAGATTTTTGGGACGAAAAATTCAAAAGTCTTCAAAATTCTCTTTACACATTGAGTACTGTCAGCCTATTTTCAACTATGGCCTTGAAGCTGGCTATATCAAAAAATCAAAGTTAACCAAATATGATAAAGCGCAAGCTTGCTTTATCAAAAGAAACCTTGGTCTGTCGAAACCCTAAGTAACAGCCCTCTTACTTGTTATGTCCTTAATAACATGTTAACAAACCGCGACATAAACTACTCAAAATCATTTGGCAAAGATATTAATCTACTAGAAAAATACTTTAACAAAAATATAAACTTTATTAAAAATAATCTCGGGATGATAAAACTTGAGCTAAAAAGAAAACTATTTACCAATGATGGTATCTCAGACTCCATAAGAACATGCCTTTATAATCTCAGATTCAAACATTTTAGAAACTTACTAAATGGTTTAACTCGAGTATATTGAAACTTAGTTGACTGTCTCACTAGTCAATCTAGCAATCCTAGAGTTGTTGCAAGTACCTCTTTTTTATTAAATTTTTTTTTTTTTATGTCATTTTTTTTTTTTTTTATTTTATTTTTTCTTTCAAATTGTAACTATTTTCTTTTTTTTTACTTTTACTTCTCCTAACAGGAGGTTAATTTAATCAAATAAATAATTCATAGAGACTTTTATCTCAATCATTTAAAAATCATGTTCGTCGAAAATTTAATTTATCTGGGTTTTCTTATTGGAGACTTCAAACGCGTTGAAGATTTTTGGGACGAAAAATTCAAAAGTCTTCAAAATTCTCTTTACACATTGAGTACTGTCAGCCTATTTTCAACTATGGCCTTGAAGCTGGCTATATCAAAAAATCAAAGTTAACCAAATATGATAAAGCGCAAGCTTGCTTTATCAAAAGAAAGAGGTCCTTTAAGACTCAAAAGTGAAAACTCAGTTTTCTTCCCCAAATAACTTCACAGGGGGTCTAAATATGGTATAATTTAGTAGCCCTTCATTTACTCTACCTTATATGAAAATAATTTTGTATATACCACACTTCGTGTAAAAGTTACACGTCAGTGTATGTTTTTAAAAATACACCCGGGTGTATGTTTTTCAAGGGTCCGTATTAAACAGTAATACTGAAATACTGATTTTGCACTATATTCAGTATCAGTAACAGTATCAGTAATACTGAATACTGAAATTTACTGTTACTGATCAGTATAATACTGACAGTATCACAACTCTGTTAATATTCATTTGGAAACTCAACTATATAAAGTTTATGAAAGTAACTGGTATTTATATTACAGTCAAGTTGCACTTATATCACCCTATTTGTCAAGCGATAAAAATGAAATGTGACTTTATTGGAATCGATTTGCATTAAAAGTGACCCTTTTGTCTTAATCTCTCCAGTGATATAAGTGTAATAGTGACTTAAGTGTGTGGTGATATAAGTGGGACTTGACTGTACTTAGAATTCAAAATAATAATAAAAGATAAGCAATAATTAATGATGCAAACATCATCTATGTACTGAATTAAAACCATAAAAGTATGTCCTGGAACATACGTCATTTAGTTTAATTACGCACTCAAGATTGATTAAGTTGATACAACCAACCGATTTGTATTTACTTTCAAACACACTTCCACTTCAATTTTCTCTTGATCTCAATCTTATGATTTACTTAATCGAGTAATATGTTAAAAATAAATCCTCAACATGCTCTTTAGAAACTCATCTTCATCAATTATTATTCTCAATTTAAATTGCTTTTTAAAACCATTCGATCTAATAATAAATCTTTTAACAACAACAGGTCTGATCATATTTGAATAAAGAAGATAAGCACAATTTGAAGTTAAAACTACTTTATTAAACAAATAAATAAAAACAAGAAGAATAAAAAATTAGTAACTTTTAAGAAAAGTTAGTTAAATTAACCTATAAATAAAAAAAAAAAGTTTAAATATAATTTAAAAAGGATTTTTGATTGATTGAATAATTTATGCTTGCTTTATCATGTTTAAATTTGTGAGTGATTAAAAGTGTTTTTAAGCGTCCAAACCCATGTTAACAACATGACCTTGTTCTTCGTTGGTTAAAAATAATTTCATAAATTCACTGAATAAATTGTAGTCCATTTTTTTGGCACCATTTTCAGTGATAAAATCAAATGCTTTTTTAGAAGCTTCATCACTAATATCCCATGTGGCTAACATGAAAGCAAATTCGTCTTTAGTTACATTTCTATCATCCATAAACTCGGTGGCTCTGAATAAAGCTTTGTGTAAGCCTTCATACCATTCTGGGAAGCTACCGTTTTCTTTTAAGTGTAAAACAATGTTGTTCATTACATCAAGCCATTCGTCTAAATCAATAGCACCGTCTTGATTAGCATCACCAACTGCACATAAATCCCAAAAGTATTTTTGAAAATTTTGTTCAACACGTTTGCGTAAAATTTTGAGACGTGAATTTTTTTCAGCTTCTTCTAATGGTACAATTACTTCAACTGCATTCAAAAAATCTTCCCATGTTACAACACCATCGTTGTTGGTATCTATAAAAAAATTAAAATGTCAAAAAATACATGTTCCGTTTGTGTATTGATGATGATTTACCTAGAGTTAAATTGTAAAATTTTCTCAATTTTTTTTCCAATGTTTTGTTTTGAAGTTGATCTCTTGGCATTTTGAACAAAAAAAGTTTTTTTGGTTTTAAATTTTCAAACAATAATTAATAACTGAATATTTATGATAAAACTAGATATATCGATGAGTATTTATACGAAAAAAATTGAATCCATACTTCTAGATCTATCTAAGTATTTGAATGGATATTTACTATATTTAGCATAGTTTAAAAAGTCAGTAATTCTTGGAATCTTATTGGCTCATTAAATCAAATAAACTCTCTATTTTTCTTTTGAATAAATTATTCCTCTTTTTTTTTTGTTTCCCCTTTAACCTAATTTTTTTAAATATTAATTAAACAGAATTATTTATCTATTGTTTCTTACACTTATTTTCTTCTCTCTCTCTCTCTCTCTCATTTTTGAGATCGAATTACTTTCTTTAGGGAATTATCTAAGATTTAATTAAGCTTGAACACGAATGAAAAAACATTTTTTTTTGTTAACAAATTTTTAATCAAATAACAAAAATAAACGTTTTATTATCTGGCTTAGTGTCTTTGAACAAGTGCTTGGGATATAACCTAGAATGTATTCAAGGATAGACTTATCAGTCGTCCCAATAAAGCCCTAAGAATGTATATGTCTGGTTCTTTGGATATGACCTAGACTGGATTCGACTAATCAGTAGTCCTTAAGAAGACCTCTAAGGACGAAAATAATTTTTTTTTTGTTATCTGGCTTAGTGACTTTGAACAAGTGCTTGAGATCCTATCTAGACTTTATTTAAGGATGGACTAATTTATTAAGGATTATAAAGAGGACCTGAACAGCATAATTGGAGACGAATGAAAACTTGTTTTATCTAGCTGGTGCCTGTTTAGTGTCTGTTAGCAAGTGCTTTGGGTATGACCTAAAGTATATTCAAGGATAGATTTTTGAGTGGTTCCAACAAAGCTCTAGGGAGACGATTTGTTATCTGGATGGTGCTTTTTTAGTGTCTTTAAACAAGTGCTTAGGATTCGGCCTAGACTATTTATCAAGTATCAGAGAGAGGACGTGAAGCAGCGTGAACGAATGAAAACTTGTTTTATCCGGATGGAGAAAGTGCTTGGGACTCGACCCAGACTGGATTCAAGAAAAGATATATCACTGGTCCCATTGATAGACTAATCACTGGTCGACCTCGGGAGACGGATGAAATATATTTGTAGTTTGAATATGACCCAGAATGGATTCGACTAATCTGTGGTCCTAAAGAAGACCTCCAAGGACGAAAATAAATTTTTTAAGTTATGCTGGCTTAGTGACTTTGAACAAGTGCTTGGAATTCGGTCTAGACTGATTATCAAGGATCATAAAGAGATTCTTAAACAGCATAATTGGAGACGAATGAAAACTTGTTTCTCTGGCTGGTGTCTTCGGGATATGACGTTGACTGGATTCAAGGATAGACCAATAAGTGTTCCGTATAGACCTCGGTAGACAATGAAATATATTTTTTATTTGAGTGGTGCTTGTTTAGTGTATATGAGAAAGTGCTTTGGATATTACCTAGACTGTATACCAGGAAAGACTTATCAGTGGTCCCTTAGAAGACATCGGCAGACGAATCAAATATTTTTCTTTAATATTTCTTCCTAGACTGGATTCAAGGATGGACTAGTTTATCAATGATCAAAAAGAGGACCTGAAACAGCATCATTGGAATATTTCTGCCTGGTTCTTGGGATATGACCTAGACTGTATACAAGGATAGATAGTGGTCCAAAAGAAGACCTGGGGATATGAATGAAAATTTTTTTTTTTAGACAAATTTTTTTTTATTTAACATTTCAAGATAATTTTAAATTAAAAAAAAATCAAAAAATGTTTAATCTTTTTTGGCTGGTGCTGGTTTAGCAGCGGCAGCAGCGGCTGTTTTTGGTCGTTGAGCTCTCAACAAAGCACTAGCACGTCTCAAAGCGACTGTTTTCAAGTCTCTTCTGTATCTTGTTTGACGTAAAGTTGTTCTAATTTTGCCTAGAACACGTCTTGAACCAGCAGCTGTTTGAAATGTAACTTTATTCAAGCTTTTAACTGGTTTATTACGATGAGTTGTTTTACGTGTGGTCAAAACAACACCTTTGCCATCAGCGCTTGGTGCAACACCAACGGTTTTTGGTTGAACTAAACCGCTGAAACGGAATGAGTTTTTACCTTTCAAGTTGTTGGCCTCCTGAAAAAAACAAAAATTAAAAAAAAAATTCCAACTTTTTTCGAACCCTCATAAATAGTAAAGAGCATCAGCATCTCAAGTGTACAAAACTCTTTATGATCGCTACTACCAAAAAAATTTAATCATAGGGTTTCAATATTAAAAAAAAAAGGGGGTATCCTTCATATGAATTTATATGGTATCATCATTAAAAGCTTTAAGTTCGCTACTACCAAATTCAAATTCTAATCCTAAGGACAAAAACGAAAACAACAAAAATTTTGAAACGTACATACAGTTGTGAATGTTTGACCATGAGCTCCTTTTAACAAGAAAGCAGAGTTGTTTCTAACAACTAACCATTGCAAGTGTGACGACATTTTCGGGGAATCGAAATCTAGAAGAGAAACAACAATTTTTTAGTTTTGTTAGAAAATAGAAATCTTGGTATTGTTAAACACGTTTTGAAAAAAAAAAAAAAAAAGAGAGCTAAAAATTGCAAGCGATATCATTTTTGAGTGTATGCATAATGAAAAAAATAAGTTTTTTCGCGAAACTGATTTTAGTTTTTTTTTGAAATCAGTTTCGTGCAAAAAAAACAAAAAAAATTTTTTGTCTGAAATTTGATATTTTCAACAAATGCGTAAAACACTTATTAATCGATTTTTTATGATTAATGTTAACTTCCTAAATAGCAATAGATAATGATTTAGTTTGATAATATTTGTGCGTATGTGAACTTTAATCCGACTTTATGTTAATCTAAAGGTCTCATATTGTATCTATGAGATAAGCTTCAATTAATTTGAATTGAAAAAATAAGCCAAATAATATGCTCAATGTGTTTAAATTAACCTAAGTTTATACTTTAATCATCATCTGTATTGTTCTAATCAAGCATTTAAGAAAGTAAAAAAAGAGTATTAGATTTCATGTTGAGCCAAATTTTTCATGCTGATTAAACCTTAAAAAAAATTTAGATGATTGTTCAGATTAAAGTTTGTTGAAATGCGAGTCTAAAATACTTGTTATTTTAGATCGATCAAAATTATGAGTAGGAAGAAGAAGAATTTGGTTGGAAGTTTTGATAGTGTTCAAATAACACCCTCCTAGACGATTTCAGATAAAGGGTCTCAACCTAAGGGGCCTCAAAAATAGATGAAAATTCAAAATTCTTCTTAAACATTCTTACTGACGCCACTGTCCCTTATATTTTAAGGCGATTCATAAAATATCGCGTTTATTGGAAAAAAGGTCTCACAGCAACAACAACAATCCACGAAATATGTCAAGTTGAAGGTGAGAATGTCCTTAAAGTAAGTAAGGCACAAGCTTGGTTTAATAAGTTTAACAGTGGTGAAACTAACCTTCAAACGAAGAATGGGTCTCGAAGGACGCCCTAAGTACGGCGGTAGAAAGCAACACCCAGGTTAGTACTCGGGAATTATAAAGTGACCTTTGCACTTCACAGTCGACCATATTTCGTCACCTTAATTTGATCCATACGAGTTAAAAAAGGTTCTCAGTTCGATCAAAGACTAGTGTCAAAAGCTCACAAGAGCCGATCGAACCCGTTTATTTAATTAAATAGAAAATTATATGTAAAGTTTATATTGCGATTTGTACTTAAGTACTATCTTCAGATGCATACACACCATAATCTTGATGACACATACATGTCGATAATTTTGCATGAGCTAGGGTAGCAGTGTTGTGCTCAACCAACACCAAGGACTCCATTGAATATTTTTACAGGATTAGACCACCTTCATGGCTTCTTTTGAAAACTGATCAACGACGATACCAACTGAGCTAATCCTCCCTCATAAAGTTAATAGACGCTGCCGAGTTGATGACAGAAACCAGTGGATGGATACATCTCAACCAACCCTTAAAAGAGGACGATTCGAAAAGTAACTGGTTTCTGGTGGTCGTATGATAAATGCTGACCTTTTTAAGTTAATAGACGTTTTGTGTTCGACATGTATGTGTTCGTTAATAGACGTGAATAATTAGAATAAATGCTGGAAGGGATTGTACTTCTCCCTCATCCAGCATATAGTCCAGACTTTTCCCCTTCTGAATATAATATTTTTAGCTCTATGGCTCATTTCCTTAGATTTAAAAAAAAAGGGTTGACTTGGAATTAGAAAATTCGAATTTGGCGTGTCAATGTGCAACACTATCTCGAAGGGCATGTTTAGAATGATAAGTTTTCGAGATCTAGTTGAACAAATATTTTTAAAATGTGTGTATCTCTGTTAAGGAATGTGTACTTTTATTATTAATTAGATAAAACTATTTTCGTTTTAAAAAATAAAGAAAAATAAAAAATCATGAAAATGCTATTTCACTTCTCGATGATTAAAAATCTCATAAAACAAGCATAAAAATTTTCTATCAGTTCGTTTTCAGACATAGGCAGATACTGTACTATGAAACTAAGCGGTCCGATGTCTGACTGTCAAAAAAAAAGACTCTTCGCCAACTTCTCTCTTTGATTTGATCTATTTGTTCATTTAGGATACATCTCTTTTGGTCAAACACACATCTCTTGGTTTAAACTTTCTACTTACTTCAAAAGCAAATGAACACTGTTGTCCTCATCAAGTTTTATACGTTTGATAATGTTTTTGTTTGCTTTTTCACGATCGATTTTGCTGATTCTCTTACTTTTGTTAATTACACCTTCAGTCGACCATATTTTTTTGACTTCTTGTTCGATCTCTTCGTTTGTAATGGTACTGATTCGTGTCGAGATAGCCCTCTCTTTTTCAGCTCTCTATTCTCTTCTTTCTGCATACATCGCGTCCAGATCATCTCGATTTGTCACAGCAGCCATAGAATTGAAGCTGAACTTTACGTTTTGAAGATCTAAATCGAGTAGATAAACCTTGTAGTCTGACAGTTTGTTGTGGCTGAACTGTAGTAAGCTCGGTATAAACGATGGATGGCACCTCTATGTTGTCTACTGTTGGCTGTTTAATTGAATAAAAGATGAGAAGCGATCTAACAGAAAGCCAGTAAGCTATTGATATTATATTATAAATGATATAACCCTTAAATGTATACAGTGCTTCACACTTAACTCGTACTCGGTTAACTCAGAATTTACGTTAACTCGTACTTTCTTGGACCATTTGTTGGAAAGCTTATCCCTACAATGATAAAAATTACGATTAACTCCGACACGCTTAACTCGCACTAAAAATTCTAAATTTTAGGAAAATTTTACACCTAACTCAGACGGGCAAAATAAAGTTTTTAGCAGTTCAAACATTCAGCAATTCAACTATTGGGGTTCCGAGATAAAATCTCAAAAAGAGAGTGCATAACATTGTATAACATAAAATTCTAAGATATGTTATGCATTCAAAAATTGATTTTAATTTTTTCTCTTAGTCACCCAAAGCTCTGACCCTTTATATGAATTGTTTGTTAAATAGTAGAAGTCGAAATTATTGAGTAAAATATGTTAAAACTCATAACATTATAGAAAAATATAAAAATTACCCGTTACTATATTTTTTGAAATCTATATTTGTTTTTTTTTGAACTGCTGAATTGTGAAGTTTTCAGCAATTCAAATTTTTGTGGAGTTGTCGAAGAAAAACCTGAAAAATTACAAGATTTTTAGTTTTTGACCATGTTATTGTAATTTAATACCTTGAAATTAAAAAAAAAATGTTTTTTGAAACGGTTTAAAAATTTTTTTATTTTTTTATTCTTTCAATCTAATAAAAAGGTGCTAAATTTAAACACTTAAGTTCTAAGGATTGGAATAAGATATTTTATAACTGCGCATATGGTTAGAAAGCTAAAAAGCTACTGTAGACGCTGAGACCATTATTTTGGTGAAAAAAATTTTTTTTTCGATTTGTTAAGTCGAAGTTTAAATCTTATTATTCAATTTATTGTATGATTCTGAAGTCTGAAAAAAAATTTTTTTCACCAAAATAATGGTCTCAGCGTCTACAGTAGCTTTTTAGCTTTCTAACCATATGCGCAGTTATAAAATATCTTATTCCAATGCTTTGAGATCTTATTTTTTACACTTTTTAGACCTCGTTTATCATTCAAGCACTCTTTTACCTATCCAAGAAGCTAAAACTAGTTAATTTTAGTAAAAACTAAAAAATTTTGAAAATTTTTCCCTCTGCCCTATCATCAAAAGAAAATTTATGTGATATTTTTTGACTTTCTCTTTTTTTTCCGAATTTTTTTATGTGATTTTCTACCTCTCTTTCTTCTATTAATGATCCACCCTTAATTGACTAATTCAGTTACACTGCTTATCACTGACAAAAACAGTCATCCTAAGAATGCTCTTGTCGTATTTTAATACAGCAATCCAAAGTTTAAACATAAAGAAGCTTACTAAAATAAGAAAGGAAAATCCAATCAGGAAAAAACAATAGAATTGGCAAAAATTCTGTTCTTGACCTTTAAAATCATCTATTTACAGTCAACTCGCGATAATCCGTATTCAGTTTAATCCGAATAATTTGACATCCGAACAGAAATACCCCGGCTCGGAGCCCTTTCCGATACTTTTATATGTATTTGATTATCCGTAGATTTTAATCCGTAGAACAATTTTCTAGGGCTTTTTGTATACGGATTATCGCGAGTCGACTGTAACTTAAAATCTTCTTTGGTTAGAATAATCGGGCTGTTTAAGCAGGACCCGAGGCAGTTCTCAACAAAGTTATTTATTTTGTATGAATAAGAACATCAATTTAGTGTTTTAAGAAAAAATCCGGGTCAAATCAGCTTATTTTCTTCTGGCTTGATTAGAAAACCAATGTCGTGTCAAAATGACACGACCGGGCTTTAATGGTATAAAAAAATTCGGGCCTTCTAGTGTTAATGTGACAGAGACTGATAAACTTGCTGAAACTTTCCAAAACGTCCGTAGACATTACTGGAAAATTACTGTTTTTGGGACTTAAACATTAATGTTACAGTAAGTCCTGACAGTGATTTTTCAATAATTTTAAATTGACTGGGATATCCATTAAAATGAATCAAGTTTTTTTTCGATGAGTTCATTACACTCGATGTTTTAAACATCTCGTTTACACCAGTTTGATTAATGCAAGGTAGCTACCAAGCTATTTTTCCAACATTGAAGAGACCAGTATGATTTTTTATACACTTCCAATCTTGATGATGACATTATACTTAAAGAAACTGCTGAAGAAATGTATCTTGGTTTAGATGTGTCAAATAATTTAAAATGGAACAATCAATGCTTAACTGCTATCATTCTGCTACTTTTAAAATCCAATAGAATCTTAAATTAAAAACTCGTTCATACATTAAGCTAAAGAAACGTATTCAAAGCTAAAAGTCTTTGGAGTTAATGAGCTTAGAAGATTGCAGAAGAAGAGGTTGTCTTATCCAAATGTTTAAAATAGTCATAAGAAAATTATTTTTATGAAGAGAGTGAAGGAGCGAATACAACATGAAACTTGTGATAGGAATAAGCAAACACGACATAACATTTTGACGAACATAGAGGTTTCAGAGTGTTATCAACTCAAAAACAATTAATGGTTTCAAAGTGGGTATTGATAGAGAAGTATTTGGCATGGTCCAAAAAAAGAGAAGAAAGACTGTCACAGCTTTTATAGAACTAAACACTGAAAGCCGTTGAATTACTAATACTAATATAGGATCAATACGAGAGAGGTACTCAACATAATGTTACAATATAAGTGTTTTATATGGATATTTTTTGATCATTCAGAAAACTGAAAATTTTTTTATTTTTCAAAATTTTCCAATTGACTTAAATCATGTCATTTACTTTGAAAAAACCAATTTAAAAAAGCTTTTTTCTCGATTGATGTCTTTTTTATTTCTTTAAAACAAAATCAATTCCCCTATTTCGTATTAAAACAAAACAAAAAACTAATTGAAAACCTCCCTTGAGACTCTTTATCAGATGAACGTCTCTAAACAAAATTTTAATTAATACGCTTAAATGAATTTGAATTGAAGGTGTGAAGTCAAAAACTTACCGATTTCAATAAAGATTGCAAACGATTTCCACTCTTTTTTGATTTAATTTATTCTTTAAATAAACCGACTTTATTTTTCTTTTCTTTTTTTTTGATTACTCAACAAAGTTAGTTTTCTCAATTTAACTTTTTGTATGGGATTTCCTCGGGAAGATATTTTGTAGAGTTGTGACTTTGAATTCTTATTTTATTAGTTTAAAAATATCGTTAAAAATAATTTTTGTTTTTGGATTGAGAGCTCTATTATTTTTTAAAATTTTAAAAACAAAAGTTGAAAAGTCTATCTACACATATACTCGTGTCTAATGGTGAAAAGCGTGATTCCATTAATATATACAAGATTTGCTTTATCTTATATTAGCTAATAAACTATTTAACACTTGCAATGCTTATTCTCTTACAACTTTGATCTGCAAGTTTCAATGAAATTGGAATTTGATCAACCATTTTGTACACTTGTTCGTTCGGTATCTTGCCTAATCTCTTTATTCCCAGCATGTGCCTGTAACAGCTTGTTGAAAAACTATCAAGTTTACTGAGATCTTTCTGATCCAATACCCATGTCTCGTTTCCATAAAGTAGAACAAATTGATAGGAGGCTTGGAAAATCCTAATCTTCAGCTATTTTGACTTGTTAATTATCCCCTAAACAAGCTTCTTCTATTGTTGCTCTGTAACACAATGTGGTATTCAGGTCTCAGGTTTGAGATTAAAAGATTGATTTTAGTGAATCAAAATGATGATTATAGAACGTGGTTTCTATTTCTTTGTTAAAGAAAGAGAATAAAAATAGTTTTTTTAGATGTTCTTGTGTAAGCTTTAAGGAATGGTTCCTTAAATCCTTAGATTGCAACTTCATGTTTTAACATCAACGATGATTTTGAATTTAACTTAACATTTGTTTAAGGATATCTCACAAAATTTGCTTTATAATTTAATAATCAAACTATCTAATCACTCGGATGTCTTTTCGAAATCCTATCACTCAAAAAACCTTCTTTAATAAGCTTTGGTTAGTTATCGTAGAATATTTAGAGCTAATACAGTATTTTATTGATTCAACTACTCCATCTTTTTTCGCTTCTCTTTTTTATTGATAAATTTATTTGAACTGAAAGTTTGCGTAGTTATTCAGCGTTTGTAAAATCTCTTACAAAAAGTTTAACATAATTCACTTAGGACCGATTTCTTATTTATCTTCTTGTCTTGACTCTTGGAGGCAAGACGTGTAGTTTGTTGATGAATGTAAGTTTTCTTTTCGGAAGCACGATTCTCTGTAACTCCAGTTTTGATATTTTTTTTCTCATCATCGACTTTTAAAACAAATTAAACTAAATTTAAGTTGAAAAATTTTTATTCGAATTTAAAAAGTAGAATTAAAATAAAATTAAAAAGAAATGAGAACAACATTTAAAAAACGATCTGTAAAAAAAAAATTAATTTTCTCCATTTTTTTTGTAATAACAACATTTAAACGACATTGAATGAGTCCTAGTTTCTAGTTTTATGTTTTAATTGCGGGAATTTTTATTTTTGTTTTTATTCATTTAACTTATTTAATTATTTACAAATAAAACTTCGTAACTTTGTGTGCTATTCGTCTTTGTATTTACCACGAGCCGACTCGGATGATGAATTTTTTTTTCTCCATTTAGTACGTCTATTTTGAAACCATACTTTAACTTGTCCTTCACTCATTCCCAATGAAAATGATAATCTCGCACGTTCCGGTCCCGCTAAATATTTTGTTTGTTCAAACATTTTTTCGAGAGCATAAATTTGTTGACCAGTGAATGTTGGTCGTGTATTTTTACGACAAGATTTATCTTTACGTTCAGTTGACCAACTTGTGTTGAATTTTTTATCCTCATTTGACTGTGGTGTGGAATGATCATGGTCTTCTTTAATCGAATTCGAAGACGATGGACACGAATTAGTTAGAATTGAAGTCGGTGTCAACGATAAAGTTTGAGGTTCACTGTGAGACACAGCCGAAACAGCAGCGGCTAGAGTAGCAGCGTTTAGGTAACAATTAGCAGCTGATACAGCCGCTGAAAAGTATCCTGGGTGCCCGAATCCGAAGCCAGTTTGCCCCGTTTGGGTTTGATAATTGTTATAATTCGCCTGTCCGTCGTAATATTGACTCTGATTGAATAGTAAATTAGTGACTGGTGAGTTTAAAGACGATGATGACGATGTCGATGGCGACGATGTGGCCGATTGATTAAGTGGATAGTTATACGACGGTGCGTATGATTGTGATGTACCAAACATTTTTTTGGTTTTTTTTTTCCTCTAAAAAAAAATAAAATTAACAAATAAAACAAATCGTTCTTAAATAAATAAAGTAAAAATAAGAAATTTTTTGATTGGTTGTCGAAATTGACTTGAATATTAATCTCGAATCATTTTTTAATGATAAATCAAAAAAATTGACAGAAAGCGTGTTAAAGAAAGAGAATGAGAGAGAGAGAGAGATAAATATTTATTTTATTGATCAATAAAGTTCAGAAGAGAGTACGGTATTTTTAATTTGTAATTTATAAAATTGTTTATAATTTGTAATTATTTAAATATTAGCAGTAAATTTGTAGCTATTGAAATAAATTAATAAACAATTTACAAGACCTAAAATGAGCATTATAATCTATAGCTTAATATGTAATTCGTTTTTAAATCATTCGACTGAAAATTTTTATTTTTTAAAATTTCAATTAATTAAAAAAAATTTATTTAAAAAAAAAAGACAATTAATAATTTTAGTCTAATTGACAAAAAAAATGAATAATTTGATCTACTTAACAAATATATTACAGTAATGAATGTGAGTAAAAAATGCAATATTTTTTTCATTGGACAAAAATTTTATAAAATTCATAAACAGTTGAACTTTTCACTTAAAAAAACCGTTATGCAAATAAAGTTGCAATCTATTTTGACAAATAAAATCAAACCCTTTTTTTTCAATAAAAGCTTTAAAAACTTGACTTATATTTTAATTTGAGCCTCGGATATTAGAATTTTTGGACTCTCAAAAATTTTGATTTGAGGGTATTGTTGTGCCCCAACAATACCTTCGAGATTTAACTCTTCTTTTCTCTCTCTTTAGTTTTGAATTATTAATTTAATTCTAAATAAACAGTTACAACAAAAAAGATTCACAGATCCACCCTCAAAGAAATTACCAAAACTAATTAAACAATCCATATTGGATACAATGTAAGGAATGAAAAACATGTGGCAATTACTAAAGTGAAAAATGGTCACCGTCAAAGAACGTTCACAACAAAAATTAATCACAAGTAGGGCGCGAAGTCCCGACCCTTGTTTACTCATAAAAATTCACTGTTATCTGTGTTGACTTCTTTAATTTTTTATAGCATTAAAAATGAGGTTTAACCAATAAAATTTGTTTCGCTGTTTAGAAAAAATGCCATAGATAACTATTTTTTTACCCTGACAATTTTTGACATCCCCCTTTTTTTTTTTATTATTTTTTAAAATTATTTCCAAGATTTGATGTAAAAATATTTGTAAATACTTATAAATTTGAGTCTGAAGAAGTTTACTCATGTGACTCCTCTCTATGAGACACAAAACTTAGAATCTGTTAGTGAAATCTATTACAAACACAAAATATACTTTTTAGAACAACTGTTACGTTGTCCCTTGTGCAAAAAAGTGTTTTGCTTTATGCGTAATGACGTGACGAATAAGAAAAATACATCGTTCGATGCTCAACTTGATCGATGAATTATGAAATCGTTCAGTACTTAGTTCTTGACTAAGTATCATGAGTACTGGTCTGTTCTGAATTTTGTAAAAAAAATAAAAATTGTCAACCTATCTCTAGTTGATCTAACAGACTTGGGGTTATCTCTTATATAAATTTTTTTTAACTTCTCCTAATGGAAGGTTAAAATGTCATAGAAATCAGATTTGGTCAGAATAGGAAACAAAGTAAGCCTCAAAAAAGTATTAAGGTTTAGAACCGAACCCCCAATACTATAAAAATAAAAAATTAACTGTAAAATTTGATTGGTTCACTTTTGAATCGAAAAAAAAAATTAAGTCAACTTGATTTTAAGATTCAAATTTTGTAACGTATCTCTTAAGCGATGAAATTCGGTATCATAAAAGTAACGTGTGTTAGTAATCGAACAAATTTATTTATTACTAAAATAAATAAACCTTTTGTTTATTCGCGGATTGGTTATTAAAGAAAAGTTATAAACAAATAAGTTTCTCTAAGCTTGAAGAAAATTTATTTAAAAAAAAATTAGAAGGGTACAAATTTAATTGTCAACGTTAAAATGATTAATGAGATTTTTTTTTTGTTCCTTTTGAAAAACTCATTCAAGCATTCGTAATTTCGTTAAATTAGAGAAAATATTTAATTAAAATTAAACCTCGTCTAGTCTCATGAAATTTATAAGGGCTTCGACTTATGACCTTGTTACGCTTTTTATAGTATTTATCTTATTTGATACACACACACGTAAATTGTGTAAGGCCTTAATGAGGAGTAAAATTTTTTGTTCAAAATTGAGTCACGTTAAACAAAAAGAGGTGAAAAATAGTTTTTTTTTTCGAGATTAAAATTACATTAAGAAACCAACAAAAAAAACAATTAATCATAAGAAATTTTTATGCAAATTACAAGATTCCATTACTCACAGACTAATTAAATACAAAAAAAATAAATGACAAAAATGTTTTTTTTTTATATATTTGTTTAACTGTTTAACCAATAAAAAATTTCATTTTTGTTAACAACCAATCATAAAATGAGTTAATTTAAATATGAATAGAAGACG
This sequence comes from Brachionus rubens, assembly GCA_022207745.1. Taxonomy (NCBI): domain Eukaryota; kingdom Metazoa; phylum Rotifera; class Eurotatoria; order Ploima; family Brachionidae; genus Brachionus; species Brachionus rubens. Next base: position 3,819,909 of record JAJVHD010000005.1, read on the forward strand.
GTTTCAAGAAAAGAGATTACACAATTCGATTGGTTTGTTTTCATTTTTTGTTGACAAGTTTCGTTTCAACCTTTGAGTTTATTTCGAGCGTTTTAATTTAATTTTTTTTGTTTGTTTCGATACTCTCTAAAGTATTTATCAATTTATTACAGATGATGAGTTTTTGATTTTTGAAAGATTAATTAGAACAATAAGTTCTAAAGACGGATAGCGTTTTTTTTCTATTTTTAGTTTTCGAGGTGAAAATCTTTTAGATCGCTTTGTTGATGTTAAGAAACGAGTCTTTCACTTTAAAGTTATCTTGATCATAAATTAAGCTTTAGGGATTTATAGTGCTAACCCCTGATACACTTATTTCTACAATCTAGCATCAACAAGAGACGATTCAACATAACTACTTTTGCAATTTTTTTTCAATTATGGTGTACTAAGGAGTAAATTTTTGAAATTTGGTAAAGATATGGAAATCGACAAGTTTTGACAAAAAAATTGAAATCCTCATACAAAACTACCCCGGGTATCATGTTTTTAAAGTGTCTATAACTTTTTATTCGTTTTTTGAAAGAATGACCCGATTTCACACATTTAATCGCACCCAAAACCAAGATTCTCAAATTATGATTTTAGGATCATCAGATACATGTTTCTGGGGTAGTTTTGCACCAAGATTTTAAATTACCAAAAATTTTAAAAATATTTCTTTTTGTACCCCCTAGTCCACCATGATTGAAAAAAAAATTGGAAAAGTAGCCCCATAGATTTATGTAGAATCGTCTCTTATTGATGCTAGATTGTAGGAATATAAGTGTATCGGGGGTTTCCTTGGACTAGATACGATTTAACTGAAAAAATGCTGTTTTTTTTACCGTTTTTACCCTATTTTAAATCTACGGAATTTTTTTACCGGAACGATTTTGGTCCTGGCATCAATTATAGCTTTTTGGCTTTCGTTTTTTACCTTCAGGGCATGAATATCTTTTGCCATTCATGAGATCTTGACTATTAAAATATAGCTCCTTTACACTTAAAATCGGAGGGGTAGGGGTAAAATTCTTGATTTTTCACACCCATCAAAAAATTGATTTCTTGGGTTTTTTTGGGTCGTAGATTCCAGTTATGATGTCAAAAATGACAAAAAAATGATTTTTACGGGATATAGATTACAGATAAAGTGATAATTAAAAAAAATATAAATTTTATTAATTCAAAAATTTTAATTATTAATTTTTTTTCCAATAGCCTCAACTTGGAAACCAATTTTACTCAATTTTTGATGATCCAAAATCAAACGACCATCGAAAACATGTGCTGGTTTTCTCATTACTTTATAAATCTCTTCATAATCATAATCTTTAAAACAATCCCATTCAGTGCACAATACCAAAGCATGTGAGTCTTTACAAGCTTCTAAAACATTATTCGAATACAGTTTAATTCGACTCTTAATTTTGTCAATGGGTAAACTCAATTGAGGATTCGAGAGCTCGAGTATCATTTGATCGTAATCAACTTGAGGGTCTAACACATTCAAATAAGCTCCTTCATCGAGTAAATACTTGCAAACATGGATCGATGCGGATTCCCTTAAACAAAAAATAATGTTAAACTCAGCCTTAAAGAATCCCCTATGGACCCTTACCTGGTATCTCCAGTGTTTTTTTTGAACACAAATCCGAGAATAGTTATTGTCTTGTTGGTTAAAGTATTGAACAAAGCGTTTATAATTTTGTTAACAAACCGTCTCTTTTGGTAATCGTTAATCAAAATAACTTGTTGCCAGTATTCAGCAACTTCGTTTAAGCCTAACGATTCACTTAAATACACAAGATTGAATATATCTTTTTGAAAACAACTTCCACCAAATCCAACACTAGCTTGTAAAAATTTACTTCCAATCCTACTATCGGCTCCAATTGCTTTTGAAACATGTTGTATATCAGCTCCACTTGATTCACAAATGGCCGATATTGAGTTTATACTTGAAATACGTTGAGCTAAAAAAGCGTTAGCAGCTAGTTTACTTAATTCAGATGACCATGTATTAGTTGTAATTATGTTCGATTTATTTACCCAATTTGAGTATACTGAACTTAATTGTGAGATAGCTAAAGCTCCTTTTTGGGTTTCTTCCCCTCCGATTAGGATACGATCAGGGTTTAACAGATCGGCTATGGCTGTACCCTCAGCTAAAAATTCAGGGTTTGATAAAACTTGAAATTCAACACCAGGTTTTGGATTTGCTTTCAAAATTTTAGCAATACTCTCAGCTGCTTTGACTGGAACAGTTGATTTTTCAACAATTATTTTCGATGATTTGGCAACTTCGCATATGGTACGAGCAGCTGATTCCAAATAAGTCAAGTCCGGAGCTTTACCCTTAACAAAAAAAGTTACAACAAAAAATTTCAAAGATTATTTTCAGAATTTACCGATCCGACACCATAGGTCTTTGTAGGTGTATTTACACTTATGAATATAATATCGGCTTTTTCTATACACTCGTGGATATTTGTTGAAAAATGTAAATTTTTACCAATCGAATGTTGGACAATTTCGTCCAACCCAGGCTTAAGCATTTAAAATTTGAAAAAAATGTTGGATTAATGTAAAAGAGGTACCTCATAGATTGGTATGTTTGGTGAATTCCAAGCAGCGATTCTTTCTTTACTTAAATCGACGACATTCACTTGAATTTGAGGGCATTTATAAGCGATTACAGTACAAGTAGGACCACCGACATAACCAGCGCCAATGCAACATATATTAGTAATCTCTTTAGTAAGATAGTTTTGCTCCGCCATATTTTTTTTCGAAATTGAATTTTAGAGAATAAAATTTTATGCTCAATTTATATATTCGTTTACCCAAAAATCAATCATCCACTTAGGGTTTTTTTGTTCAATAAATAAATTTTTAAAATTCCTAAACTTTGAGAAAAGATGATAAACTCAAAATTCATGACTATTTAATTGAAATATTTGGCAAAATTTATGTTTTTACCTGAAATTATTAGATTTTTAATTGAAGGACGTAAATACATATTTTTTAGTGCTGAAAATGAATAAAAAAAAATGAGATATTTGTTGACACATCACAAGAATTGTTGAGTTTGTATGATTTTTTGTTGAAATTTTTACAAAAATAAAAAAAAATGAATCATACCTAAAATACCGAAAAATTTCCCAAAAATTCCACGTATCCACATTTGTCAAGTGTTGAAATAAAAACAGAAATCACCGACACGGGACACGTATCAAGTGAATTTCACTCAAACATATTTTTCAGTCCTAAAAAAATTTATGATATGTTTTCGAAAATTTTGATTTTAGTTTGATCATAACCTCGCTGCATTTGTGCCAAACTTCTATTATTTTAACTTTTACCTGTCAAGCTTCTTTTTGGTTAGAATAAATAAATACATCCTTTTAGATTCCCGCCTCAGAAAGAGTTAATTTGAAACTGGATGCATCCTGGTCAAAAGAAGAGAAAACGAGGATTTTGGCTAAGTTCGACGCAAATATTAAGATATTACAAGAACTGGAAGTGATGCTAAGTGAGAAGAGCTTCATCTTAGACTCGGAAACTCCAATTTATCATTGCAAGGTCGATGAGACTTAAGACTGCAGGACGGTTATTACGTCATATTTAAAGGATGCTGCACTTAATTAAGTTCGCGCAATGCAAGATTACCACACTATCTTAATTTTTGATTATTTTTGAATAAAAATTCTTTCAATTTTTCAAAAAATTATCTTTTTTGGACCATTCTCAGCACCCAAAATCGAATATTTTAAAATACATGTTCTTTGTGAAGAGGTTTATGTTTTCTAGGGTTTTCCTACATGAGGATTACGAACTTTAGTGGTCAAAAATATGAAAATCCATTATCTTAGTGATTTTTGATTTTTTTTACTTTTTTTCGGCCTCGATAATACAAAAGGTAAAAATAAATTGCAAAAAATTACCAACAAAATTTTTAAATTTAGAGTATAGAAAATTTGCTTTTTTTCCGAAATATTCCGCGGAATTATATATTTTTTTCATTTTTTCTCCATTAAAGTGCAGGAAATACGATTCTATAACAGAAAATATGTTTACTTTTAATATAGAATATATTTCCGATTCAAGTGAAACGTTATGAAATGACATACTTCTTTAAGGGTCGCTTAACTTCGAATCTCCCTGGCCCGATAAAAAAATTTTTTGACCCCTAGGAAAATTTTGGCAAACCCTAGGTTTTCAGGTATGGAGAATAAGAAAATCGGGTCGAAAATTCAAAATTGAGATAGTTTGGTAATTTTGAATTGCGCAAACCTTTATTAGTTATCAGAAGTCCATCAAAGAGTATCATCGAGTAACAAAGTCTGTAAAATCTCTGCAAATAAATTTCGCATTTGAACAACAATACTTTTAATGGTGCGAAATCTTATTTTAACTTTGCAGAGATTTTACAGACTTTGTTACTCGATGCAGCAAACTTTGCTTCAAGTGATTTTTATTTGATCAAAATCACCCTTTGTACAGCTTTTATAACGTTTATAAAAATTGAGAATGAGAAAATTAGCAAAAAATTTTAACATGCCTAAAGGATAGAGAAAACTCAAAGGCTCTAAAACTCTGATTTTTTTCAAGATTTCAAGAACTTACCAACGAAAGCGTAACTAAGGGTATCTGAAAAAAAAAGATAAAATTCCAAATACTTAAACACTTTTAAAGAGAAAAACGGCTATCGTAATAGAACCTTGCATAGATTAGTCCGAGTTAATCTAAACCAGGTTTAACCCAAGTCTCTACTAATTTTCTGTAGGGAGGGTGACTCAAGCCCTATGGATGCTACGCCAGTGTCAATCACTTGAGGATAAAATACGTGAGAACTGTCTCTCAGCAAGCAAATTAAATAAGACAATCGATTATTTTGTTGGCTGACCGAAAATGAACGCTCGAATGCCATTTTATTTTTTAAGAATTTTTCAAAAAACAAAAAAATTTAAATTTTTTATTTGTAAAACAAAACAAAATTGAAATTATTTTTTGAAAATTGTTCATAATAACCAAAATGAAATTAATGAAGCGTCCATGTTAATTTTGATGAATTGATGATAAAACTTGCAAAATTCGACCTTTTTGAACACTTCCTTCCGAAACATGACCAATTATATTCACAACTTGAATATTCGATTGCATATTTTGTCTTACTTTAATTTGTTGTAATCCCTCGCATCGTTTGAACAAATCGACCATTTTTTCAAAACAAACTTTATCCGTAATTCTAATACCAAAATTATCCTTCGAATTTGAATAAAATAATTTAATGTTGACAGCTATATTTGATCTTAAAATTAACGAATGGTTCAAATAAATATCTTTATCCAACGTTTGAGGGTATAATGGAAATATGATTTGTTCGGGGTTTGAATAATCATAACCTTCAGGTAGAGCTCCAATACCAAATACATTGAACATACGAATAGGCTCTAAATTTTTAACAGCATCGCATGATACTTCTCCATTATCAGTTGTTAATTTTTTACATTTTAATGAAGACTCGTGATAAATACAGTCTAATTCACCTTGTTGATTTGATCGAGTTGGTATAACATTATGGATGGTCGAAATAAACAATAAAACGAGTAAATAATTCATTTTATGTTTGATGGTTGTTTTATTAAATATTTTAGTATTTATAGTCCAGATTTTTAGGTCATGTTTTATGAACTTTAAACTTAAATGCATAAATAATGTTGATGTATGAAGCAAAATCAGAGTCTTAACTTACAACAATTGATATTTTAAAATTATTGAAATTAGTGAGTCCGTAGTCCTTGGCCTCTTTTTATGGGACAAAGGAATACGGACTCACAAATTTCAATAATGTTTAATACTTTCTGAAATTGAAGTTTTTGACATTATTACTGTAATCTACGATCCCGAAAACCTGATCTTATTTATTGAATAGGACGATTTCAAATTAATAGGCTCATGGACTAAAAAAGACTCACCGGATAAGAAATCGAAGCAATTGACATCTTGACATGCTATTCGAGTGGTCAAAAATTTGGTATTAAGCGTTTGGAGCCCTTCTTTACAACGAAGAGCAACATCAAATCAGTCAATAATCTACCAATCTTTCAAGAGGAGCGGTTAATGCTAAATCAATCGATCAAGGAAATAATCGATAGAGAAGTGTTTTGAATAGTCGATATCAATGGTTGTCAAGACTCATCCGAGTCAAACGCTCTAATGCGTTAGAATGGACTTAATCGTCTATTCTGCAGTTCTATCTACTACTACTACTAATTCTACTACTAATACTAAGGTTAAAACCTGGGTCAAAACTACAGCACTATCTTAATATGTGATTTTCGACCTCAAATTCATAATCTGCATATATTAAAACCTCCGATAGCTAATTTTTTATGTGGAGGTCAAAAATATTTTTTTGGGGTACCCCACCCTCAAAGATAGCTAAGAGTTTTTGAGCTTCATCCTTTTGTGCCTAAATATATAACAACTAACTTACATAATTGCATAAATTTACACCGATTCTTAAAGCTCATAATCTCAGCTTGGTTTCCCGGAAAAAATGATTTTTGACCGAGATAATGCTGCAGAAACGGAAAATTTCATGTCTTTTTTCAGTTTTTATGTATCTAGTCCCTGGTTTATCCCCTAACCCCTAATTTTCTATTCAGATTCGAAAACTACTAATACTACTATTTGAAAAAATCACAAATTTCTCTGCTTTTTGCAGCCAACTGCCCCGGTGCTTAATTTAAACATCTAAGTTCTCTTGATTTAAAAAAGCTTTTGTTGATTTGAAAGCATGGTCTGATAGCTAAAAAGCTCTAGTTGACACTGGTATTTATTTCGACTGGTAGATTTAATCATCCAAAAGCAATTTTGGTGAAAAAAAGTTTAAAAAAAGTTTAATTTTCAGTCAAATTTTATCCAGTCCTCTACATGTACCCCATGACCGAATATTTTTATGCAGCTGCTTAAACTAGAGACAACTTTTCGCACATTAAGGATTGAAAAAAGTCATTTAACGTGATCCATAATCGATTAATGAAATCAAATTCAGTCGTCAAGCAGAAAATTTTTTCAAAAATATTTTTATAGTTGAACATAATCAAGTTAAGTATTTAGAGCTGCAAGTTATTTTTCAATAAATAATCAAAATTTTATCGATCGAAATTTTTTAGCAGGACAAAAATTAAACAACAAAAAAAAATTAACTAAAACTTTTTAATTTTATTCAAAAGTTCATCAAGATCAAAAGCAAAATCTCTATTAAGCCGAACCACATCGGGTAACTTATTTAAACCATTCGACTTTACCGTTTCATGTTTAAGTAAAATCGAATTGAATCCAATTGTTTTAGACGGTGTATAATCAAGATCAAAACTATCTCCAACATGTACCAATTCACTCGCTTGTTTACACTTACTCTTTAATAATGCATTCATAAAAATTTTACTATAAGGTTTAGGCATACCTTGACTATTCCAAGGTACACAAATAAAATCAAAATATTTTTCAATTCCTAAATTTTTAATAATATCGAATAAACGTTCATCAAAATTTGACACAACACCGAGTTTAAGGTTCATTTTTTTCAACTCGTTGAGAACATAATCACAATTTTTGTACTTCTCCCAATAATGAGCTTGTTTAAATTCGTCATAAATCTTGTACGATATGTCCTCGAGTTTATCATCATCGAACAAATCGGGTTTACCTTTTAACTCAAGGTCTGCTTTAATAACTTTTTTGACAACGTTTCCCCACCAGTCTACACTTTCCATATCTTTTAAGCAAAAATTAAAAAACGCAGAGAGAGGGTCGGAGGGGGTAATTACTTTTTGAAAAACCGTAACCAGGGTTCACTTCATTTTCAGATTTAAAATATTTTTTAAAATTCAAATTAGCTAATTCAATGTCTAATTGATATGTTTGATCAAATCTAGAGATGAAAAATATTCAAAATTTGATGATGAAGAAGGTTTTAAGTTACTTTTGACGAATAATATTGGAATAATGTAAAGCGACATTAGAATTCGATGCAACACGGATAAGTGTATTTGTTATATCGAAAGTAATACATTTAATAATCATTTTTTCAAACTAAATCAAAATGCAATAAAAAATTATAATTTTATAAAGTTTATTTTTGTTTCATACTGTTTTCTAATAATTTTGCATTATATGTGTATATATTGTTTGAATTTACCTTTTAAAAAAATGATTCATTTTTTTTGTTTTATAAACGTTTTCATTTTTTTTTTTCATAAAAGTTAATCATTAAATTAAATTTAGAGTCTGTGAGTACGTTTTTTTTTCAACAAGCTTTGGGACTGACGAAATAAGTTATTAATAAGATATCGAAAAAGAAAAAATGGCGTCATTTTTATTAATGACTCATCCAAAAGTTCTGTTAATTTCGATAAAAATTTAATTTGGGTTTAGTCATTGAAGTATTTGATTTTTTCAGAGGGTTATTAAATTTTATCTATGTAAAAAAATCTGGTCCAGTTTAGCATAGAGAGGGTGTTTCGTTCTCCATTTTCCAAAGTAATTTTTTGACTTGATGGTTTAATTTTCTAGTTTTTTACAAAAAAAAATTTACAATAAAGGAGATAAAGTCTCTGAGAAAAAATTGATGCTATTAAAACAAAAATAGAGTAAATAAGGTTCCGGCAATTCAAAACTTCCACGCTATCAAAACTTTTCAATTTCGATATCAGATTCGGAATCTGCGTCACAAAAAATGTATTTTTTACAATTACCCCCCTCCTCTAGTTTTATAAAAAAGAGTAAGTTGGTCATCGTTTTTGACCGATATCTCAGCTATTTGAGCATGAATCAAAAATAATGGGCTTATATTCTGAAAGCGCATATTCTGAGCTACAAGATAATGTGTTTAATTTTGCCGAAAAAAAATTTGGTGTGATTTTATCTTAGGAAAAAAACGGAAAAATGTGCATAATTCCAGTTAAATCGAATCTCGTCCTTCAAAATACCCATTATCCCTAATTTTTAATATAGAAACATCAATTTTTTTTCAGAGACTTTATCTCCTTTATTGTTAATATTTTTTGTAAAAAAATAGAAAACAGAACCTACGAGTCAAAAAATTTAATTGGAAAATGGAGAACGAAACACCCTCTCTAGGCTTGGAATAAATTGGAATAAAGCTTATCGATATACAAAGACCACTCAGCTTATAGAAAATTCATTCCTGTACAAGCCGATATATTTTGTTTATGTACTTATTGATATGGCTATGGTACAGACACTGTCAAAGTGATTTTAGGGTAAATGGATAAAAATGGTGCAATTATATGAAGGACTTTTTCACACAAAAGAGATTTTATCATGTCAAAGTTAAATATATCAATAAGTAGCTTATCATGTCCTTTTTCAAATGAACTATAAATATTTAGTAAAATAAATAATCAGTGGGTTAAACTTATGATCTAAAAATGGTATACCTTTTTTTTGTTTTTTCTGGTAAAATAAGTATGGTCCAGAAAATATGTTTATACAATTTAATTTAAATCTCTTATTTATAGTTCATTTGAAAAAGGACATAATAACTTATTGATATATTTAAGTTTGACATGTTAAAATCTCTTTTGGTTGAAAAAGTCCTTCATATAATTGCACCATTTTTATCCATTTACCCCAAAATCACTTTGACAGTGTATGTACCATAGCCATATGAATAAGTACATAAACAAAATATATCAGCTTGTAGAGGACAAAATTCTCTACAAGAAGAAGGGTCAAAGTATTTTTAACATATAAATTTAACATCTTTACTATCGTTCCGAAAATTTTATTCACCTCATTACAACGTCTTTTATTTCTAAAAATCGGTTTTGGGTGCTAAAAAGGGTGCAAAAAATAATTTTTTTTTTAAATTAAAGAGATAATGTTTTTTCTATACGAGGATTCAGATTTGTAAGTCAAAAAGTCAAAGGGTAAATCCAACTTCTTTTTCGTTTCTGATTTTTTTGACTTTTTTCGTGCACTAGTATACAAAAATAAAAAATATATTACAGTCAAGTCACACTTATATCATCACACACTTAAGTCACTATTACACTTAAATCACTGGAGAGATTAAGACCAAAGAGTCACTTTTTTTCAGTTAAGTCACATTTAATTTTTATCACTGCAAAATGGGGTGATAAGTGCGACTCGACTGTAATATTAAAAAAAGTAATTAATGAAATATGTAGAGAATCGCCTCTTGTTTAAGCAGATGCGAAAAAAAAATTGGGTAATTCGACTCCCCCAGGAGAATATGTGATTTGACTGAAACATTCCCTTATTTTTACCGTTTTAACCCGTGCATTGCTTTAGGGATTTTTTTCCCCATCGCCAATGGTCCCAGTGTTAATGGTAGCTTTTTAGCTTTCAGAACATATCTAAACATCAATCATAGCTTTTTCCAATCATGTGTACATAAATGTTTAAATAAATCATATTCGACTGCAAAATGTGAGGGGGAGAGGTAAATTTTTGACTTTTTAACCTGATGAACAAATTGATTTTCTTGGGTTTTCGAGGCCGTAGATTACGGTTATAATATCAGAAATATCAAATTTCATAGCATGGACCTCACTTTGTTTTATTTAAAATTTCCAAAAAAAGTCTAGTTTATTAAATTAACCTGTACGCTTTTATATTTTAGTTAAAGTCACTCGATATATATTAGAATATAGCTAATTGTCTCTTCTACTAGAATATATATTTAGATTTTAAAAAAAATATTTTTTAAATAGTTTACTTCTAATTAATCGAATTTACACAACTTTCGAAAAATATTTTCAACTTTAAGAGTTTTTTGAAATTCTTTTAACCCACTAACCTTCCAGATACGCCTCAAAACTGATGTCATTTTCGGATAGAGTATAAAAAGATCTATTAGGAAATGTGGTTCTTTTATTTTTGATAAGTGGTTAAGTCCTTAAAAAATCGAAAGAACCTGTTAAAACCTTAAAAACAGTAAAAGATACACCCTATGTAAATTGAAAAAATTACAGGTAAGCTTGTAAAAGTAAGGTGATTTTTGTGATTTTTTACCCTGAGAACCCCAAAAATGTGGTCAGATTTTGGCTTAAATATGTTGTTTCAAGAGTTGGTTTAGCCAGTAAAAGAGATGACAGTCATAAGTGCAGAGGTGTGTTACTAAATCATTATAGAGCATATTTTTTGAAAGGTAAAAGGTTGATTATGATATATCATCTGATCATATAGTTAATGCTGGGATATTTTTTAGAAAATTTCACAGTGCATTTAAGTAAAATATAGGATTTCACTGTTTAATTTTCTTATTAATGTCATCTTTCATTAGTGTTACTTTAATGGAATTTTTTAAAATTTTCAAAAAATATCCCAGCATTAACTAGAGATTCTTAGCTTTCAGATGATATATCATAATTAACCTTTTACCTTTCAAAAAAAATGCTCTATAATGATTTAGTAACACACCTCTGCACTTATGACTGTCATCTCTTTTACTGGCTAAACCAACTTTTGAAACAAGGTTTTAACAAGTTCTTTCGATATTTTACACCCGGTGTTGTTTTTATGCATTGTCGATGGGTGTTGTTTTTAAAGAATACCTATTAGGACAAGCGATTCTGTAATTTTTAAGGTATTACAGGTATTAGGTATTAGGAAAATTGTGTCAAATAGACCATACTTTATAACCGTTCACCAATGTTTACAATATAAAATGTAATTAGGGTGTTAAAGACAAATTTTATTTACTTCCTAAAACTTGAACAACAATTCTACATTTCGGGACTTAATGTTTAATCAAGTGACAAAATTTTCTTCTCAATTTAATTAGACTTCATCTTGTGTAAACAGAAAACAAAATCTGAAATTTTTGAAGAGAAAAATCGATTCTTTTTGTTGATGAAAAAATTATGAGAACTTTTTTTAATTAATAGTTACATAATGACTCAATGACAAATTTTCGAATAATTAAAAAAAAAACTATCTCTTTTAGTTTGGTGTTACATCATAAAATAATTTATGCTTATCAATTTTTAGTGTTGCTCAAGGATTTTGTCAAGACGTAGACTTTTAACATTAGCATATAATTATAATAAATTATATTTCGAAACGAAACAAAATACGAACAAATAACAACCAAAAAAAAACAAAAATTTATTTTTCGTTTTCTAAAATTATGAATGAAATCTATTTTGGTAAATTTTTGTTGGGGATATACGTCTCAATTATCTTTTTTTTTTACCTGAGCACCAAAAAATCACCTTCTTTTTATGTTTCTAATCTTCTTCGTTAAAATATCGATTTTTTAAAATTATAATTTTTAAGATTTTAAACATAAAAAAGTTATAGTTTAGTTTTTGTTTCGTTTTTTTTTGTTTTAAAATGTCTGGTAACACTGGTATGGAACGGTTAATTCCGATTGTGAATTTACTTCAAGACTCTTTTGCATCGTTAGGAACTAGTGTTCAAATAGACTTGCCTCAAATTGCTGTCGTCGGTTCCCAATCAGCCGGAAAGTCATCTGTACTCGAGAACTTTGTTGGTAAAGACTTTCTCCCTCGAGGTTCTGGTATAGTCACTCGTCGACCGCTTATTCTACAACTTCTCTATCACAAAAATGCTGAGTACGCCGAGTTTTTACACGCTAAAGGCAAAAAATTCGCAGACTTTGACGCTGTGCGAAAAGAAATTGAAGACGAAACAGAACGACTTACAGGTCATAATAAAGGTATTTCAAGTATCCCGATCAATCTAAGAGTCTATTCCCCTCATGTCTTAAACTTGACACTCGTCGATTTACCAGGTATTACAAAAGTACCAGTCGGTGATCAACCCCCTGATATTGAAATTCAAATTCGCAACATGATTCTTGATTTTATAACAAAAGATAACTGTTTAATTTTAGCTGTAAGTCCAGCCAATGCAGATTTAGCGAATTCGGATGCTTTAAAACTTGCTAGGGAAGTCGATCCATCGGGAATGAGAACAATTGGGGTCTTAACTAAACTAGATTTAATGGACGAGGGAACAGATGCGCGAGAAATTCTAGAAAACCGTCTCTTACCCCTTCGCAGAGGGTACGTTGGAATAGTAAATCGATCACAGAAAGATATTGATGGAAGAAAAGATATTAAACAAGCAATGGCTGCGGAGAGACAATTCTTTCTCGCACATCCGGCTTATCGTCATATGGCTGAACGACTTGGTACTTCATACTTACAAAAGACTCTTAACCAACAGTTGACTAATCACATCCGTGACACTCTACCAGCTCTACGCAACAAGCTCCAATCTCAATTATTGAGTCTCGAAAAAGAAGTAGCAGAGTACAAAAATTTTGGAATCGATGACCCGAACAAAAAGACCAAAGTTCTTTTAAGTTCGTTACAAAATCTATCAGGGGATTTTGACAAGAATATTTTGGGTTCAAGTTCAAGTGAAGTGAGTACTAAAGAACTTTCAGGTGGTGCCAAGATCAATCGAATTTTTAACGAACGATTTCCATTTGAACTCGTCAAAATTGAATCAGATGAAAAACAATTGAGACAAAAGATAAAAATTATAATTATGAACATTAGAGGTGTAAAGTAAGTTTAAATTTATTTTGGGTTCAATTGAAAAATACAATAGGGTTTTTAAGAACAATAGAAAACAAACAAAGCGTAGCTTGATTTAAATTTTTTTTTTTGATTTTTTTAGAGGTGGTCTATTTACACCCGATCAAGCGTTTGAGTTAACTGTTAAAGATCAAATCAAAGAATTAATTGTTCCTAGTATAAAATGTGTCGATTTAGTAATAACTGAATTGCTTCGTATTGTTACAAATATAACCGATAAAATAGGAAAATATCCTCGATTGCGTGAAGAAATTGATAGAATTGTGAGTTTATATTTAAGAAATCGAGAGCAAATATGTAAAGATAACTTGTCTATGTACATTGAGACTCAGTTATCGTATATAAACACTCATCACGAGGATTTCATTGGTTTTGCCAAGTAAGTCCTTTGAACAAAATCCTCCATTCTTTCTTTAATCCAAATCTTTTTCAGTGCTTCTCAAAAAGCGAATAGTGAAACAAAACGTAAAGTTGGTAATGAAGTAATCCGCAAAGGGTACATGGGTCTACACAGCGGAGGTAGTAAAATCCGAGGAACAAGAGACTATTGGTTTGTACTAACAACTGAAACATTATCTTGGTTTAGAGATGAAACAGAGACTGATAAAAAGTATATGCTTCCATTAGACAGTTTGAAAATTCGTGATTTAGAATCGGGCCTATTCTCACGTCGACACCCGTTCGGTTTGTTTAGTACGGATGGTCGTAATGTTTACAAAGAGTATAAATTATTAGAGTTATCATGTGATTCATTAGAGGATGTTGATTCATGGAAAGCTTCGTTTTTGAGAGCTGGTGTCTATCCAGAAAAAGATAATTCATCAAAAAATGATGTTCAAGTAAACATAATTTTGAAAGTTTAAAATTAAATGATTGCTAGGATTATTTCTTTTAAGAATGATATGGGACCTATGGACCCTCAATTGGAACGTGAAGTTGAGACTATACGCAACTTGGTTGATTCATATATGAAAATTGTAAATAAAACAACTCGAGATATGGTTCCAAAAATAATTATGTTTATGATTATAAATAATGTAAGAAACACACAAAATTCTCTATTTTTTTTTGTTTTTTTCTCTGAGGGTAATCATTTGTCTAAAATGAGTTAAAGCTTCCATCTTGATTTTTTTGCTAATTTTTTTCATTTCTTTTGAATTTTCAATCTCTTTCTTCTAAAATTCGTTTTAGTTTAATTTCCTCAGTTGACTCAAGAATTTGTACTCTACTTAATAAATTTTATATCTCAACTGGGACTAAGTTTAACACATTATAAGACTCAAATGTTATGATACTTGATAAATCTCTAATGATTTATAATTAAATGAATCTATTTGAAACTTTAAGTTACCCCCTCTTCAAAATTCAATCCAAAGTACTTTGAGTAAGTCTATTTCTATTTTCAGTTAGAATATTATTGTACTTTGATACGGATCTCTCACATTCGGCACTGTTAAAAGGGAAATAGGTTAGCCATTCGGATATTGTAACTTACTTAACCTTTTTTTATTTAAAATCCAAAAATCAGAAACAGTCATGGTCGGAGAAAAATTAAATTCGTTAACCAAATTACAATAAATTGACCAGTCTTCTCGACACTCTTCTAAACCTTTGATATGAGCTGAGTTTTGGCTTAGGTTTTTAAAAATTAAGTCTTCTTCAAGTTTAAATTGAACTTGTGGTCTCCTTTTAGGTTGAACCGATTCGTTCTCTTTAACATCAGGTTCGTTACCTTGAAATCTAGTTTCAAAGTTTTGCGAGTTATCGAAGTACAATTGATATGCATTCTTATCCATTTCGCAGGAACGCCGTTCTCTATTTAGTAGACTGCGTAAATCTTTCTTTTCGAGTGTTAGGGATTTGTTTATTCCTCTAATTTAGCTATTGATTCGTTTTAAAATTCTGCAGCTAAATCCATATCTGCAACATCTTTGTGAATTTCTTGCTTTTCGTCATCTAATTCTTCTATACAGTTTCCATGTACGTCTTAAGCTCGTTAATTGATTTGAATTCAGCGTTTATACCTTTACGTATTTTAGAGACAGCATCCTTGGATGTCTGGTATGATTTTTCTAATAGATAAGCCAAGTGCCTTCGCCCCATTTTAGCGTTTTAATCTTGTTCCTTGCGCCACTATTTAGTTCTCCTTAATTTTTATCCTCTGCTGACATTATTAATACTTATATATTATCGTATATTTTTGCGCTGCTGCTTTAGTATTAATATTAAAAATACTGAAGATTTATTTTAAAGTTTATTTAAGAACAAAAACTAAAATACAATATTAGAAATCTTTCCAAAAATCTTATTAAGAATGAACTATCTTTATTGAGAAAAATAATATTCCGTTTCATATGTCGCTCTTCCACTTACGCAACCATTACGATTATTGATTATCGTATTGTTGCATTCTTAATGATATAAATTATTGAAAGAGATATAAGTTACTTAAGGTAAGTTAAGTAATAAAATAAATGAACATACTGACAAACACACATACCATAAAGAATCATAAGAAATTACAATTTCAAAAATAGATAAAGATATTGTGTAATAAATTGTTTAGGATCAAAACATCTAGCTTCTTTAAAAAGATTCATATAAGGCATGCCATCATTCCTTTTTGAGTCCATTAAAACTTTCGTAATTCTTGGATTGTGTAATTTTGTTATGAAATTTTACTTTTTTTTAAAGTTATTTATAGCAAACGAGGGAGTACTTTTGTTTATTTTATTTGCAACGTATTTTGCGTAACTAGTTTTGTGTCTTCCTTGTTTGGATCTCCCATTAGTTGAGTTTGTTCATTCAAATTAAAAATTCTTATAGGCTCATCTGCTTGTCGACGGAGCATGTGTCCAACGCAAGTCAATTGTTTCTTGGCTTGGATCTATTTAACCGCTTCGTATAGCTCTTCATTCAGTACTTTATCCAAATATTTAATTTAAAGCATTTTTCCATAGTATCAAATCGCAAAACTGTCCAGTTCATCTAGGTTTCGCTTCCATAGAGTAAAATAGATAGACATGATGATTCTTACCTTCAATTCAATAGATGTTGTCTTTGAAATCCAAATTTTCTCTACTATATAACTTTTAGGGTAAAGATTCTACACCCTAAAAGTCTAATTTTAATTTTTATTGGAGTTATTATTAAATTAGTTAATTACGTTCACTCGATTGAAATTTTAAAAATAAACAGTAATATAAAATTTAATTTTTTTGTATAAAAAATTTAATAGGCGTGTTTAATATTTTTTGAACTTTAAACCTTTCAATTTTTTTTAATTTAAGTTGAGAGAATTTTTCAAAAATGAAATAATCGCTCAAATTTATTCATCGGCCGATCAGAATACATTGATGGAAGAAAGTTTTGAAGAAGCATCTAAACGTGACGAAATCCTACGTATTTATAATTCAACAAAAGATGCATTACGTATAATTGAAGATATATCACGAAACACTGTTACTGAACAATTACCCCAAAGTCTCAACATTCCCCTATTCAATAAGTTTGTTATTTTTTAAAATACCATTTTTTAATTTTTAATTCAACGGTTTGTTCTAGTTCTCCTAATCGACCTGTCCCATCGATACCAAACAACAACCTTTACCAAAACACATTGAATACATCTTTTAACTCTAACAATTATAACAGTTTTAACGGTAGCAAAAATCCTCCGAATCGACCGGCTCCAATTCCAAATCAACAAACATCCCAAAATTCGAGATCAACACCCCAATTAACGACCAACGGCGCCAATGTAAGACCATTTTTTAATGTATCCAACGTTCCTTTGGTACCACAGTAAGATTTTTAAACTTTAAATTCATGGGTTTTGTTGAATAACTATTAACACTTGCTTATGTGTGAATAGAAAACCACTAGTACCTTTAAAGTGTGTAGCTTTGTTTACTTGATTGACTAACCTAACTTACCACTAATGCTGAATTTGTTTATTTGAACTTACTAACATACTCTTTTAATGCTTTTTAACACTGTGTTCTTGCTTGAGCTTTGTTTGTTGTTTAAATTAAAAAAAAATTTAATGTTTTTTTTAAACTAGAAAAATAGGTCAAACACCACCGGTCATACCGAAACGTCCGTCACAATTAAATTAAATTATTCTAAAAAATAAAAAATCAAAATTGAATTTTTTAATTATTTAGTTGAACCGAGTCAATTATGAATCGATTAGTTAATTTTTTTTTTGTTGTAAAATTATTTTTTAATAAAATTTTCTTTTTTTTGTTAAATGTTGTCTTAAATGTTCAAATAAATGTGTTCGGCTTTTAGTGGTAATTTAGATGTTGTACTTGATGTTAAAAAAAACCCAAAATATGACTTAAATGTTCAAGTAAACCACTTGACCTGCAATAAGATGTTCAAAATTTTTTACATATTTACATATTGTAGAAATCATTTGAAGTCTTACAGTTTTCGGTGACATGTTTCTTCCAAAGAGTTCAGCTATTGAGACCTCTGCGTTTGTCGGGAACAGTAACCCAAAAATATATTTGAAATAGAAGACTTTGGAGGAATCTTTGTATGATCTTCGCCCAAATTAACTGTCTGCGTCTTAACTTTTCAGTGATTAGTTCAAGTCTTGTAAATTTCTTCATTTGGTATTTAATTTAAAGGCTTTACACTAAGCCACATTCATCGTTGCGAAACTATTTAGCCCATCAATGCTTCACATCCATACAGGAGCACAGATATCACAGAGGGTTCGAATATTCTAGCCTTGAATTTTACTGGCAGATACATTGGCTTTCAGATCTTTTCCAGTTTACATGCGACCTTCGATGTTTGAATTCAGCTTCAAAGGACTTGAGTTTCGAGATATTTTTGAGATAGTCGAATCTCGGAGCTACCCATGTTTAACCAATATGTAAAAACCAATATCATCACTGATAACTTCTTAAGGGTGTCTTCGGCATGTTTTCAAAGCAGAAATTGTATTAATTTCCGTTGATTTTGAATTTTTCTCTTCGGAAAATTGATAATTAGTGAGAGACAGTCGAAAATGGCTTGATGAACTTCTTTAGTCTATGACTTCAACTAAAGAATTCTCAACTACAATCTCCTTAATATCAATATAGAAGTCTATAATGACAAATTGAATGCTAAAAAGATTATATAATCGGAAACTCAATTAACCTAAAAATTAAAAATAATATTTTTCTAATTTAAAAATTTTTGAAATATTTTTGGAAATTTTCAAAAATAGACTCACTTAAAATTAAGAAAATCGACAAATTTGAGCTTAAGCATAAACCTATTGCCTAACATGTTATTAACACATTCTTTATAAAGCACCTAAAACGATTGAAAAGTTTTTTATTCTGTTTTACCTCAAGTCTCTGTGTTCTTCAAGAAATAACTAGTTTTTAAAAACTTTGAATTTACTTTTTCTTTATTAAAAATGTTAACACTCTTGAGGTTATTTTTCAACAGATGCATGTTTAAGACCTATTGACATAGCTTGGTATATTTTTAAATTTAACAAATAAAAACTAAACTTCATAGTCATATGACTAAAAAGTTAGATAATAAACAATTATCTCTTTTTTTTAATATTTGTAAGAATACTTCATAAACAAAAGAGATAACCATAAATTTTATGTTTTCATTTCAATTTTATTTTTGTTTAGAATCATTTTAAAACTTTAGATTTGCTTATTTTTAAAACTCTCTTCTTTCTCTAAATAATCCATTTTTTTATGATTTTAGATTATTTTTTTTAAATTAAAAAAAAAGCATTTTTATAAAAATTGGACATTTTAATTAACCGTTTACAAAAATGTCTGGTAACACTGGTATGGAACGGTTAATTCCGATTGTGAATTTACTTCAAGACTCTTTTGCATCGTTAGGAACTAGTGTTCAAATAGACTTGCCTCAAATTGCTGTCGTCGGTTCCCAATCAGCCGGAAAGTCGTCTGTACTCGAGAACTTTGTTGGTAAAGACTTTCTCCCTCGAGGTTCTGGTATAGTCACTCGTCGACCGCTTATTCTACAACTTCTCTATCACAAAAACGCTGAGTACGCCGAGTTTTTACACGCAAAAGGCAAAAAATTCGCAGACTTTGACGCTGTGCGAAAAGAAATCGAAGACGAGACTGATCGTCTTACAGGCTCTAATAAAGGTATTTCAAGTATCCCGATCAATCTAAGAGTCTATTCTCCTCATGTCTTAAACTTGACACTCGTCGATTTACCAGGTATTACAAAAGTACCAGTCGGTGATCAACCAGTTGATATTGAGATTCAAATTCGCAACATGATTCTTGATTTTATTGCAAAAGACAATTGTTTAATTTTGGCTGTAAGTCCTGCGAATTCGGATTTAGCAAATTCGGATGCTTTAAAACTCGCGAGGGAAGTCGATCCATCAGGGATGAGAACAATCGGTGTCATAACCAAACTTGACTTGATGGACGAAGGTACAGATGCGCGAGAAATTCTAGAAAACCGTCTCTTACCCCTTCGCAGAGGTTACATCGGTGTAGTTAACCGATCCCAGAAAGATATTGATGGTCGAAAAGATATCAAACAAGCAATGGCTGCGGAGAGACAATTCTTTCTTGCACATCCGGCTTATCGTCATATAGCCGAACGACTTGGAACTTCATACTTACAAAAGACTCTTAACCAACAGTTGACTAATCACATCCGTGAGACTCTACCAGCTCTACGCAACAAACTTCAATCTCAACTATTGAGTCTTGAAAAAGAAGTAGCAGAGTACAAAAATTTTAGTCCAGATGACCCTGGTAGAAAGACAAAAGCTCTTTTAACAATTTTACAAGATATTAGTAAAGACTTTGAGAAAGCGATTACTGGCGCTGATTCGAGTGAAGTTAACACTAAAGAACTTTCAGGTGGTGCCAAGATCAATCGAATTTTTAACGAACGATTTCCATTTGAACTCGTCAAAATTGAATTCGATGAAAAAGAATTGAGAAAAGAAATAACGTATGCAATTAAAAATACCCATGGTATTCGTAGTGGTTTGTTTACACCGGATATAGCGTTCGAAGCAATTGTTAAAAAACAAGTTTCAAAGTTAACTGAACCATCGTTAAAGTGTGTCGATTTAGTCATTATGGAATTGACAACGTTGATTCATAAGTTAACAGACAAGGTATTAATTAATTTTAACTAATTCAAATAACTTTTGTCTGTTAAATTTTTTTAAATATTAAAATTTTCTTAGAACAAAGATGTAAGGCTCTTTAAGAAAAAAAAAGCTCATGCTCTCTTCTATTAAAAAATGTCATTATTTTTATTTCTAAACTTTATTTTTTATTTAGATGGCAAGGTATCCTCGTTTAAGAGAAGAAACAGAGAGAATTTTGAACTCACATTTGAGAGAAAAAGAGCAAACATGTAAAGATCAACTATGCATTTATACAGATATTCAATTGTCGTACATTAACACGAATCATGAAGATTTTATCGGTTTTGCCAAGTAAGTCAAAGATTTTCTTACCTCGAACAGTTTAAATAGTATCGAAAGTTTATTTGATAAGTTTGTTAAGGTTTTCTTAACTTTTCTTATTTAAAAACTTATATCCAAGTCTGTCAGTAAAGATTATATAATTAAGATTGAATAATTCTCGTTGCTATTCCTCTTACGCCATTTATAACGAATATAGAAAGTTTAAGCATTAATGTATATAAAGCAACACTGGGGCAAAACTGAACCCAATGAAACCCCACTAGTTATATGATGGGGTGTAGACGTAGTCTCGCTATGTCAATAAGCTCATTTTACAATCTTTTAAGTTCAATTTCATTAACAGAAGTTTTTATAATTTAGATCAAACTTTCTAAAATGATTCGAAAATTCCAACAAAATTTTGTATTCTGCTTATTGAGCGTAAATGAAAGGCGAAAGCCGTGTAATAATTCGATGTTGAAAACAGTCTAGTTTGAAAATGTTCAGAAACTACAACGAAATAGGTTTCGTTGACATGTAGATTGTTAGGGACAAACAGTAGTCGAAGTAAGGGAGAAGGAACGTTTTGAAAAATTTTATTTTTACGGATGTAGCCAAGTATAAAATGCGTTTGATTGAGTATAGCTTTCTGTTGACAAGTAAGCAGATGTTAGCAACATGTTGCTCAAAACTTAACTTCTCATCAATTATACATCCTAGGAGCCTGAAAACATTCGTTCTTTGGATAATGATGTTACGCTCAACAATACAAAGATTCTCAAGACCACTCACGCCCTGATTTGAAAAAAACATAAAATATGTTTTTAATTAACATCTATTTGATTATATTCACACCATTCTAAAAGATTATTAATTTCTGATTCAATTAGCTTTTGACATTCAGCCAAGTTTTTACCAATGGTATATAGCGTTGTGTCTGAATAAACATTATTATATTTTACGATTTGGAAACGATTAAATAAATAGTTGAGGATAAGATTTATTGACGCTTCATCAAAACCATAACTCTTGAAAATTAAAATTTTTTGATCTGCAGATCGAAAGCTTTTCTGAAGTCTAACTAGTAATAGTAGTTTGTTGATAAGACAAGTGGTTTGAATTCATGGAGTGCAGTTTCCCATGAGAATCCACTTCTGAGCCCATGTTGATCGTCATAAAAAAAATTATTAAGATAAAAATAGATTTCGATTTGCTTACCTAGCAATTTTTCAAAAGCTTTTGCTACTGGTGGGAGGACTGATATGCCCCTATAATTTCTCAAATCACTTTGTGGTCCTTAATTAATTATAATTTTTTGAAACATGAATAATTAATAGTTTCAAAAATTTAACGGATAAAAATAAATTTAACAAACACAAGACACTCCTTTATTCAATAAAAGTGAATAGCCGTTTATTTCTCACAAAACAATTAAATTTTTAGGATTTACTCTTTTCACATGAATATCATCGTTAGATCCGATTGCGGCTTGTTCTAAAAAAATAATTTTTTTTTAACTTACTTTAAGTGCACAACAAAACACAAAAATCGAGAACAAAAATAATAAAGTAGGTAATCAAGTAATACGTAAAGGTTACATGGGTTTACACAGTGGTGTAAGTATAATGAAAGGTGGTTCAAAAGACTTTTGGTTCGTATTGACCACAGAAAGTTTATCATGGTTCAAAGACGAAGAAGAAAAAGATAAAAAATACATGTTACCATTAGACAATTTAAAAATACGTGATTTAGAATCTGGTCTCTTTTCTAAACGTCACTCGTTTGCTTTATTCAACACTGATTATCGTAACGTTTACAAGGAATACAAGCAATTAGAATTGTCATGTGACACATTGGAGGATGTTGACTCATGGAAAGCTTCGTTTTTGCGTGCTGGTGTCTACCCGGAAAAACAAAAAGTCGAAGTTGAAGAAAATGTAATTTTTAACTTTTTTTTTAACCAAAAATTATTTTGCACCTTAAAAATTTTTTTAATCACGATCGATAGGGCGAAGAAAGAGTAAGTAATTTTTAAGTTAATGCATGCTCGTAAGAATCCTTAACCCGTTTTCATGGATCATAAAACCCCTTCTGTCTTACCCCAAGACTAAACTTTTGTTTTTTTTTTTACAGAGGGATGATATTGGATCAATCGACCCAATTTTGGAAAGACAAGTTGAGACTATACGTAACTTGGTCGACTCTTATATGAAGATCATCAACAAGACCACACGGGATCTAGTCCCTAAGATCATCATGCACTTGATCATTAACAGTGTAAGCTCTCTGTCATCCGACCTTCTGACCCAAATTTACATTAATCTCGTTTTAGGCCAGAGAGTTTGTGAAGAACGAGGTAATCGCTCATATTTATTCATATGGTGATACTACTTCATTGATGGAAGAGAGTGCTGAAGAGGCTGTTAAACGTGAAGAGACGTTACGATTGTACAACTCGACAAAAGAGGCTCTTAAAATAATTGGTGATGTGTCACGTGATACGATATCCGAGTCGATACCACCGCCTATTAGGACTTATGAGTCGACGCTGCCCACGCCGAGTTATAATCAAAGACCGGCTAGTCCTAAAATTCCTCGTCAAGCTCCACAGGCGCCAAATGGTCGTCCTGCTCCTCCGGCCCCAACGCCTCCTCCCAATGCCGCATACCAACCCTCACAACCCACACCTCCGCCGACTCAAAATCAACCGTCAGTTGGCTTCAATTTTAACATTACACCAAGTAATATTATGTCTACTTTATCTACCGCTGCTTCAGTCATGAATAATTTTGGTAATTTAAAACTTAATAAAACCGATTCAACAGGCAATGTAGCGCCACCAGCTCGACCAGCACCAGTTCCAAGCGCATCAGCAACTTTACCAAATCCATTGATCCCACAGTAAGAACACCTTTTTTGTTCGAATGAGACTTGTATTAATAATATTTTTTTTTCTCTTAATAGAAGAGTTTTGGGTCAACAACCACCAGCAATTCCTAAACGTCCCCAATCGCAATTTCCAAATTAAAATGAAAAACTTTAGAATATATATTTAATCAGAGAGAAAATTTTTATTCAATAGTCATGTATTTATAGGACCGATTATTTTTTAAATGTGTAAACCCTTTTTATATTTGTAACACTAAAACATACAAAATTTGAATGCAGTCTTTTTTTTTTAAATAGAGAATGAAGATTTTCAACTTTAATTTGAGCTTTTTTTTTTGTATTTTTAATTTAAATTTTATTCTTGAGAGCATTTCAAAAAATTAATAATTCCACTTTATTTTATTTATTTTTTAATTTTGACTTTAAAATAAATTTACACCTTTTAAATTTGGATTTTATTCCTTGTCTCACATTTTTCCGTATATAAGTTTTTTATTTCTAATGATGATGAAAAACTTTAGTTATAGTTAAGTGCTGAACGGCTTTTATAAGATTTTTGAAGTTAACAAAAACTAGATAACATCCTTTTGATATAACAAGCAACATGAGAAAATAGTGCATGTTATTCTCTCGACCTTTTTTCTTGGAAAATGATCGGTTTGAGTTTTGCACCGGCCTGAGTTTAAAAGTATACCAGGTCTAAATTCGGAATTAGACCGGTCCAATTTACCCCCTTAAAATGGGTACAAAAATGAAATTGTACCATGGGACAAATTTAAAATTTTAGATTTGTACCATGGTATATCTATCGAGTGATTACGGTATAACAAGTGAGGGATCCGAATTT
The DNA here is from genome assembly GCA_022207745.1 of Brachionus rubens. NCBI lineage: Eukaryota > Metazoa > Rotifera > Eurotatoria > Ploima > Brachionidae > Brachionus > Brachionus rubens. The sequence goes on from JAJVHD010000005.1 coordinate 3,844,735, forward strand.
TAACAACTGATACTTAGTGTTTAACAGAAATATATTATTATAATATCACACAGAGTCAGAATCGAATCAGTGCCGAACGGCAATGTAAAGATTAGTATCAAAAACATTCGTATCAGATGGATCAATCTTGCAGTACACAGCTCATTCTAATAATGGCTTTTTTGATGCTTATCACTGTATAGTATATATGCAGAGTTTTTTTCAACTTGTTCACTCCTAAAAAATGATTTGAAATTTTGATCCATTTGATACGAATCTTCACATTGCCGCCGAACCTGTTCGAACGAATGGAAATAATTACTGCAAATTCAAAATAACTGAAATCCACGAGCGAGATCAAATTTTAGATTAAGCCTAAAATGGAAATAATTTAAGAAAATTTACCAAAAAACATCGAGACCCTACATCCTGATCCAAAGAATATTGTAAATTCATTGTATTCAGAAAAATTATCAGGTTTTATTTCAAGGGTTTATGATATTTAAACAAAATTAATCGAAAATCGGGAAAATATCTCAAATGTAAAAAATTATCTGAGCTCTTTTACAGAAAATGTTAATAAATTGAATACCAAATTATATGGATTGAATGCTGAGGTAAATGGATTGAATACTGAATTAAATGGAATAGGAAATCAAGTGAAAGATTTTGGAATATCAAATAAAGATGTTCTCAATCAACAGCGTGAAACATTCCAGACATTGCAACAAAAAGTTACTTTGTTACAAACTTAACCTTATTTATGGTAAAAAACTTAGGAAGAGAACTTTTCTTTATTTTTTTATTTTTATTGACTAAATATAATTTTCTAATTGATCTTTTTGGATTGATATGCAACTTCAAATTGTCGTGTACAAGCTGTACAAAGTTGAGATAGGCCTTAAAAAACAATCATACCATGACGAGTTCTTCTGAAGACATTTTAGAAAAATACATTTTTGAAAAAAAGTATTCTTTATTGTCGATTAAATTCTCTTGCCGAGAACGACAATTTGATCGAGCTTTGCAACAGATCATTAGAACTTTTTGATTCGATTATGTCTCTAATAAAAGATGCAATTGTTCTATTACAAAGCCTTAATGACATTGAAATCGGAGATATATTCGAAACTTTACAAAGTTTAATGGAAGAAGCGCAAGAAGAAAAACAAACATGCCAAAATTTGATCAACAGAAACAATAAGCAAGCAAATAATACATTAATAGAGCAAGATCAGATCACTTTTGAACAAAGAATAAATGCTTCTCGAGATATTGCAAATAGAGCGGCGAATCAAATTAGTATTTTTGAAACTGATTCCATTTTAAGAAACCAAAGTTTTACGTATAATAATCTTATTTAAAGTTAGAGACATCAATTTTTTTGAAACTTGTTACAAAATTTAACTGAAAAAGAATTGCAATCCAGTGTAATCATCAGTGTCGTTTTACACTGATGATTACACTGGATTGCAATTCTTTTTCAGTTAAATTTTGTAACAAGTTTCAAAAATACTAATTTGTTTCCGGTTCCGGTTCCTTTAATCTCTCTAGAGACAATCCATCTCTCACTGCCAAATATAAGTAGGACTGGTAGACCGGTTTATTTTTGAGAAGCGGCTTTTAAGCTGATTTAGGATCCTAAACCGGTTCTAAATTCGGCTTTACTTCTAAAGCCGGCTTTTTAAACCGGTTCATTAAAATCAAGCTGGTTTATAAGCCGGTTTAAAGTTGGTTTAAACCGGCTTTTATTCGAACATTTTTACATTAGGTTATCATTTGAATTCAAATAAAGCGATTGTTTAATCCAAACGAAGCGGCAATTCAATTTTTAAATGTAAGTAAACAAAATAACGTAATTTCTCGATTTTAGTATTCGGTTATAGTGACAGGGGCGAGTTTCAAAAACGGAACCTAGTCAAACAACTAATAGGTCTTAGATTTGGTTCTTCAATAGATCGTTCAACTGAAAATCGTCTATTATTTAATGTTAGAACCAATATTTGCTGGTCTACAACAAAATAAAAATGCTAAAATAGTCCAAAATCGTTAGTGACATGTCACTAAAATTGAATTTTTACGTTAATTATGTAGTCTGTGGCAAAATACGTTAAAATTTTAATATTTTCTCTAAACTAGTGGTAGTAGTAGTACTTTTTCTGTGCAGATAAAACATCTAGTAGAACAATCATAGACTTAATTAGCTGTAGAAGACTTCTTCTTCTCAAACAGAATTTTTTTATACTCGCTATGTTTGCATCTTTCCACACCCTTATTTTAAGTCACAGCGACTCGCAAGTCCCAATACGATGATTATCAAAGTTGTTCTAGTATCAGGCCATCTAGAATGACTAGTCGATGATTCTAGTCGGATCGTTTCCCAGCAGCACAACACTAATGACACTCATCCATTTTCATGATTCTAATCGTCGTTTTTAGGCACTGAAAAAGGCATCAATTAGGTCATTCTTTGAAAAATATTAAAAATCATTTTATAAAATATTAGCTTGACAAGGATCTATCATATCTTCTTAATTATTGGTAAAATTTTCGATAGAGCTTTTCGGTGAAAATAATTTAAGCTCACTTTTTTTATAGACTTTTAAAACAAAGAGAATGGTCCTATTTTGATTTTCAATAGATGGGGATTAGGACAAGACAAAGTGATTGACAAAAATTTTGCAGAATTTTCTACACTACTCCTTGAAAACAAAAAATGATCATTAAAATTTTCTTTTAAAACCGAATTGAGTCGGTTCTAAAAACTGGCTTAAACATGAAACCGGTTTATTAAACCAGTTTTTTTTCAAAGCCGTTTAGTTAAACCACCCTTGCTATGAAAACCGGTTTGAGTGAAAAGTCGTTTTTTGAATCGGCTTTAAAAACCGGTCTACCAGCCCTAAATATAAGTACCAAGTCGGCTGAAATTAGGACCGACACGTTATCGACTGCTCGCTAATGATAAAACACTTGGTTTTAACTTTTTTGATTACCTCTATTAAAATCCAACAAAAAACTCTCTTTGTAATTTTTGTCATTTCGTGTTCCTATTAACGGCAGTGAAGTATTATAAGATATATGGGATAGAAGAAGATTGAAGCCCCAAAGATCGGTACAGTCGAAACTCTCTAATCCATTAAAGATTCAATTATAATGCATTGATATAGAGACGGGAAGTCGAAAAATTATTCGGCAATCGAATTTTCCGGATTAACGAAGGCCGGATTAGACAGGTTCGACTGTAAAATACTTAGAGATCTATCTAAAAAACTTTAAAAAATGGATTACATTGATTTTAATCAATGCTATAATCCATGTAACGTAGCATCTATTTAGGTCTCACAACTGACCATTTTCCATTTATTTAATTTAATTTAATTTAAAAAAAAAACAAGAATAAATGATTTCATCACCACGCCATTTTATGGAAAAACAAAATTTTTTTTCTTACCAATAACTTTCTGACTTCATCAAGCACAAAAATTCCTAGTGCAAATAAAAGAGGCAAAAACAAAAATTGAACTGGTAATGGTCTTGAATTGAATGTCGTATTAAAAAGCGGTACATAAACAACTATTAACATTATACTACAGCTTATGAGCTGTGCTCCAAATATATACAAATTTCGAGTTTTTTTAGCCCATGGTGCTTGTTTAAAAAATGAATTCGTATTCGTTCTTGTCACCATAAGATTACCAAATATTTGCAATAAAATAATACTTACAAAAGTAACTGTTTGTCCTCTGTAATAAAACTCATCGACAACTGTCTTGGCCATCTCAATCCCACCATCTTTTAAAGTACTATTATAAATTTCTGGTAAACGATCAAAGGAGAGTACGATTTGTCCTGGTGTTAGACCTGAATAGGTGTACATGTATACAAAAAACATACACTGTGATCCGATGACTACTAAAACTCCTAAAAATAAATAAGCTTGAATCAAAAATTTCCAATTAACTAAATGATCGTTGCGAGATCTAGGCGGTTGTTTAAGTAGATCTGTTTCTTCGTTTTCCATCATTAGAGATAACGATGGCGCAATGTCTGTGAATAATGAAATAATTAACATTTGAAATGAAGATATATTTTGAGATACACCTAGGAACATTGACATCAACACTGGGATCAACTCTGCAAAACAACCACCGGGTAAAAGATACAGGATGACTTTTCTTAGGTTCTTGAAAACTAAACGACCGTTTCGAATAGCAATTAGAATCGATTCGAAATTATTGTCTAGGAGAACTAGTTGACTCGCTTCTATTGCTACTTCACTTCCACCACCCATGGCTATGCCAACATCAGCACTCTTTAAAGCAGGAGCGTCGTTTACACCGTCTCCTGTAACAGCGACAATGTACTTGTCTTTTTGAAATTGTTTTACCGTGTTTAATTTTTGTTCAGGAGTTGTTCGAGCGAGTACAATCTCTTGATAACTTGTGATCAAACTCCAATCGTTTTCTTCCATTTCTTCTAAATCACTTCCACTCAAAAGTAACGCTTTCTTTTCATTTCGTTTAATCCGCATTGTCTCTAACGTGTCATAATTAAGTTCACTGAATATTCCAATTTGAAAAGCAATTGCAGCTGCTGTTAGAGCGTAATCTCCAGTTACCATTAGAACTCGAATCCCTGCTTCTTTACATTTAGTGATTACGTCAGAGATACCTTCACGTGGTGGATCTATGATTCCGACCAACCCTATCAAACAAAAGTCGTTTGACGAGTGAATGTAGCTTTCTAAATCGAAATGTTCTTGGTGAAATGAAAAGTTTTCATTTTTTTTGCATAGAACCAAAACACGTTGACCCAAGAGACACCATTCATTTTGAATATTTACAATTTTATTCACAATCTCATCAGTCAATGGGATTTGAGTTCCATCGGGTTGAAGAATAAAACTCGTCTTTTTGAGTAAATAATCAGGAGCACCTTTGATTAAGACCAAGTCTTGTTCATTACCAAAAATTGTTTGATGAACTTCACGGTCTTTGGGTCTCACTACTTTGACCATCCATTTATTTCGACTGTTAAAGGGAATGTCCGCGAGTAGAGTATAATTATCATCTAATTTATGACGTTGTTCATATTGAGATGAGAATCGAAGTAAAGCAATGTCAGTTGCATCTCCATTGGCGTTTCTTTGATTCACTGGTTTTTTTTCATCATCTTCTTCAAAATGAGCATTGTTACACAAACTACAAGTTGTTATTAACTGTTCTAAAGCGATCGAACGTTCAGATTTATCTAAATCTTCCATGTCAACTTTATGGTCACCTGTTGCAACTGAAGCTACAAACATTTTATTTTGAGTTAGGGTTCCAGTTTTGTCAGAGGCAATCACATTAACACAACTCAAAGTCTCTATTACACCCAAATTTTTGACCAATACTCGACTTTTAGCCATTCGTTTAGCAATCACCAACAATGACAAAGTAACACACACAGGAAGACCTTCTGGTATAAAAGCTATCATTACACTAATTGTATTGACTAAAAATGAAGCTGTATTGATGTAACTTGGATATTTAACTCTAAGCCAAGTTGACCAGACGATGACGACAATAACAGCCATTATGATCGCTGCACTTCCTACAATTAACACAAATCGTTTGAGTTCTTTTTGTAACGATGTAGTTTTATTGTGGGTCTGACTCGTTAGTCCGGCTATATTACCAATCATTGTGTGCCCACCAGTGGCTACGACTATTCCTTTACCTTGACCGTTTGTTATCAAAGTGGTCATTAATGCTATATTTTTCGATTCTAGATAACGTTCATCGGTACATTCAATGACACCCTCAATAGCCTCACTTTCTCCAGTTAACATTGATTTATCAAATTTAAGATCATGGGATTCTATGATTCGTAAATCAGCTGGTACTTTACTTCCATTGTTTAAAAGGACCAAATCACCGACTACAATTTCCTCGACTGGAATTTTATGCTCAACACCATTTCTGATTACACTTGATGAACTAGGCATCATGTTCTTGATCGATTTCATGACCCTACCAGATGACCAATCTTGGAATGCATTAAACGCTGCTTGTATAAGTATTACAACGATTAAAAGGATACCTAAGGCTAGATTGACAGGATCAGACGGGATACCAATTGGTTTCCATGCGAGGATACAAATTATTCCTGCTATCCACAAAAGACCACAAAAACCGGACAAAAAATATCCCAAAATTTTTAAAATTGGATTTGGTCTTTTTTGTTTAATCTTGTTCTTTCCGAATTTTAGCAACATTTGGGATGCTTTGACAGAATCCAAACCATTCTGGACACACGTGTCCAAAAGTCTTTCCAATTCTTTGAGAGTTATCTTGTGATAAGCCTCATTGGAGTCGTTTGAGACCGCTTTTTTTCTTGGTTTCAAAAATGGGAATAATTTTGAAAAGTTAAGTTTCATTTTTTTAAATTTTTTTGGTTAATGTAAAACGGATACCATCTTGTCTTGCTTTTATATGCGTTGGTGTCAAGCAGCCTTTAGATATAGAGATCATTCAGTTAAATCCAAAAAATAAATAAAACGTCAATATATTTGCGTCAACGATTCTTGTTTTTATTTTTCGAGTAAGAGAAAAACATATTTTTGTTTACTCTTGAAAAATCTTAAATATAACAAAAGAATCTTGATTTAAATGACGTATCGTCTAATACTTTTATAAAAAAATATTTAAGTAAACCATATAAAATTCTTTTTATTTTGAAAATAGTTGTTTTTTATCCACATTATCTTGATTCAGGTTGTGCAGGTATTATGAATTTAAGATTCTATTTGAAAAGTGAAAATTTGTTATGACGCTTTTTATGATGAACTGCGAACATTCACTGGGTTTGGATGGCAGATCTGTCCTAGAAAAAATATGTTAACATGAGCAACATAAATGACCAAACCAAACGATATTGGGCAGAAAAATAAAAATTTTAAATAAATGGTTTAATTATAGATTATATATATCAAATGATAGCTAAAGCGATTTCCTACAAGACTGTATCTATAAAAAATCCATATGACTTTCCATTGCTTAGGTACAAGGCTCCAAAGTGACCATACTTGTTCGAATTTTGTTTTTTCATGAATCAATGACTTGTTGGAGGTCTCTAAAGTTAAGTGATATTGTTAGCTATTTACTTTGCGAAATTAAAACAAACAACTAATGGCGATAGTCCAATTGGTGAACATGGATATTACGTGAACAATCTTATTTTTGATTGGTGAACAATGTTCACGAATTTTTTTAATGTTCACCAATTAATAAATTTCGTCAACTAATATATATTTTTGTTAGGTCAGAAAAGTAAGGAATTGCAATTTAAAAATCAGAAAAAAATCTTAATTCTACCTTTCCAAACAAATTGATATTATTTTTGCCTTTTTTTATTCAAGTACCGAATCGAAAAGCTGCGCCAATAACCAGGAAAAAACAAAAAAAAAATTTTTTTAATTTAAAAATAACTTTCATTTATTTCAAGCTTTGCAGCAGCTCTAATACCCGAAAAGATAGAAATTATTAATTTATTTTTATTTTCATTTTCAAGTTTTAATGTTGCAACAGTCTAAGATTTTTGGCTATAAAGGCTATATATTCATCATTTGAATTTAATTTTCATGTTTTAATGCCTTGTTAAAATCCAAAGTTCCGGCTCATGTGCGTCGGACTTATAAATATTTTTTTTAAACATGGCTGAAGTCTACAGTATTGTGAAAAAATTAGAGAACGCTTATGATTTTTTTGTTTCATTTATATTCAAAGGCTTATATTTCAACATTCGATCGAGATATCGATTTGGTTTTTCTTTTAGTAGTAGTAGTAGTAGTACTTTTTCTGTGCAGATCTAACATCTAGTAGAACAATCCTAGACTTTATTAGCTGCAGAAGCTGATTGGACTTCTTAGCCGGGTAGGCCGTGACAGAATTTTTTTATACTCGCTACATTTGCATCTTTCGAAGCCCTTATTTTAAGTCACAGCGACTCGCGAGTCCCAATACGATGATTTTCAAAGTTGTTCTAGTATTAGGCCATCTAGAGAATGACTAGTCGATGATTCTAGTCGGATCGTTTCCCAGCAGCACAACACTAATGATACTCATTCATTTCCATTATTATTTTTTTCTAAACGTTACATTTTTTTGACTCGACCAGGATTTGAACTCATGCCACTAGCTGCAAAAGCTGTTGTTTTACCCACTCGGCCACGACCCCTCTTAGTCAAAAATATACGTTTTCTCCTTTCAAATGAACCCTCATTTATTGGCTGGCGAATTTTTTGAGTCTGGGCATTAAAATTATAAAAAAACACTCTTTTTTTTGTTAAACAATTTTTTGTGAAAAATTTAGAGAACGACTTGAATTTAGCCCTCGTACTCAGCGAAAACTCAACCGATCTTTATCAAATCTTGTATTTGAGCACAGAAACCTTCATTCTATCACATGAAAAAGTTTCAGACTTAAGGGTAGACGGGTTTTCAAGAAAACTCTCTTCGGAACCGAGAAGACACCCAAAGGTAATCCTTGTTGACAATATGAATACTGTAAGGTCGAGATAATTGAAAAATCGTTTCCTACAATCGGGAGTGAGTTAAATAAACTCAAATCATGTTTTGAAGATACAGAATAAAAAATAATCCAACCAAAGACGGATCTGCATTAGCCAGCCACTTAAGTCAACTCTAAAAGTAAGCATGATCTGTATAGTAAAAAGTTTCCAACCCATCTCATGCCACATCAAATTAAAGGAAATCATCTAATTGAAAAGACTGGACAACCCTCTAAAGCAAGAAAAAGATTTTTCGGAAAATTCCTCAAGTGAATAATTGCTGTCTTTAAACCAAGTATTTTGTTGAATCATTTCAAAGGTAGAAATCTGACGGTAAAGTGATGTTAGAAATCCAAATAAATTTTTTTGTGTTTTTACAAGATGAAAAATCAAGATTACGTTTGAAAAGACCGAATTCTTACCCTTAGAACCAAACGAGAGGGCTTTGATAGAATCTACGCAATGACTCGGTTCCTTTATCACTACTTTTCGACAGAATATTTCTTCGAATAACTTTTTTCTCGCTTAAAAGATTAATCCAGCTTTTCAATTAGATGATTTCCTTTAATTTGATGTGGCATGAGATGGGTTGGAAACTTTTTTCTTTGTAAGTTGAATTGCAAAATTATTTTCATTGATTACATAGCAATTTTCCCTTAAAAAAATTCGGTTAAAAAAACCGGTTCTAAAACCGGTCAAATTCAAATATAAGGCTCAATTAGAAGGACAAATGCATAACCTACATATCAAAAGATAGAGAACTTAATTTCCTATAATCTGGTATGTGATTTATAAGGATTAGACCATTATATGAAATCATAAATCAAATAAAACAATTTTTTGAAGAAAACTTAAAATAAATGACTTTAAAAAATTTCCTTTTGAATTGTAATTGAAGTTTGTTTGAGACCAACTTTTCAATTTCTTGCATTGGTACTCTTGTAAGTAGAAAAAACAAAAGTTCCAAAATGCTTGAATCGTCAAAGCTGTTAAGCTTTTTTCATTACAATTTGATTTTGAAATTTGATTCTTCGTTCAGCACCATCTATTTGATATACTCCTTGCACATAAGTAACCCAACCTTTGCGGTTTTTTTTCACCAATAGTAGTCATACTTAAAGTCGATATAAAGTACCACTCTTTCTTGTGAATTTGCTACATTAATACGACTAAAATATGACTAAAACATATGAATAGAGCATTAACTTCGCTTTGAAAAACTCGTGCTGTGATCAGTAAGTAATTTGACAGTACACCTTAGGAAATCACTAAACTTTTTGATTTTTCGTAAAATGAAAAAAAAAAGTTTTGAAATGCATTTAATGAGATATTTTCCAAAATTTGAACATCTCAAAATCGTCAATCTTAGTACATAAAGTATTTCATGATAATGTTTTTATATTTACTGAAAAACAGATGATAGTACGACAGTGCTGATTTAATTTTCTAATTTCTTTTTATTTACTTTATTTTGAAATGAACGAATGATATCTTTTTGTTTTCGAATAAATCATGCTAAAAGAATTTAATGGAATATTGGGAGTTGAAAGGCTAATTATTTTTTAAAAGCAATTGATCGATTTACAAGTTAGCCTTAATTGTGTAGATAAAAGCTTTAAGGCTTGCTTTAACATAGTAACTTTATTTAAGGAGTTATTTTTAACTTTATTATAACTCTTATTTATTAGAAAGTGTCATACTAAGACAATCCTTAAAGTTAGTAACTTTATTTTATAAGACGATCCCCTTTTTATATATTATATAGATATAGATTTGTTGCTTAAAGTTTACAGTAAAAAACAAAGATTAAAATATGAGAATAAACGCAATGATTTTTTGCACGAACAAAAGGTAAGTTTTCAAATTATAATTTTTTGTTCAATTTTTCTAATTTTTTTAAAAGGCTTTCAAATGGTTTTAAGACTCTATTTGATTTCAAACGAATTCAGCAACGAGTATTTCATTAAAATGGACGACTAATTCATCGACTGGTAATGCTGTCAATTTACACGGATACTTATTAAGATTTGACACCTTTATTTTTCACTAATTTAGCAAAAATATTTTCTTTTCTTGCTTTAATGATGGAACAATTTTTCCTTTTTAAATTTTAAATGCATAAAAAAATAAAAATTTTAAAACAAAATACATTCTTTTAAATAATAGACTCCTCTTTGATTTCCCCTATCCCTTACAAACTAAGTGCCGCCATTCAGTTTATTATCTAGTCTTAAATTTTATAGTTATGCACACTTTTCTCTTAATTGTAATTTACACAAAATGAGTTATTTCAGAGTTCAGTGGGAAATATACACAAATTGTGCTGACCTCTTAAATTACACAAGTATTGTGTTAATATTTACACAATATTGTGATGAGTCCATTTTAACACAATTATTGTGTCCTCATGAACACTATTTGTGTAAATTTTAACACAATTATTTTAACAGTGCAATTTAGGATAACGTAATTGCTTGAACTTAACGACATGTCGTTGTGTACATAACGCCATTTCGTTAATACAGAATTACCAGTTATAACGGCATGTCGTTAAATTCGAGCAAATACTTTAATTGTATAAAATCGAATTTTCGTTTTTAAACCCGCATTATAAAACTCGAGTTTGCGGTATGTTTAATAAATAATGGTATTTTAAATAAATAATCGATATAAATTGATTTATTAAACCTAACTAAATCAATCATAACTTAAGAAAAAAATTAAAACACAAAAATAAATTTTTGTCGTACCTCAACTGGTGCATCATAGGCTATTGATGAAAAATAAATAAATAAATAATTGGCTTGATTTTTCGTCTTTTAAACACTTTTCCACACAACTTTGAAAGTTAATAAAAAAAAATAAAAGCTAATATTTTTAAAATATTGCAATCGCAATGAAAACAATAAAAATTTATATTGAAAATTTAAAAATTAAATTTTTAAAATTAAGGTTAAATGAACGTACAAAATCATGTGAAAGTAAACCAACATGTTTGAAAATGCCCAGAGGAAGTTTTGAGGTTATGGTCAAATATGCTGGTATACGTTCAAATTTTAAAAAAATTCAAAAAACCAACTTTTAAAATATTAAAAGTTGTTTTTTTGAATTTTTAACGGTAAAACACCGTATCAAATCTTGTTAAAGTATACCAACATGTTTGAAAATGTCCCGAGGAAGTTTTGGGGATATGGTCAAATTCCCTGTTGTACGTTGCAATTTTAAAAAAATTCAATTTTTAAATAAATTTGTTTTCCCGTTCTATTTAATTCTTTGAAAATAAATTGCAATTTTTTTTTCGAGATGTCTCTTCTATTTAATTTTGAAAATATTTTTTCATTTGCAAGATTCAAAATTGTGGGTAAAAATGTATAAAAGACGAAAAATCAAGCCAATTGTATTAAGAATTCTCCTTTTAAGTTTCATGTTCACATATTAAGTCTGTTCAGCTTAATTTAATTTTTAATTGTTTAATTGAAGTTAATTTTTGAAAAATGAAATACAGCCTAACCTTGATTTTGTTACCCTCTATTTTGTGAAACCAAAATAAAAAAGAGAGACAAAAAAAGCATTTCTCAATGTTGTCTTCACTCTAAATTTACTTTTGTTAAAAAACCAAAATAAATAAAATTAAAATTAAATTTTTTATACCAAAAGCTTGGAAGCAATCTCGACTTAAATAATGTGTCGACACCGATTTTGTGTCCATTCTTTTAATTTTTTTGTGTCGATTCGATTGATACATTTTTTTATGTCGACACGACACGACAGCCTTCAACTTTTGTGTCTACATGTGTTGACAGTATATTCTTTTTCCGTCGACACGTGTCGACACTAAAAAAAAGATGTCGTGTCGATTCGACAAAGAAAAAATGTGTCGACGCCTAGACTAATATAAAGTTCTATAACACTAACACTTGTAACACTTATAACACTTATTATGTTTTACGATCAGTAACACATAAATTATTTTCGAAACACTTAGTAACACTTAATAAACCTTTTATTTTGTCTTTTGTAAAACTTATTTTTTTTTGTAAAACTTAAATTTTTTATCAAGTAAAACATAATATTTATGTACAACTTTGGTCCATGGAATTTCCCTTTATCCATTTACACAATGGAACACTATCGACAAAAAGACTGTTAAACTTAAACATTACAAGAAAGTCAAAGAAGCGTCGTAAATATTCGAAAAAACGTGATTTTTTCAATAAAATTCTTTAAATTCCTTAAACCTTCATTTAATTTATGGTATTATCAAAATTTATTTATTCAGATTTGGGATTTTTACACACTTCATAACACTTTTTTTGTCTTTGGTAAAACTTATTTCTTTGTAACACTTGAGCAAAACGTAATTTTTGTATGTAGTAAAATATAATATCATCGAAACACATAGGTACATGAAATTCAAATACAGAGGTAGTAACAAGATCACTTTCTGATTAGTTCAGATATTCACATAAAAAAGTTTTACTTAAGTGTTAAAGCTTTTTTTTTCTTTCATAAAACCTAAAATTTTAATAAAACTTTCAAAATCAAAGTTTTTTGCACTAAAACACTTTTTGTTTCTACACTGTGATTATTAAACCAGATTAAACGTTTTGATGGGTCTCATGACGTCTTGGCTCATTTTATATTTGACTAAGTAATATCTTAACATTAAATCTTTCAATACCTTTTTTCTAAAAAAATCTCGCATTTTTTCAACAATTGTTTGAATTCTCCTTAAAATTTGGCGATGATCTTATCCATGTGTGTTTGGACGTTGAACAGATTATTAAAGATCAGAATAATCGTATATTAAAAGTTTTACTAAAAAAAATAAGTTTTACAAAAGACAAAATAAAAGGTTTATTAAGTGTTACTAAGTGTTTCGAAAATAATTTATGTGTTACTGATCGTAAAACATAATAAGTGTTATAAGTGTTACAAGTGTTAGTGTTATAGAACTTTATATTAGTGACGCCTAGTCGGTTGTGTCGATTCGATTTTTTTAAAATCCTAAAATGATAAAATCATATTTTGATAGAATCATTTGAAAAAAAAATCTTAAAATGAAAATATACCCATCTTTTGATCTACATCTTTTGATTTTTTACTCCTTCAGTTTGGTGCTTGTTTAACTACCCAGTCAACTTAAAAATGTGGAACAATTACATTCTTTAAAGAATCATTATAAAATCCTCTAAAATTTAATGATTTCATTGTGAAATTTTGTGGAAACAAAAAGTTAACGAAAATTTCCTAAAGGATTAAAGCGATTAGACTGTGCTTATTGCAGAGGGTAGGATTAAGAAAACATTCATACACAAGGCCCAAAAAAAATCAGCGTGATACCCCTACCTTATTAAGAAATTTTCAATTTGGCTAAAATTTTCACCAAATTGAATTTGTTTCGATTCGTTTCGAAAATTTAATGGATTCCGATTGGGAGGGTTTTAATAGTTTCCCATGTTTGCTTGTCTCTTTACCTTAGAATGTTTAATATAGTATATCCCATTGTCTTTAATATTTAAAAGGCAGCATTGTACTTGTCCCTCTCTGATTGAATCTTTTTTTAAAAGATGATTAATTGATTTATTTTATCAAGCTAATTAATTACAAGAATATACAATACCCTATAAAATCAACTAAAACCTTTTTTTGTTAAGGGGTAAATGGGTAAATTAGGTTATTTAAGATAAGCTGCTATCTTGATACAAGTCAATTCTAAAGACCACACCGATGTACACGTCATCTCATATGCCAGTCGACTTCTGAAGTGGAGAAACGGTACTCACATGTTGAAAAAGAAGCACTCGCCGTTTTATGGGCCTGCGAAAAATTCCACCTTTATGTTTATGGTAATTTGTTCATAATTGTTACCTATAATAGAAGGTTCATTATAGAAGACGCTACTGTCTACAATCCAGCTGAAGAATATATCAACTTCCTTGAAGAGTGCCTGTTACCAAAACAAATCAAAATCGATGAAATCATAGATACAACGATCAAAGACCCGATTTTACAAGACGTTATCCGACTAGTCAACAACCAAAAATATCAAGAGAACAATAATTTAAAAATCTTCAGACAATTAAAGACCAACTATTTGTGACTTCAAAAGGACTCATATTGAAAAACAATCAGATCGTAATACCCGAATGTCTTCAATTAAGGATCATTCAGCTAATCCATGAAGGACACAATGGCATTGAGAAGACACAAGCATTGTTGCGTGAATATACTTGGTTTCCATACATCAATCAAAAGGTCGAAAAATTCATCAAGAACTTGTTAGTTTGCCAAGCAACAGTCAGAATCAATGATAAACAAGAGATTCACGCTTCAGTCATTCCCGATCATCCATGGTATGCGATTGCTATTGATTTTTTTGGACCAATCTACAACATCTACCTGTGAGTACTTATTTGTGAATATGTCCGTTTCGCTCGTCAAAAAGGTGTACTCAACTTCCCACATATCTTCTTGTTATTCCAAAGCTTAATCATATTTTCTCAATCCTTGGTTTGCCACACTCGATCAAAACCTATAATGGCCAACCATATAATGGACACCAATTTAAACAAATCCTTGACCACTACAACATCCAACACCATAAGATCACTTCTGAATGGCCACAAGCTAATTGTCTTGTAGAAAGATTTATGAAGAGAGAATTGAATCTAAACCTTTGGAACAAGAAGTGGAAAATTTTATCAAGAGCTACAATGATACACCACAGTCTACAATCGGAATATCGCCGAACTAACTCATGTTTTAGTCCAAGGGCAAATCATCTAGACTTCCATCAAAAACGCTAGCTCAGAGTTGTGAATCGCTTAGCCGTTTATCGATAAGTATCGTTTAAAAGCCTATCGATTAGAATTTGAGTTAATCGAAATGAACCAATCGAAAAATCATCATTTTTCGTACCTGTCTGTTTCGATTCATTTTCGGGAGATTTAAATCGAAAAATGTAAATATTAAAGAAGAATTCAATTGATTTCGATTTATTTATTAGATTACTTTGATCAATAATTACTGTCGATTCATGGTTTCGAAAAAATTCGATTAATAAAAAAAGTTTAAAATATGGATACCTGAAAAAGCACACGTATAAAACTTTTATTTTGGGTCAATATTTAACACTAGAAGCGCTGGTCATCTTTAGTTGATTTTCCAAACTAAATTTTTCCATTAAATGCAGAATAAAACATTTTAAAAGGGAGCTCACGTTGAAGCTTGAAATAAAAGCTACAAAACAATCAAAAATCGTCTTGGTCGAATTTTTCTTATAATAGTAATGAGCGTTTAAATTTTTGGAAATACGCTAAAATAGCGTATTCGGTGCTTCTAGTGTTAAACTGATAGTATAATAATGTTCCTATCGTCAAGAACTTTCGTTTGGTACGCATATCATGATCATTGAAAGTGAGTTTCCTAAAGTTATATTTGAAAAATACTTAAAAAACATCCGCGCCCACACGAAACCCCCCTGCTTTTTTGAGCAGCAATTGTTTGTGTGTCCAGTCAGTAATAGATGACGATGGCAGCAAATCAGATGAAGTTCGGGAAGGTTGAATATCTGGTGATGTATTATACGACAAAAGAATTGAAGGCTGGTTAAGTTTAAATGGACTGTATTTTTTTTGATTTTTGATTAAATTCTAAAAATTCTACAATTTTACAAATTTTATGATTTGTTTTCAAATGGGTATCCATATAAGTAGTTTAACTATCATGTTCATGATTATAATTACATAAATTACAAGTATTTATATTTATTTCATTGTTTAACGTAAAATATTTCCAATTTCAAGAAGTTTTCACTCTCTTTCTTTTTGAGGATTTCTCTTTAGAGCCAGACATCGTAAATTTTTATTTAAAGGACTCTTTTTTTTTAAAAAAATTGTTTCGAAAATTTATTATACAAAACTTTTTTGCCCTTTCGATTCATTTTTTCGAATAACAATACGATAAAATCTTTCGATTAAAGGATTTCGATTTAGTCGATAAAGCTTAAAATCGATAAAAAGAATATCGATTGTCATGTCATAATCAAAACTGGTTCGAATAAAAACTTTCGTCTAATTTTTTATTTTTCCATACCATATTTAATTATCGATAAAAATATTATTTATCAATATATAAAATTTTTTTCGATTCAAAACCCTAGCTAGCTCTAGTCCCCAAAACTGAACACAATCTAATAGCCGAAAAGAAGGACTAAGAAGCTAAACAAAAAGTCAGAGTGAAGAATTGGGACAAAGACAAAATTCCAAATATCAATGATAGGCATGATAAAATTTTTTTATAATTTTCTTTTTTTTTATTTTTGATAGTGCCTAATCAATTTCATCAAGTTTTGTTTTTTTATTTTTTAGGAATAAAAACTGCAGCATTTCGCAGCAAAATTTGTTGCATTTACTGATAAAAATGGTATTACAGTCAGTCTTCGGTTATATCCCATACCACTTAAATCCTATTTTTCATGTATCTCCGATTTGAGTTAGAACGGATTTCCATGCATTGTTTTATATTAAAATGATGATAAGTTATATCCCCTTCCTATATCCCATATTTTAGATATAACCCATATTTTTTGTCTTTCAAATTGCATTTACTTAATATAAAAACACTTACACTTTTAACCCCAACAGAAAAAAAAATAGAAAAAATTATGACAGCGTCCTTAAACCGAAACAAAAGAACAATTATTTCAAATTCAACAAAAAAATTGATTACTATCGAAAAAAAAAACTCAGAAATGGCCGCTCAGTTTAATGTAGACCGATCTGCGGTTAAGTAAAATCATTAAAAAGAGCCATCTTTATGAATGTAGACGACGACGAATACAAAATGTTATTTACATATTTAGTATTATCATAGCCGAAGACTTGCGTTTTATTAAAGATCTTTTTAAAAAGGTTGAAATTGAAGAGCTTCAAAAACTCAAACAACAAACCATTTTCGATATTTTAAGACTTTCAAATGTTTAAATTTAATAAGTCGCAATTTAATTAAGTTTAAACTTATGTTTTCGTCATTTTGTTTTGTATCATGTTAGAATAAATTGTGAATAAATTTTGTAAGAAAATTTCGTATTTTTGTTCGTGATTTATCTTTATCCCATTTTAATTATATCCCCAAATTTACTTGGGACAGATGGGGGGATATAACCAAAGAACCACTGTAGATCGTTTTCTCCAGGAACCTTTTAATCAGTGTTTTTCTATGTTTTAGCGGAATTTAAAGGACAATTTTTTGACATGTTATATTTTTTTAAAAAAATTGTTATGCAAGTACATTTAAAATGTAAACATCTGATTGCAAATTATGTTAATTTTAAGAAATTGTTAATAATTATCGAGAAATTAACATTTTATTAAATAATTTACTAACAAAAGAGCATAATTTGCAATCAGATGTTTACATTTTAAATGTACTTGCATAACAATTTTTTTTAAAAAAATATAACATGTCAAAAAATTGTCCTTTAAATTCCGCTAAAACATAGAAAAACACTGATTAAAAGGTTCCTGGAGAAAACGATCTAATACCATTTTTATCAGTAAATGCAGCAAATTTTGCTGCGAATTGCTGCAGTTTTTATTCCTAAAAAATAAAAA
This sequence comes from Brachionus rubens, assembly GCA_022207745.1. Classification (NCBI taxonomy): domain Eukaryota; kingdom Metazoa; phylum Rotifera; class Eurotatoria; order Ploima; family Brachionidae; genus Brachionus; species Brachionus rubens. The sequence continues at coordinate 3,862,885 of JAJVHD010000005.1, forward strand.
AACAAAACTTGATGAAATTGATTAGGCACTATCAAAAATAAAAAAAAAGAAAATTATAAAAAAATTTTATCATGCCTCAATGATATTGTTCCAGTTACAACTCTGAACCACAAAATTAAGTTGGCTCAGGATGTGATATCCTGAACATAAGTTTATTTAATTATTTATTCTTAAAATTTATTTAATCTTTCAACATCATGTTGCATTAAAAGAATTAAGGGACTTTTCTTTAATACTAGAAAACAAACAGTTAAACTTATTTTAATCTTTAAGACACCACGTTTCTTTTTATTCACTTTTTAAATAAAAAAAGACATTTAAAACAACCAACTGTATCGTTTACACTTACCAGAATACCACATGCGGGATCCGGATTTTTCACCTTTTTCAAAGCTGATTCGGATCGAAAAAATTAATCTTTTATGTTGAAAATTTGTAATGAAAATTTGATCTTCAGTTAGAAATCCGGATACGTGTTTTAGTAGGGATGTACAATCCGTAATATGAGTCCGTGTTTTAGGCACCAGAAATCCGGATCCGTTGATCCGCATCCGTGTTTTAGGGACAACCTGTATATAATCGAATAATGTAAAAGAATCGATGGCTCTATGTCAAAATCGCTACAGTCAAAATAGCTAGATCAAAAAAGCTAAACACAAAGACATAAATTTTTTATTTCTAATTTCAAACTAGCTGATTCATATTTGACTATAAATTAATCAATTAAGCTAAAAAAGTTTCAAAAATAAAAATGACTTAGATTGACGAATTCGAGAGCGAATCTGTTAGAAATTTAACATATGTAAAGGCTTTATTTCATAAACTCAAAAGAACCGACCGCAACTACACTATGACAGTTTTTATTACAGCCAAAATGGCAAAACAAACAAAGATGGAAAATATAATTGGCGCTGTATTGTTTCTGGCTGTCCTGGTACATGTTCAACTAATAGTAACACCATTTGTCATGAAGTTATTCTTGTTACATTAAACAACACGCACGATGCTCATTCGACTAGTCCAACTAAAATTAGTAAAATGGAAAGGAGACGAAAAATGGCAACAAAAGCTTCTATGTCAGATGCGAAACCTAGACAAATTTTGAGTGAAATAGATACAGAAGAACAAAGCGATGAAGTGATTGCAAATAGTGCATGCTATGAAGCTAATCGTCTTTTTATAAATCGTACCAAAAAAAAACAACCGAACTATCCACCTCAACCTGTTAAACTTATCGATATCGAGTTTCCAGATTTCTTAAAGGTCACAAAAAAGGTGAAAGTTTCTTTTTTTATGATTCAGGTGCAGAATCTGATGATCGAATGATCATGTTCACAACCAATTCAAATTTGAAGAATTTAGAGAATGCACATATTTTTGTTGATGGCACGTTTGATATTGCACCAAAATTGTTTCAACAAGTGTATAGTGTTCATGCACTTGTTAATGGGCGATGTTTTCCAGTGGTTTTTTGTCTTCTAACTCGTAAGACAATATGAACAAATGTACACGATATTTTTATCACAAGTCAAACAACAACTCTACTGGTTATCAAAATACATGTAAAAGCATTGCAAATAAGTCAAAAATTGCAAAAAGTTGGGCTTCGCTGGCATCCACTTAGCTAACTTTCAAAAAGTTTCTATTTGTTCTCTCCTTCAACCTTAACTTGTAATTTTTTATGAGTCTAAAAATGATATTTTATCCCGGAATGTTAAGTGAGAATTAAATGGTCCCTGACTTTTTGTCTGGAGTCACTTTCAGTGGCATTTGAGGACGATTAAATTGAAGTAGGAGTTGAAAAATTTGAGAAATTTGGTTTGGTCATTTATGTTGCTCATGTTAACATATTTTTTCTAGGACAGATCTGCCATCCAAACCCAGTGAATGTTGGCAGTTCATCATAAAAAGCGTCATAACAAATTTTCACTTTTCAAATAGAATATTAAATTCATAATACCTGCACAACCTGAATCAAGATAATGTGGTTAAAAAACAACTATTTTCAAAATAAAAAGAATTTTATATGGTTTACTTAAATATTTTTTTATAAAAGTATTAGACGATACGTCATTTAAATCAAGATTCTTTTGTTATATTTAAGATTTTTCAAGAGTAAACAAAAATATGTTTTTCTCTTACTCGAAAAATAAAAACAAGAATCGTTGACGCAAATATATTGACGTTTTATTTATTTTTTGGATTTAACTGAATGATCTCTATATCTAAAGGCTGCTTGACACCAACGCATATAAAAGCAAGACAAGATGGTATCCGTTTTACATTAACCAAAAACATTTAAAAAAATGAAACTTAACTTTTCAAAATTATTCCCATTTTTGAAACCAAGAAAAAAAACGGTCTCAAACGACTCCAATGAGGCTTATCACAAGATAACTCTCAAAGAATTGGAAAGACTTTTGGACACGTGTGTCCAGAATGGTTTGGATTCTGTCAAAGCATCCCAAATGTTGCTAAAATTCGGAAAGAACAAGATTAAACAAAAAAGACCAAATCCAATTTTAAAAATTTTGGGATATTTTTTGTCCGGTTTTTGTGGTCTTTTGTGGATAGCAGGAATAATTTGTATCCTCGCATGGAAGCCAATTGGTATCCCGTCTGATCCTGTCAATCTAGCCTTAGGTATCCTTTTAATCGTTGTAATACTTATACAAGCAGCGTTTAATGCATTCCAAGATTGGTCATCTGGTAGGGTCATGAAATCGATCAAGAACATGATGCCTAGTTCATCAAGTGTAATCAGAAATGGTGTTGAGCATAAAATTCCAGTCGAGGAAATTGTAGTCGGTGATTTGGTCCTTTTAAATAATGGAAGTAAAGTACCAGCTGATTTACGAATCATAGAATCCCATGATCTTAAATTTGATAAATCAATGTTAACTGGAGAAAGTGAGGCTATTGAGGGTGTCATTGAATGTACCGATGAACGTTATCTAGAATCGAAAAATATAGCATTAATGACCACTTTGATAACAAACGGTCAAGGTAAAGGAATAGTCGTAGCCACTGGTGGGCACACAATGATTGGTAATATAGCCGGACTAACGAGTCAGACCCACAATAAAACTACATCGTTACAAAAAGAACTCAAACGATTTGTGTTAATTGTAGGAAGTGCAGCGATCATAATGGCTGTTATTGTCGTCATCGTCTGGTCAACTTGGCTTAGAGTTAAATATCCAAGTTACATCAATACAGCTTCATTTTTAGTCAATACAATTAGTGTAATGATAGCTTTTATACCAGAAGGTCTTCCTGTGTGTGTTACTTTGTCATTGTTAGTGATTGCTAAACGAATGGCTAAAAGTCGAGTATTGGTCAAAAATTTGGGTGTAATAGAGACTTTAAGTTGTGTTAATGTGATTGCCTCTGACAAAACTGGAACCCTAACTCAAAATAAAATGTTTGTAGCTTCAGTTGCAACAGGTGACCATAAAGTTGACATGGAAGATTTAGATAAATCTGAACGTTCGATCGCTTTAGAACAGTTAATAACAACTTGTAGTTTGTGTAACAATGCTCATTTTGAAGAAGATGATGAAAAAAAACCAGTGAATCAAAGAAACGCCAATGGAGATGCAACTGACATTGCTTTACTTCGATTCTCATCTCAATATGAACAACATCATAAATTAGATGATAATTATACTCTACTCGCGGACATTCCCTTTAACAGTCGAAATAAATGGATGGTCAAAGTAGTGAGACCCAAAGACCGTGAAGTTCATCAAACAATTTTTGGTAATGAACAAGACTTGGTCTTAATCAAAGGTGCTCCTGATTATTTACTCAAAAAGACGAGTTTTATTCTTCAACCCGATGGAACTCAAATCCCATTGACTGATGAGATTGTGAATAAAATTGTAAATATTCAAAATGAATGGTGCCTCTTGGGTCAACGTGTTTTGGTTCTATGCAAAAAAAATGAAAACTTTTCATTTCACCAAGAACATTTCGATTTAGAAAGCTACATTCACTCGTCAAACGACTTTTGTTTGATAGGGTTGGTCGGAATCATAGATCCACCACGTGAAGGTATCTCTGACGTAATCACTAAATGTAAAGAAGCAGGGATTCGAGTTCTAATGGTAACTGGAGATTACGCTCTAACAGCAGCTGCAATTGCTTTTCAAATTGGAATATTCAGTGAACTTAATTATGACACGTTAGAGACAATGCGGATTAAACGAAATGAAAAGAAAGCGTTGCTTTTGAGTGGAAGTGATTTAGAAGAAATGGAAGAAAACGATTGGAGTTTGATTACAAGTTATAAAGAGATTGTACTCGCTCGAACAACTCCTGAACAAAAATTAAAAACGGTAAAACAATTTCAAAAAGACAAGTACATTGTCGCTGTTACAGGTGACGGTGTTAATGATGCTCCTGCTTTGAAGAGTGCTGATGTTGGCATAGCCATGGGTGGTGGAAGTGAAGTAGCAATAGAAGCGAGTCAACTAGTTCTCCTAGACAATAATTTCGAATCGATTCTAATTGCTATTCGAAACGGTCGTTTAGTTTTCAAGAACCTAAGAAAAGTCATCCTGTATCTTTTACCCGGTGGTTGTTTTGCAGAGTTGATCCCAGTGTTGATGTCAATGTTCCTAGGTGTATCTCAAAATATATCTTCATTTCAAATGCTAATTATTTCATTATTCACAGACATTGCGCCATCGTTATCTCTAATGATGGAAAACGAAGAAACAGATCTACTTAAACAACCGCCTAGATCTCGCAACGATCATTTAGTTAATTGGAAATTTTTGATTCAAGCTTATTTATTTTTAGGAGTTTTAGTAGTCATCGGATCACAGTGTATGTTTTTTGTATACATGTACACCTATTCAGGTCTAACACCAGGACAAATCGTACTCTCCTTTGATCGTTTACCAGAAATTTATAATAGTACTTTAAAAGATGGTGGGATTGAGATGGCCAAGACAGTTGTCGATGAGTTTTATTATAGAGGACAAACAGTTACTTTTGTAAGTATTATTTTATTGCAAATATTTGGTAATCTTATGGTGACAAGAACGAATACGAATTCATTTTTTAAACAAGCACCATGGGCTAAAAAAACTCGAAATTTGTATATATTTGGAGCACAGCTCATAAGCTGTAGTATAATGTTAATAGTTGTTTATGTACCGCTTTTTAATACGACATTCAATTCAAGACCATTACCAGTTCAATTTTTGTTTTTGCCTCTTTTATTTGCACTAGGAATTTTTGTGCTTGATGAAGTCAGAAAGTTATTGGTAAGAAAAAAAATTTTGTTTTTCCATAAAATGGCGTGGTGATGAAATCATTTATTCTTGTTTTTTTTTTAATTAAATTAAATAAACGAAAAATGGTCAGTTGTGAGACCTAAAGATAAAATTTTGAATATAAAAATGGTCGACTCTTTTTTTTTTGTTGTTTTTTTGGTGTAGATTCGAACCATTTAATAGATGGATAAATTTGACAATAAGTTGATGAACGAGTCAAGAGAAAAAAATTTAAGTAAATTTATCGATTGATGAGAAACAAAAAATCTCATTTTTTTTTAAAAATAGAAACACGATAATGACAAATGATAACCGTTGTCTTTATTTTAGACTTTGATGGTTGATTGAACATTCTTAGTGACAGACCTTCTGAAAAAGTAAAAAAAATTCTTTTTATCTTTCTAAAGTTCGCTTATTGCAAAGCGTCTAAGCAATTTGAATTTTCTAAAGGCATTTACCAATTTTTAGGGAGGCCCAACATTGCTGACTTTGAAAGAGCTGACGATAGTATATCATTAATATCAGCCTTAAATAACAAGATATATGATATTTATGATACTGATTCTGATAAGACCCTACCCGTCGGTTACTGTCAGCCAATCACCTCTGTATTTGTACACATGCACAAAGTTTTACTTTTAATTTTCTCGAATATCATGGTAAGCTTTGAGTTTGAGGAATATTTGAGCATTTCATCAAATACCTGAGGGTCAAATTCCTTTTTTTTCGCTCTCTCTAAAAATTTCAAATCTGATGTACCTCAGATGTGAACTGTGAGTTTTAGAGGCGAGGTTAAGTTTAGTATCAAAATATCAAATATCAAAAATATCAGACAGTCGAAATACATTGGTGATATTTTTGATACTGATATTTTGATACTAAACTTAACATCGCCGTTTTAGAAAAATCTACATCAAACAAAATTTATGTAAAAAATTCTAATGTGGTTCTGATTTTTACTAATGTGATTAAAATTGTACATTTTTTATTTTTTTGAAAACACGCCCACAAAAATAAATTATGACAAAAATCGTACAATGGACAAAAACAACGGGGAGCAATGTTAATAAAATACTCGAAGCAGAGCTTTTAATATGCGAGTAACGAAACGTTAGTTAAAAATACTTTATAAAAGTACATCTATCTAAAAATTTAAAAAATTTTATTTCTCAATTATTAGATTTCGGAAAGAAAGTTTCAACTAAGCCGAAATCTAATAATTGTATTTCAACAAGTATTTTTCAGAGATAAAATTTTTCTTGAAAACAATAAGGTTCACCAAGTCATAAACCTTAGTATTTATGGCCGCTTTTTCAAAAGAATTCAATTGATCAAAATCTTATCGAAATTTATCCTAAAATTTTCATGCAAACAATTTGTGATAATCACTATAGAACTTGATATAAATCGTTTTAAAATATATTAAAATATGCGAAATTAGAGGTATGTAAAGTTTGGTTTTAACGTGCTTTTTCTAAAAATTTTCGGTAAAAACCCGCTTCTAAAACTTTTCATACCCTTCATTCTTAGAAATTAAAATATTTTTTAAAAAATTTATAGTAAGATTTGTAGTTAATATGGAAAAATATATACCCATAAATTTTCAAGTCCCTTTGAACATAGTTGAAAGGTGCTGAAGCTTTTCTTGGAAACTAAGGTTTATGACTTGGGGAACCTTACCTTCCGTATGTTCTTCAATATAAAGCCCTTTTTATAGTCGTATTCTTCGAAAGGAGGGCTATATTTAATTGACTTTGCTTACATGATCTTTTGGAACAGTATTTAAGTTCGGTTCCCAAATAGAAAGGAAATACATCGTCTTATTTAGTTTGGAAGGCATGTCCTATTTTTCAAATTACCGAGATAATTTGACAGTTAGTTTTCTAATTCATATTTGGACAATCCATCGGGACCTGTTCAAATTTACAAAATTCAGAATCAAAATAAAAAATAAAAAAAATATAATACAATGGTCTTACACTTGTATCACTAGGTACTTTTATCACTATTACACTTGAATCACTAAAGACTTGAAGAACAGATTTCACTAGACCTAAATGCATTAAATTTCTGGTTAGTTGTGTCACTAAAAGATATCACTATTTTTAGTTATTTCTCCATAATAATCAAGAACCAATTAACACAGATGTATAAAAAAGCTGTTGACTTGTATCACTTGTTTGTTAATTGTTAAAAAATTAATTGTTAAATTTTTTTGTTATACCGAAAATGAAGACGATTATACAAAAACTGATTGTATTAAACGACAAGATATTACAAATTTTTGATGACTGAATAGAAAAATAACTAAAAGATAGCGATGATATTCTCGACTAATGAATTAAATCCATCATTATTTACATATTTGACATCAAAGAAAGAATAATTGGTATATATCATTAAGTAGATGATTAAACCTTCAACTTATAAATTAAACTTAATTTGAATTAAACATATTATTTATTTTTCAACTTCTCAGTTCTATCACATTTTAGTTTAATCACCGGTATTTCGAAGGACAAGTTGGGTGATATTAGTGTAAGATCACTGTAAAAGAAAAACAATAATTATCAATAAAAAAAATAAGAATACTTAATATAAAAGTTTAAATTATCAAATTGACTTATTCCTAGTGTTACAAAATGATTCAAATTTTTTGACAAATTAATTTTAAATTCTTTAAAAGAAAAATTATTATTAAAAATATTAATAAAAAGTTTATTTATAAATTTAGAATAAAAATGTCCAAAAGTTTTTTCACCAATCGATCTTTTTAACAAAGGTTGGGTCAACATGTATCTATTTCTCAAATTATATGAAACATTACGCTCATGATTAAATTTCAACTCACTCAGCAAATTTGGTGGGTTCTTAAAAACAAAAATCTTTGCAACAAAAATTGAAAGTTTTTTGACTAACCGATGGTGGAGGTTGAAAAGACCCATTTTCTTTAGTTGAGAGTTGACAACATTAAAATCAACTAAATCGAACGAAATCTTGAATAATTTGAATAAACACAAATAATAGCAGTTCGCCAACTTTTGTATCGCTCTTTTCGAAAAATAAATTACGAGCGACGAACAATAATCAAAATATGGTCAAATAAACGTATTGAAAAATTGAATTTTAACGTTTAAAGACAAGTAAAATAGTTTTTTAATTGAGTAAGGTTTACGTTTGTTAAATTTATTTTACAATTAAAATCAGTTACAGTGCTGGTATGATACCATGAATTCGCCACATTTTATGTAAAATTACGTTGATTCACCAAATTTGACAATAAATTACGTGAAATGACTGATTCTAGAAAATGTCATTTAACGTAAAATACCGAAAATTAATGTTATTTTACGTTAATTTTGATAAAATTGGTGAAGACATAATTTCCAAAATTTTTGAAAATCGAAATTTGCGTAAAAAATTTTTTTTTATTTTTTTCATTGAAAGTTTTAAAAATCGATTTTCAAAAAAAAAATGGAAAACTCTAGATTGAACAATTTTTAAAAAAAATTCTTCGACGTAAATCGTCAATACACAATACGAATATAAAATTAAATAATCACAGGACAGTAATTTTATTTTGAAATTAATTCATGTGTGTATAATAGACATTAAACCTTTAAAATTTCAGACCATACGATCATCACAAAATTTAAAGATAACCCAAGCAAACTAAAAAACGCGATTTTGACATTGAAAAAAATTGACTTTAAATATTGCTCGATGCATTGAAAAAAATGTGATCAGTGTTATTAAGTTGACTTTGTGATCTTTTTGATCACAAAAAGCTTGATCGCCAAATTAGTGATCATTTTAAACTAAATATGCGAAAATTCCAAAAAAAATGATAACATTAAATTAAATTTCTTTTGCATCTTAACGTAATTACTCGATTTTTATGACATGTCTAAAATACCGAAATTACCATTCTATAACATGGCAATTTCGGTATTTGTGACATGTCATAAAAATCGAGTAATTACGTTAATTTTTTAACTTTTTTTTAAAATCATTTTTACGTTCTTTATTAGAAAAAAAGGGTATATCCTCGTCAGTTCTAAGTAACATACGCTGATAGATTGTTTCTTCTCTAACATGCTGATACATAAAATTGTAAATCAAAGCAAATGAGATAAGGATTCTTAACAAACTAATTAGCATTTTTGATCGGTTTTACTACAACCCTGGTCATTCAAAGCTTTCAAAAATGAACGTACATGAACGTTCAAGGGTCCATGAAGCTTCATATTTTTTCAATTTTTTTCTAAAATTTTTTGAAGCTTTGAATGACCAGAGTTGTATATACATTTCTTTTTTCAAATAAAAATGATCAAGATGATTAAAAAAATTGTTTGAAAATTAAGAGCTCAAGCTATTATATCATGAGTGTTTGAGTGTTCAAATTTTTGATGAAAACGACACTGTCACTATTAGCCAGGTGTTAAGATTCATATGAGTAAAAACAGAAATTTTAGATGTTTATTCTTTCAAAGACTTGAATTTTTTTGAATTTACAAAAAGTTATTGATCACATAAAAAATTTAGGAAGATGCTACCTTAAGATAAATTATCTGAAAGTAGCATAGACTTGTGACCTATAATTATCTGAAAAAAAATTTTCTGGGTTAAAATAAAATATCCGTAAAATGAAACCATAGTTAGAAAAAGATAATTAAGTGTGAAAATATTATTTTAAAAATTCGAACTTGTGAAAAATACAAATCCAATTTCGAAGTCGCTACAGTCAAACCTGGTTAATCCGGAACTATTTAATTCTTAAAACTCAATTATCCGAACTTTTTTTCAAAATAGAAGCTGTTAGATGTAAAATGCATGTATTTTACACTTGATAATCCGAATATTTAAAATTTGTTAATCCGAAATTTTTTTGTTTAATTTTATGATAATAGTGTTAAATAATATCCTTATTTTCGATTCAATTTTTTACTAAATCAAAATATCACACTTCATTTGACCAAGAAAAAAATAATTGAAACAATATTTTTTATCTCCCAAGAACAAAATTTGAGATCTGTATGTATTATGTTGCGAATGATAATGAGCATAATAAAGTTAAACAAAAAGTTTCAATTGGTTATTTAAACTAGTACAATGCATTACATAATCGAAAAAAAATAATTGGTCGCGTGTACTATGAAGGTCGAGTGATTCACTCTCGTAAAAACTCCCGAATAATGATGATGAATCAAAAATTTAGCACGTAATCATCATCAGTCTAAATGTCAGCTAATTAAATAGTTGAATGCATATTGTTTCAACCTTATACATTTAAATTCGAATGAAATTGTTCATATAACTCCTTCATATTTTTGAAAATTGAAAAAAAAATTGAAATTGAAAAATTGAAAATTTATATTTGAAAATAACAAAACTAAGTTCTCATTTCTCTATTTGGTGCATAATTTATCATTTTGATCTTAGAATTTGTTTGCGGGTGATTTATCACAACGCATATTCGGACTTGGTTGTTACCTTTTATACTTGTTGCTTTGTGAAACTAGTCTGTTATCTTTATGAATTTAACTAAATTGTTTCTGGCTCTTAATTTAACAATTACAGTCTATCCTCGATTTTGTTCACTCCGAATTTGTCAATTTTTGTTTGTTTCAGCGTTTTTAAAAACACGGACAAAAAAGATGCTTAGTCCCATTATAAATTAGTTCGAAATTGTCAACTTTTATTTTGTCAATCAGGCCTGTCGGATTGGCATTAATAATGCATTAAATAATGCATTGTTTTTGAATTTTCAATAATGCTGATCAATGCATTAATTTACCCAAACAACTAAGAAACAATGCATTGTTTATTTTTAAAAGTTAATGGTAATACACAATTAGCATTGATTTTTAATTATTATAAGATTAGCTCATGGTCCAAAAAACAAAGCAGGTTACCATTATTTTCTCACAATTAAGAACCTTGCACCATTAAAAGTTACCACAATTTAAATTTTTGTTTACCGACCCTTTCGAGAAACGATTTTTAAAAAAAATCCAAATTTTTTCTTCTCAACATAGAGACAGATTTAATGCTAAAACAATGCATTAATTTTTGGAAACAATGCTGAATAGTGCATTGTTTTTAAATTACTGAATTAATGATAATGCCAATTAATGCTAAAAATCCTAATTAATGCTGAAATAATGCATTAAAATTAAGAATTGATTCAACAGGCCTGTTGTCAATATTTGTTTTTGTCAACTTAATTTTACACTTTTCTAAATTCGGATTACAATCATTTACATGCATATTAAATTTGAATTTGTCAATCAACAAAAATAATTTTTTTATGTAAAATATCGATAATTGATTTTTTCGTTTTTCTAATTATGTCTGATTTAATTATTTATATAATTGATAACTTTCTAAGATGGACGCTTGCTAAAAAGAATCATCAAGATTTTTTATCTTAAAAAATGACCCTTACCCCTCAAGATGTTCTTTGGTATGTAACCTAATCGTTAAAATTATTGAATTAGATTGATCCAAATCTTACGACGACAACTGAAGAATTAAAAAATACCTACTCATAACAGTCAGTTATCGTTATGTGGTATTTTACTTATTTTGATGCAAGCTTTCATTTTGTCAATTAAGATTGACAAAATCAGTTTTTCGATTTTGTCAAAATTTGCTTTTGTGAACGTTTTTTGATTTACACAGACCGGTGACAAAATCGAGGATACACTGTATTATGAATATAAATAGGAAACAATATTTATAATTAGTATATATTATAACTGGGTAATTAAGTGTTGAGAGCTTATCTAAGAGGACAAGCTCGTGATTGTGTCAATGGACTTCATCCCAACCTAATTGATACTTATGAAAAGATAAAATTCGAGCTAAAGAAAGTTTTTCTGAAGACTACTCCAGCACAGCAACTTACCGAGTTAGGAAAACTTAGAAAGGATTTTGATGAAACCTTTGAAATATTCAGTCTCAGAGTCGCTATACTTGTTCGAAAAGCATTTCCTTTAGCTGAGGAAGATACAATCGACCGGTTATGTGTTGACCATTTTATTCGAGGACTTGCACTTGAAGTTGGATCTATCGTAAGAGACCGTAATCCACTCAATTTGTAAAAAGCTATAAATTATGCAATCCAGCATGATGCGAGAGGTCAAACAAAAGCCTAAAGATAAAATGCTTGTCGACACAGACTTGAATAATGGACCGTCGTATGATTCGAGTTTAATAGAAAAACTCGTGAAATCAAAGCACAAGTAGAGAGAATGAAGAATGAAATGGAAAAATTCAAGTCGTCGAGTTACCATAAAAACCCGTATAATCAATCTGCGAATCAAAAACCTGAAAGGAATTTTCGGAAACAAAATGGTCGTAACAACAACAACAATAATATGCGAAATTGTCGTAATGAACCTTACCCTTCTCTTTACAACTACGGTTTTTCTCAAATGTCTAATTTGGACGCTGAACAAGAACAAGACTCCTCCCTAAATATTCATAGAACGTTGCGTTGCAATATGAATCCAAACAAGTTGATGGAAGGGCCTGCTAAGATTTTCGGAAGGAATCTAAAAAACTTTTTAGACACTGGTGCTAGTAAAAATTTTATTAAGGCTTTGTTTTTAGACTCACTTGAATTCGAATTTGAAACTATTCCACTGGAAAATCCTTGTCAGATTCATATAGAGAATGAAACCATAGTAACCGTAGAAGAGACTTTCCAGGTTCCTTAGGAAATCCATAATGATACCTACATGGTAACTTTTCATGCTATAGAAAAACTCCCTTATGACTCAATTTTAGTCATGGACTTTATCCTCAAGTTTGATGTCAGAATTAGACCTTCTTCTAAAACTATCGATATAGATCCTGATTACGACTTATATTATCCTCATCAATATGAACCCTCACAGTTTTATCTTTATAACGAAGAAGACATTTATCTCCCTCCCTTTTGTCATTACATTGCAGTCACGAAGTGCAATAGGCGGTTTCGGGGGAAATGCGACGGTTAAAAGTAATCCTTATCTAGCTGACAAGTTCTCTCTTTATTCGATTAAAAACGACAATAACTAAAAAAAATATATAAATTTATTAATAACTTATTTTTTTAGCCAACTTAATAATTGAATATGAAAACAAATCAACCATCAAATTGAATAAAAAAATTGTTTGATTTTTTGTTTAAAATTTTATTTTCTTTGATTAAAAAATCGATTAAAAAAAAAATCATTTTTTAATTCAAATAATGAATTAGTTAATTTATTAAAAATTATTAGAAACGACTATAAATATTTATTAAATCTAAACAAACATAAACGAGACACTATATAAATTAAACGATACAAATAAAAAGGATACGATTAATATTATAAAAAAAATACAAAACGAATTAAACCTCATATCGAGCAAATCATAAACTTACAGAAATAACAATAATTTACTTTAACATTTCGATCGATTATAAAATTCGAATAAAAACAAAAAATTTCTTTTTGGTAAAAACTTTATTAACAATTCGCGACGTTTCGGTAAAACGGAGTTACCATTATCAAGCTGTTAATTGATCTAAAAGGGAAAAATATTTGCAATTACATATGTATTTGCAGTTATAACCCCACTAATTAGATATGCGTTTCAATTTTTGAAATATTATAATTTTATTTCTAACTTCAAAATATTCTTCTTGAAACTTGATATAATATTGGGTAACTGTCTTTGTTGACCTTCCAAAACTCGATGGGATCAATATTTTTTGAAGACTCAAGATTGTACCTATAAAGTTCCTTATCGAGAGAATTTAAATCTTCTTAAATTGTTTTTTATCTTCAAAATCCTTCTCGAAATCAAATATTTGAAGTCTTGTCTGGACTTCGTCATTTGAAAACTTTTGGGTTTGATTTTTAGCTTGAGACGAATTATTGGTAGCTGCAGTTTCAATTAAATTTAACTCCAATTTTAAAGCAACTGGAAAATTATTAACAATATTTTTGATTGTATTTTTCGCCAAACTAAAATAATCTTTCTTCTTAGGAACACTTGATCGACCAAACAATTTCGTTCTAACATCCAAATACGTCGATGTAACTAGAAAAGGATTCACTAATATCTGATATTTCTCACAATAAAACTTGAGACTCTTATTCAAGACCTTTTTTAACATTGAGGCCATATTATAGTCTTTTGTACTTGGCTCAAGTTGACAAAACAAACCAATGAATGTCGGCAAAACAATAGATATTGAAACATACTTTGAAGCTGATAATTCAAGAGTGGCGTCGTAAAATCCTTGTAAAACTGACACAATTTCTCCAATACTTTGTATTTCTGTTGTATCTAATAACAAATGATCAATTTTTTTTTTATTGAGCTTGTCGTTGATAGCGTCATTGATGGGTTTGGCTTGCTCGAAGATGCGTCTAAGCATTAGGAATGTAGAGTTCCATCTGGTTGGACACTCTTGAAGCAAATTATTTTTTTTCAACCCGTTTTCTCTTTGTTTCAGTTCTAACAGATTGGAAAGAATATTTGATTGATGGAAAGAGGTTGCGATGTCTTTACACTTTTCTAGCAATCTCTTATACACCTGTACCATTTCACCATCTACAATGTTTAAATCAACTTCATTACTTTTTTTGAGATCATCATCGACTTCACCATCATATGAATCAGTTTGGTCGACAAACTTAGTAACTTTTTGCAAATATTTGACAACCAAATTTAAAATGTGAGCACTACAACCAAATTGCAAAACATTAGCTTTGGATTAATAAGTTGACTGTAATGAAGTGTTTAGTTTCTCGGCCACGTTACGCATATTAGAAGCGTGATCAGTTACGACTCCGACTACTTTCTCTAATATTTGCCAATCAATCAGACAGTGAATTAAAGTATCGACAATTATTTCTGTTGTGTGGCTACCAGGGAGATGTGATACTGTTAATGTACGGTTACATAAGAACATACTAGAATTGAAAAAATGAGCTTTGATACCAAGATAAGGATATCTTTGAATAGATGTCCAGAGATCTAAAGAAATTGCTATAGCAATAGCTTCATTCAACTCCGCTTGAATTAGCTGCCTAGTTTTTGTGTATTCACCGTCTAAAATACTATTGCTCAAAATATAACGGGAAGGGAGTTTGTACACCGGATTCAATTCTTTTAAGAATCGTTGGAAATGAACATTCTCAACCAGTCGAAACGGCAATTAGCACTAACAATGAGTTTTGCAAGTTGTCTATTAACCTTTTGGCTTTCTACTCTCCGTCGTTTGGAGTCTTTTCTCTGTCGTTTTCATCATCTGAGCATAAATGAATGATTTCGTTTTCATTCTCGACGTTTTCATTTAATTCATGATTTTGTTTGACATGCCCCATCATGTTACTGGTTGATCCTAACCAGGCATAAGCTACGTCACATAAGTTGCATTTTATTTTTGATTGGCCGTTGACGGTGGTAATCCTTGCATATGACCAAACGGGTGAAGACTTTTTGTGAATTTTACGTTTAACTGGTTTAGTGACGTTGTTATTTTCATCAAGTTGACTTGGGTTTGGTGTCATTTTTGATAAGCTAACTTAAAAATAAGAATTGAATTGTAAGCTTAAATATCATTACTATGTTAGAATCTTACTTTTATCATAAGATGCACGAAGACTGTAGATGATGCGTTTCATTTTTTCGTTTTAAGTTTCAAATTCTTTTTAAATTTGTAACAATAGTTGATTTTCTTTTTTATTCAAACAAAAAATCAACTTAGAAAAAAAATCAACTTGAAATTTGAATTAAAAATTAATTTGACTAAAAAATCAGTTTTTTTTTATGGTTAACTAAAATTATAAATAAAAATATTATTCAAATTTATAATTGATTTGCAAAAAAATTTAAAAATTAATTTTTTTCAATCAACTTCTATTCATTTTCAACACTAGTTACTTTGAAAAGAATTTTAATGGGACGTTAAAGCCTAATTCAAGATCAATCCGGGTCCGACCTCGATTTCCTTTCCCAACTTGGTTCTTGTATGATCGAATTTTAATGAACCAACGACGGACCAATAACTGAATCGAAGCTTGGTACAATGCTTTATCAAATGATCCCAAAGTTAATGAATTTGTAGAAAAGTTGTGGACAGAACAATCAAATAAACAGAACACTCTGGTACTTTTGAGAGCAGGTGAAGTGTTTTAAAAGAGTATTGATCAAACCAAAAAAGACCAAAGACTTTTAAAAGTTAAACTAAAGAAAATATGTAAGAGTTCATTGAGAGGATTAGTTTAAATTTAGAGTAGAGTTTAATTGAGTAGATTGATAAAAAAAAATAATAATTAAAAACAGATTTTGACACTTTTTTATTTAAATTATAACAAATTAACTTGTTTATCTTTTTTTTTACCTTACTATGAAACATGCTTAAGACTATTAATTAGCTTTTTTTTTAATTTGTCGATTTGGAGGAAATTATTTTGTCACTCGATATTTTTCGATTAAAACAAACAAAATTTTTAATTAAAAACACTCTAGTTTTACAACATACGAGATGAATTATTTAAACATACAAAAAAAATTGAGTCGTTTAGAACATAAAAATTTTTTAACGTTAATTAACACAAATTGAATAAAATTAAGTTTGAATATCGACTATTAGGATTGCTTTGTATATGTGTGCACACCTCGAATATGCGAGGAAATAACGACAAGAACAATGTTTTGTAAAATTATTAACCGAAACTGAAGTTTTTCCGTAATAGAAACATACATTCTCATCGAACCTTACGAACAAACTGTCTATAAAATTTTTCGCTGCAGCCTTAACTTTAGGATTTACGTCTCTCGAGTACTTAAACGTAGGAAGATTATCTCCATATATCGGTATAACTTCTTATATTCTATTGGATTATTTGTCGATGCAAACCCTGTAGGTGAATTAAAAACTATCCAATTATTAAATCGAAAATTTATTGTCCATTGTTTGACGAAATAAAGTGCGAATGAATGAAGAGAAGAAATCGAATACCATTTTGTTAATATATTATGTTTATTCACTTCAAACTAAACAAAATTTTTACTAAAATGTAAAAACTTAATATCAGCCAGTATCATGTTTCGATTATCTTTGCTTAGAGTTACTGAGTGTTCCCTCGCATTTTTGACTACATGAAAATAACACATTAGAATCGATTGATTTAATTGAATAGTTTCTTTAGCATTATAAGACGCTACACAACCATCTTGACGATGTAAGTAGGATCAAATTTTATACCACACAAATTACACAAATCCATTAAAGTTCTATAAAACATTCTAAAATTTAGCTCTGTTTCATGACTAGAAAAAGCTAAACAGACTAAGTGAAATTGACCATTCATATGTGATTGATCAAACTCAATAACCGGGAATCTATTGTTGTTTATCTTGTACGTACAATCAAGATGAAAAACTGTACCATTACCATCCTTGAGACATGATATTGACTCGAGTAACTTTTTACTCGTAAAAAAAGAAAACAGTGGTTCTTGTCAGATCCAGTTTTAACATCGCATTCATAAGAAAATGCAGTTGAGGGATTGAGTTTCAACAAATCATCACTATTTTTAACAGCGAAACCATCGACTAAATCTTGAATAACGCAAAGTTCGTTTGTATCATGGTCTTTACACGAATTGTAAATAAAATATTTGACTTGGTCGTAGCTTGGTAGGGGAAACCTCGGGTCATATTGTCCTCGATTTTTGTTCAATTTTAAAATGTTATGTAATGTAATATCTTTGGTGGACGATTATGTTCGAGTAAAAGTCGTTTAATCTCTTCGTTAAAAAATAAATGGATACCATGTTGTTTATCTTGTTTGTCGGGAAAGCGTTTCGGTGTTCAGCATTTGATAATTTATCGATTTGAAAATTATTAGCACTGAAACAAAATGACACTTTGAATCGAACCGGACATTGTATCTAAAAGCCAATTTCGTGGCATTTGGATGATGCACATCGTTTAGTGTAAGTTGATTTCAAATGTTGAGTATGATTGAATTCACAAACTTTACATTTACTCGAAGAAGCAGCATGGGTTTGTACGTATTTTAACTCGCTTGTTGAATTGTCAAAAAATGTCTCTATTTCATAATTGTCTGATGATACCATTACTCTTTTGTAATATGAATTTTAGCATTGGCTACTATTTTCTTCATCCATGTTTAAAAAATGTTTTTTAGAATATTATGTTAAAATTTTCTTAGACTTAGTTGTAAAAATAATTTATTGCAAATGTATGTTTGAATAACTTATGTGAAGTATTTTAAAACATAAACATTTAAAACATATTGTGTTTTAGCAAAATTAAAACATAATTTATTCGTTTAAAACATATTAAAACATGTACTGAATTAAATTTGTCGATGTTTTAAGACGAGTTTGTTTTAAATTCAAGGCACATTTTGATTGGTTAAAACATTTAAAACATTTTTTTTAACGAAAAAAATTCCGAATCATGTAGCTCTATCAAAATTTTTATAAGCTAGAGATAAACGATAGTCAAGATTTAAAATCCCTAAACTCAATTTGCCCATGGGATGGTTTCGCTTTATTTTTTAAATTAATTTTTGCAAAAATCATTCACATAAGCATGACATACTCGAATTAACTAAGAAAAATCATTGAGATCCTTTTATTATAAAGATTACTTAACTTTTTTACAATAGAGAAATTTCATAATCTTAAAGATCTGATTTCGTTGTAAATATCGTTTGGTTCGAATACGCCAGTTACTAACATACGCAATGCAATATAAGATTCTGCTCATCTTTACTTAGAAGAGTCTCTTTTGTTAAACAAAACAACAAAGAGTGGTCATGATAGTTTTCATAAAGACTCTATGTTTCGATCTGTGAAAGAGAATTATTCAAGAGTGTTAAACGGCAAAATCTTTTCGGCTTTTGATGTGTGACTTGTCGTTTGCAAAAATTCACGATGCGAAGACTTGCTCGAATTTCTTACTAAGTACTTCATTCCATGCGCGTTCATTTTTTCAGATTTCGTGCACAGAATTTTAAACATGGATGAAAATATACATCTCAATAAGTGGACTCAAATCGGAAAGTTTTTTGGTACAAGAAAAGGATTGATACTTTCTCCTGATTTTACAACTGCTTATTCAAAAAAAACGCTTCAGTTGCACTTGTTCAAGCGAAAATTTATCAAAGAATTTTTTTTCTTCAATCATCTCAAAATTTGTTTTTTTTTCCCAGAAGAAAATCGGGAAGAAGACAGTTGTAGATTAATGAGGTAAAAATGAGGTGATTAACCATCGAAAAAAGAACAGAACGAACCCTACAACGATCTAGGCCTTCAAAGTTGAAGTCGTTCGACCTCAACTTTGTTAATTAAGACCTTCTCAATCTACTTAATTATGTTTTATCTCTAGCTTATAAAAATTTTTGATAGAGCTACTTGATTCGGAATTTTTTTCGTAAATTTGTCGATGAAAAAAATGTTTTAAATGTTTTAACAAATCAAAATGTGCCTTGATTTTAAAACAAACTCGTCTTAAAACATCGACAAATTTAATTCAGTACATGTTTTAATATGTTTTAAACGAATAAATTATGTTTTAATTTTGCTAAAACATAACGTAATTGCTCGATTTTAGTGACATGTCACTATAACCGAATACCCAACTATAGTGACATGTCACTAACTATCGAATGGTGGTTTTCAATTTGCTTTAGTGACATGTCACTAAAACTGAATATAGCCAAAAAATCATGTTTTTTAAGAAATTTTGTTTTAGCGTATTTCATCAAAACAAGTTTTTTTACAGCCAAAAACCCCCTTCCCTCCCCCGACCTCGTGTATGGAACAAAATTTAAAAAATTACCCACTAATTTACAAAGTAATTGACCGATCATGTTTTGGGAGGAGACCTATTAAATTGTCTATTTCACACAATCAGTTTTACTAAGTCAATTACAGACATAGGGACTCGTTATTTTTGAGTCTATCAAAAATTTTCAGAGACTCAGAAGTGCGACTCAGAGTACTTAAGACTCGAGTCGAAAATTTTGTTTAGAATTTTTTTTTGACCGAACTAGTGTCCCTATATTAGCCATTCTACGCTATAACCGATAAGTCAGCAGGGCTACAAAGACCGTGGAATAGTACTAAAAAGATAATGATGGATGTCTAAATGAAGAAAAGCTTAAAGAAAGAAAGAATTTAGCCACTATACTTTACAGTAAAGCAGTACAATTTTCAGAGTCGCACTTTTGAGGCCAACTCGGACTCATGAGACTCTGAAAATCTTTTATAAGACTCGGACTCAAGTCTAAGTCTTATGAAAAATAACGAATCCCTATATATAGTATCTCCCTTCTCTTTGATGCGCAATTTTGGCGCTAATCTTTGCGGTAAGTCCTATTTCTGTGCATTTAACTGATGGTTTTTCAACTATAGTGACATGTCTCTATAATATAACGACATGTCACTATAGTTGACACAAAATTTCTTAAAAAACATGATTTTTTGGCTATATTCAGTTATAGTGACATGTCACTAAAGCAAATTGAAAACCACCATTTGATAGTTAGTGACATGTCACTATATTTATAGTGACATGTCACTAAAATCGAGTAATTACGTTAATATGTTTTAAATGTTTTAAATGTTTATGTTTTAAAATACTTCTCATTAGTTTTAAAAATTTGGTTCAAAAATCCAGTTTTTTTTTATTTGAGACAGTTTTAAAACTGTTTTTGTGTTTTTTGGAAAACTGTTTTAAAACTTCACACAAGTAGTTTTATTGTTTCTTCTAACTTTTCTTTTCTAATTAACCAAATTTGGTTAACCTGGTTTTGGTTGACCAAATTTGATTAACCGCCTAACCAAGCTTAACCAGAATCATTAAATTTAATGGATACCAAAAACTATATTAGAAAAAAATTTAAAACACATGTTATATGACTGCAATAATACTGAATTTTCGTTTTTGTTGTTAATTTAAATAATTTTTAATGGTGTGCATTTTGCAGAGAATATGCACACATTTTGCAGAGGTCGCTCAATGCTGTAACAAAGTTTTTTACATATGCAGAGCCAGCATAAAAAAATTGTGAAAAAAGTTATTTCGATTTTTCAAAATTGAACTGAACTTTTTGAACTAAACTTCACAATGCTGTCGTGTTAAGATTTTTGAAATATTGAATTTCACGAAGTCTATCATATTTTTACTAAAAACAAACAAAAAAACTGAAAAAATAGTCAAAAAAAGATAGAAGATAGATTTCATGCGATCGAAAATGACAACAGCAGCAAATGTTTTGAACTTTGGAGAACAAAATGTGAGTTGAAATCAAACGTTGAAGGATTAAAGCAGCTTACAGATATATTAGATGTTCTTAGAAATCTAAGATCTAAAAATTTTTTTATCGTAGGTAAAAAAATCGAAAATGAGAAAAATAATTTTAAACTATTTATTTTTTGTCATTTAATCTTTATTATGGAAGATTATTTTTCTTCAAGAAATAAAAAAAAATTACCATGCAAATTTATGAAAAAACAAAAGTTTTTTTCTCGACAATAGCTTTCTTAATTCATCCAACGCAAAAATTCCTAAAGAAAATAACAAAGGCAAAAACAAAAATTGAACAGGCAATGGTCTTGTATTGAATGTCGTATTAAACAATGGCACATAAACAACTATTAACATTATACTACAGCTTATGAGCTGTGCTCCAAATAGATACAAATTTCGAGTTTTTTTAGCCCATGGAGCTTGTTTAAAAAATGAATTCGTACTCGTTCTCGTTGACATAAGATTACCAAATATTTGCAATAAAATAATACTTACAAAAGTAACTGTTTGTCCTCTATAATAAAACTCATCGACAACTGTCTTGGCCATCTCAATCCCACCATCTTTTAAAGTACTATTATAAATTTCTGGTAAACGATCAAACGCGAATAATATATTTTCAGGTGTAAGACCGGAAAAGGTTTGCATATAAACAAAAAACATAACTTGGGAACCTATAACTATCATAACTCCTAATATTAAGTACGCTTGAATCAACAATTTCCAGTTAACCAAATGATCTTTGCGAGATCTAGGTGGTTGTTTAAGAAGATCTGTTTCTTCTCTTTCCATCGTTAAAGACAAAGATGGTGCTATGTCAGTGAACAATGAAATCATTAGCATTTGAAATGAAGATATGTTTTGAGGTACTCCTAAGAACATTGACACTAAAACTGGAACTAATTCAACAAAAACACCACCTGGTAGAATAAAAAGTACAACCTTACGTAGATTGTAAAAGACTAAACGACCGTTTCGAATAGCGGTTAGAATCGATTCAAAATTATTGTCAAGTAGAACTAGTTGACTCGCTTCCATTGCTACTTCACTTCCTCCACCCATGGCTATGCCAACATCAGCACTCTTCAAAGCAGGAGCGTCGTTTACACCGTCTCCTGTAACAGCTACAACAAACTTTTCTTTTTGAAATTCTTTTACTGTTTTCAATTTTTGATCAGGCGTTGTTCTAGCAAAGACTATTTCTTTATAACATATGACTGATTTCCAATCATCATCGTTCATCGTCTCTAAATCAGTTCCAGTCAATAACAAAGCTTGTCTATTGCTCTTATCAAGTCCCATAGTCTCACGAGTATCGTATTCAAGTTCACTGAAAATTCCGATTTGAATAGCAATTGAAGCTGCTGTTAGAGCGTAATCGCCAGTTAACATTATAACTCGAATTCCTGCTTCTTTGCATTTTGTAATCACGTCAGATATACCTTCACGTGGTGGATCTATGATTCCGACCAACCCTATCAAGCAAAAGTCGTTTGACGAGTGAATGTAGCTTTCTAAATCGAAATGCTCTCGTTGAAATGAAAAAGTGATATTTTTTTTGCATAGAACCAAAACACGTTGACCCAAGAGACACCATTCATTTTGAATATTTACAATTTTATTCACAATCTCATCAGTCAATGGGATTTGAGTTCCATCGGGTTGAAGAATAAAACTCGTCTTTTTGAGTAAATAATCAGGAGCACCTTTGATTAAGACCAAGTCTTGTTCATTACCAAAAATTGTTTGATGAACTTCACGGTCTTTAGGTCTCACTACTTTGACCATCCATTTATTTCGACTGTTAAAGGGAATGTCCGCGAGTAGAGTATAATTATCATCTAATTTATGACGTTGTTCATATTGAGATGAGAATCGAAGTAAAGCAATGTCAGTTGCATCTCCATTGGCGTTTCTTTGATTCACTGGTTTTTTTTCATCATCTTCTTCAAAATGAGCATTGTTACACAAACTACAAGTTGTTATTAACTGTTCTAAAGCGATCGAACGTTCAGATTTATCTAAATCTTCCATGTCAACTTTATGGTCACCTGTTGCAACTGAAGCTACAAACATTTTATTTTGAGTTAGGGTTCCAGTTTTGTCAGAGGCAATCACATTAACACAACTTAAAGTCTCTATTACACCCAAATTTTTGACCAATACTTGACTTTTAGCCAATCGTTTAGCAATCACCAGCAAAAATAAAGTAACACATATTGGAAGACCCTCGGGTATAAAAGCGATCATTACACTTATTGTGTTAACTAAAAATTCAGACGTACTTATATAATTCGGATATTCGACCCTTAGCCAAGTTGCCCAAGCAATTACAACCACAATAGCGATTATAATTGCAGCTGTTCCAACAATCATAACTAATCTTTTGAGTTCTCTTTGCAACGAAGAAGATTTGTTGTTAGTCTGACTCGTTAGCGCAGCTATTTTGCCCATCATTGTTTGCCCACCAGTTGCCACAACTATTCCTTTACCATGACCGTTTGTTATTAAAGTGGTCATGAACGCGATGTTTTTTGACTCTAGATAACGTTCATCTGTACATTCAATGGTACCCTCGATGGCCTCACTTTCTCCAGTTAACATTGATTTATCAAATTTAAGATCATGAGATTCTATGATTCGTAAATCAGCTGGTACTTTACTTCCATTGTTTAAAATAACCAAATCACCGACTACTATTTCCTCGACATGGATTTTATGTTCAACACCATTTCGGATTACACTTGCTGTACTAGGCATCATTTTCTTGATCGATTTCATGACCCTACCAGATGACCAATCTTGAAACGCACTAAATGATGCTTGTAATATAATTACTATTATCAGAAGAATACCAAGAGCTAGATCAATCGGATCAGGTGGATCTCCGATTGGCTCCCATGCTAGGATACATATTATTGCCGATATCCAAAGGAGCCCACAAAAGCCAGAAAAAAAGTATCCAATTAATTTAAAAATCGGGTTGGGTCTTTTCTGTTTAATCTTGTTTTTTCCGTATTTAAGTAATGTTTGTGACGCGTTGACAGAGTCCATACCATTTTGTACCGATGTGCTAAAATTTCTTTCAAGTTCTCCAAGTGTTAGTTTGTGATATGTTTCGGAGCATTTTGTACCATCTAGCACTTTATTTTGTTTTTGTTTCAAAATTTGAATTATCGAGTCAAGTTTCATTCTTTTTCGCATTGTAAAAACATTTGACTATATTTTTTGTGTGAATTTATAGAGTTTATTTAGAAAGTATTAACAAGTCCCAAGGCATAACAAACATTTAAATTATAATGCGTCATTAAGTCTTGTTCTCTTTACAAAAATATTTTTGTGCCATTATTATTCTTGTTTACACTTGAAAAATCAAAGAATCTTGACATAAATGACGTTTAACACGATTTTATCTAGTTTTTTTCAAATATAAATAATTATTTTGAAAAAAAATATTTTGACTAGAATTTAATATCCAGAAAAAAAGAATCTCAAATAGATGGCACAAAATAAAATTGTACAATAGTTGCATTTACATTTATTTTTTCTAGGTTTTCAAACGTGAAAAAACGGTTTTAAATAAAAACAGTCTTTAGTTCATATACAGTAAGTCTTCGGTTATATCCCATACCACTTAAATCCTATTTTTCATGTATCTCCGATTTGAGTTAGAACGGATTTTCATTCATTGTTTTATATTAGAATAATGATAAGTTATATCTCCTTCCTATATCCCATATTTTTTGTATTTCAAATTGCATTTACTTAATATAAAAACGCTTAAACTTTTAACCCCAACAAAAGAAACAATAGTAAAAAAACGATTACGTTCTTAAACCGAAAGAAAAGAAAATTTATTTCGAAATCAACAAAATAAATTGATTATTATCGAAAAGTTAAAAAAAACTCAGAATTGGCCGCTCAGTTTAATGTAGTCCAATCCGCGGTTAGTAAAATTATTAAAAAAAGACATTTACATGAATTTAGATGACGACGAATACAAAATGTTATTTGCTACAATTTAGTGCTATCATAGCCGAACACTTGCGTTTTATTAACGATCTTTTTAAAAAGGTTGAGATTGAAGAGCTTCAAAAGCTCAAACAAGCAACCATTTTAGATATTCTAAGACTTCAAATTTTTAAAGTTTAAACTTATTTTTTCTTAATTTTGTTTTATATCATATTAGAATTAATTGTGAATAAATTTTGTAAAAAAATTTCGTATTTTTGTTCGTAATTTATCTTTATTCAATT
The DNA here is from genome assembly GCA_022207745.1 of Brachionus rubens. Taxonomy (NCBI): domain Eukaryota; kingdom Metazoa; phylum Rotifera; class Eurotatoria; order Ploima; family Brachionidae; genus Brachionus; species Brachionus rubens. The sequence goes on from JAJVHD010000005.1 coordinate 3,888,764, forward strand.
TTAATCATATTTCCGATTTACCTGGGACAGATGGTCGGATATAATCGAAAAATCACTGTATAAAGTTGTCAATCCTTAAATTAAGTCATAGCGTACGTTGATAGAATGTTGTATTTTTCTTTGTATGTTATTTTATAACAATAATAATATTATTAATAAGCTATAACGTGGTAGACCACGCGAAGCAGACTTTTAAGGTCCACTGTAATAGCTTTGTACAACAAGTTTATTTTTTTCTATTTTTTTTTGAACTCGTTGACTGTTTATGAATTGACCACTTCACTTGGAAGTCGTTTCCATTGGCCAAATATACGATTGATAACAAAATTATGTCTTTGATGGTTATTTCGTACCAGTTGTCTTTCAATAACGAAGTCATGGAATCTCGGTCCATGACGAAGTTCATTAGACGAGTCTTTTTTGAAGATAATTGGGTTATACCAGTTGACCTTGTCAAACCCCTAACTATTTTAAGCATTTGAATAAGATCACCTCTAACTCTTCTTGACTCAAGTGTTGTTAAGTTCAGCTTGTCAAGTTTCTGCATAATTATATCACTTTTCTGAACATTTCGGATTAGAAAAATATAAAAATTTTTGCTAATCACTCTTTTCAGCGTAAGAACAGTCTAGTTTAGCTATCTTAGATACAATTGGTTAATGATTTAAAGAATTTTCATCTATTTTTCAGATTGGTTGAGCTCCCACATCTTCAATTGTCTAACTACGCCACTTGTCTTTAATTTTTTCCAAAAATTTGGTAAAAAAAAGAAAAATTGGTCGGTTTATTGGTAAATTTCATAAATTAACGTAAAATTAACTAATTTTACGAACCGCATGTCAAATCATTACTGTAGGCCAAAAATGTTTTGAAACTATGCTTCGCTACATTAGTCACATTATTTTAAATAAAATCAAAAATGTGGTAAGTAATAAAATTTGCCGAGAAACGACATTGACGAAATCAGTGAACTACATCTGGGTCAACTTTCTCTTTGTTATCTCAACTCTTTTTTTTTTTTTGCAACAATCAAGTCATTAAACTAAAAGTATTTACTAGACCAGAAAATATTTATAAAATATATAAATAATATGCTTGAATATTTATACATACAGTGTTACAATCCTACGATGTGTTACTAGCTTCTTCGAATTTAGTTACCTGTACTTAAACCCCAAAATTAATTTAAAACCCTGTACTAAAATACAAAACTCGCTTTTAAAAATATCAAAAATATGGCTTTTGGAATGTAACAAAAACCAAAAAAAAATATAATAAATTATATTAAAATTCGATTTTTCCTATTCTTTAATTTCAATTTTTTTCTTAATTTTTTTGTCCTTTACTTATTATTAGAATAATAAAAATCTTTTTTTTTTAATTCTAAGATACTTACCAATTGTCAAATCTCTAGTTTGAGTACATGTAACATAAATTGAATATTGAATTTAAACATTGTGTTTATTTTCGAGTTTTGGGTTTAGTTACAGGTAACTAAATGAGAATAAGTTATAAAATGGGCGAGATGGTACTTGTTACATGTAACAACTTAAAAAATCCGATTTAGTTACATGTACTAAGTTTAGAGAATTTAGAAAAAAAAAACACATATTAAATTTTTTTTTAATTTGTTTTATTAAAAAAATTTAATTTTTTAATTACAAATTGTAATTAAAAAATTAAAATTTTTAATTTACAATACTAATGTAATAGTAATTTACAATACGGCCACTTGAAGGTTCCTCTTCTGAGTTTCTAAACCATCTCTGTCGACTGTAAAATCTTACTTCTAAAGTTGTTTCATCAATAAAAACCACATCATTGAAATTTTTATTGAAAACATATTGAGCTATTTACATGTAGAAGTGGAAATTTAAAAAAAATGCAACATTTTTTTGGTTGTCCCTAAAAAGCGGAAATTCCGCAGCACTTTTTCCGCAACTTTTTTTTGTGTGAATCCGCAATTTAACCCCCTAAAAAGCGGAAATTTCACGTTTTAGTATATAATTTTTTTTTGCGGAATATTCAACATAACACGGAAATTTTTTGCGGAAAAATCGGATTTATGGGAGTTTTGAAGGTCGAAAAACTCGTAAACCTACTTTTTTTAGACTTGGACCGTCTCTCTGATATTTTTTAGACTAAAAAAAAGATCATAAAAATTTTGAAAATCTTTCTTTTTTGCTTCCAACATCCGTCAACATCTGTCTTGACCATCGTTTAAAATAGCGTTTTTGCTGTTGACTAGAAAGCTGGTGATAAAATTTCTAAACAACTTTCATTTAAAATTTGTTTAAAAGATCTTAAAAAAAAATTAGTCAGGTATAAGAAAGACTCAATGTTCAATTCTGTTCAAAACATAGAAAGTAATTTTTTAGAATGTATCAATTGTGAATACCCTACATTTTATCTCGGAAATTTTACATAACGATTTTATTATAAAACAATTTAATCTTGTGCGATTTTAAGGCCTTAAAAATATTTTAGATACCATGACCCATGAATCCTATTAACTTTGTTATGATAACTATCAAAGATAAAATGTATGGAAAAAACTACTTACTATGTTCAAAACCTTTATAAATTTTTTAGCATTGGTCTAGGAGAATAACACCCCTTTGATACACATGTATCATTGATACTAAAGTTTTGATTTATTGATACACCAAATGTATCAATGATACTTTGTTGTATTTTTTTGGAAAATTTCCTTTAGAATGATACATAAAAATATTTTCCTATGTATCAATGATACTCACTAAAAGTATCAATTGAATGGCTCTTATAGAAAATTAAAAATAATACATAAATTTGTATCATTGAGACATTATGATGTATTATTGAGACAACTGTAAGTAAATGCCTGTATGTCAAAAAATGATTCAAATGATTTATAATTAAGTGAGACTTATGACCAGAGACGACAAAAAATGTCAAATTTTAATGCAAAAAAGCGTAATCCGTAATAACACGAGAAAACTTTAAATTTGCAAAAAAATAATGTTTTTATGAATAAATGCACCTCTCGCATAATTATACAACATTTTTTAGCATCGAATTTGCATTTTTTGTTCTCTCACCTAAGACTTAAGGAATAAGATGAAAATTATTTTCTTTTGTACAATTTGTCAATTTGTCAAAAAAAGATTCGTTGTATTTTGGTAGTATAACGCTCATCTACGATAAATATTTTTTATACCGTATTTCCTTGCTAATAAGTGCCCCTAAAATCGACACTTTGATCGAAAAAATTTTTATGATGCGATTAGATTTTTGGGTTCGTTTGGATTATTTCTGATAGAACTCAATTCGCTTTGTCTGAAGATCACAAAAGTGAATGTAACTGAATTTTCGTTTGTCTAGAAAAAGGGGGTTTTACTGGGGCGCTTATCAGCAAGGAAATACGGAATTCTTTATATAATTTTTGACTCCTTTTGAGTATGATTCAATTTGCTTCTTTTTCGAATTAAAATCACTAATTTATTGAACAACCAAACCAAATACCCATGGTTCACCGACCCTTTTACCGTATTTTCTCTTCCTCTTGTGTTGCAGGTTTTCCTTCAGACTCAATTCACTGAGTTGTTCAATTCTTTGTTTTTTTGTCATTTTAAGCATGCGACCTCGGCTGTATTTTCGTCGACCTTGGAAAAGTAATCAGTACTAAAAAACACGGACCGCCAAGTGACTTACAAGCATTCACTTACAGTTGTCTCAATAATACATCATAATGTCTCAATGATACAAATTTATGTATCATTTTTAATTTTCTATAAGAGCCATTCAATTGATACTTTTAGTGAGTATCATTGATACATAGGAAAATATTTTTATGTATCATTCTAAAGGAAATTTTCCAAAAAAATACAACAAAGTATCATTGATACATTTGGTGTATCAATAAAACAAAACTTTAGTATCAATGATACATGTGTATCAAAGGGGTGTTATTCTCCTAGACCAATACCAATTTTTTTAATAAAAGTCAAAATTTCCATTAACGGTCTGAAAAGTGCTCAATTTATCATGATCACAAGGATAAGTTTTATCAAATTTTGTTGTTGTGAGATAATTAACAAAGTTTTTAAGAAATATCTAATATTCCTCGAGTCTAAAACGAGAATACTTGAATGGATTTTGTCGATTAGTTTAAAGTTTTAGTGAGCTTTCAAAAGATAAAATACAAACGATTCCTTTAAAGAATAACTTAGCTTCCTTTTGTTTCGATATTGATGATTCAGTGAAAAGTGTTAACATTGTTGCAAATATTTTGTATCTTGTATCTATCTTGAAAATTTTACTTTTTCCGAGATGAAAATTATTGATGGATTTTTATTGATAACACAAAAGTTAAGTCATGTTTTGAAAATTCCCATTATCTTTCTTCTGGGTAATCCTAAAACCATGTTCTCTTATCCAAATTTTTTTTTAAACTGATTTTCCGCAAAAAATTTCCGTGTTATGTTGAATATTCCGCAAAAAAAAATTATATACTAAAACGCGGAATTTCCGCTTTTTAGGGGGTTAAATTGCGGATTCACACAAAAAAAAGTTGCGGAAAAAGTGCTGCGGAATTTCCGTTTTCCGCTTTTTAGGGACAAACCATTTTTTTAATTGGATAAAAAAAAACGTTTTGTCAATACACAACTTAAAATAAGGTGGGGAAAATGTATTCTTAATCTCGCATAGATTTGTACATGCAAGAAAATAGATTAATTATTTTGCAAAATTTAATCTTTTAATAAGATTTCAATTTTTTTCGTCCAGTAAAATTCGACCTCATTAAATATTCTATTTCCCTTTTCACTCAAAATGAAGGTTCAAAAAAACAATAAATTTTACGTTATATTCTGTTCTTACGAGAGACAGATTGGCAATAACATGTCCTTCGATTCTTCCATCCTAATGCCTGAATGTATCTCCTGATAATTCTCTCTGAAGCTTTTTATTTTAAGAGTCGCTTTAAGTTTTTTGCGGTAAAGCTACGATTTTTAAAGCTCATTTTATCGAGATTTTTCAAACCACTTAATCATTTATTTATTTTTTTTACAATCATTTAAAAGATTTTGAATTTTTTCGAAAGTGTCCGAAAGCTAATGAAAGGTCCCGAAAGGATTCGAAAGCTTTTGAACGTACAGATGTATTCGACTGAACGTTCATGAACTTCTTTGAATATAAAAAAAAAGATGTTTTAATCATTCAAGAAAGGAATTGAACGTTCAGTTTTGGAACTTCTGAATGACCAGGCTTGTAGATAAAATTTGAATTAATTAATCATACTTTTATCTTAAATGTTCATTCAAAGGACAGTAGAGAGGTCGTGGCCGAGTGGGTAAAACAACAGCTTTGGCAGCTAGTGGCACAAGTTCAAATCCTGGTCGAGTCAAAAAAAAATTGTAACGTTAAGAAAAAGTAATGATGGAAATGGATGAGTGTCATTAGTGTTGTGCTGGCTGGAAACGATCCGACTAGAGTCATCGACTAGTCATTCTCTAGATGGCCTGATACTAGAACAACTTTGAAAATCATCGTATTGGGACTCGCGAGTCGCTGTGCGTCGAAAGGTGCAAACGTAGCGAGTATAAAAAAATTCTGTTATGGCCTACCCGGCTAAGAAGTCTAATCAGCTTCTGCAGCTAATAAAGTCTAGGATTGTTCTACTAGATGTTAGATCTGCACAGAAAAAGTACTACTACTACTACTACTACTACTACTAGGTTAAGTCTCGGTTGAAAACTAATTCGAGATTCTCTTGAATTTCAACAAGAGATCTCAAATAGAAAACGAAGAGAAAAAAGTCTTTGGATTATCTTTACATCTCCCAAAGATCTCTACGGAAATATTTGCCCTTTTATAAAAGGGCAAAAAAGCGGGAATATGGAACTTTTTATAGAATTTGTTAAAAAAAATCATTTCAGAAATTTATAATTAAGAAATTATACAAATTTACGTTAAAAAAAATATATTTTTCGATATTTTTCTTATGTAATAAATCAAAAGATGACATTCTTTTTATTTTTGTTACGATATAAAAATGATCCAGTATGTTATACAAAAAAAACGTATTAGTTTGTAAAAAAAGGTTTTTTTCGTCGCTTTATTTTTATGTGACTGCTTTGCCTGTTTAAAAAGTATTTTTTTCATAATTACCTATTGTTAAAGATTTATATAAATGAGTATACGAATATGAAAAGGTATCAAATTAGAGAACATAACACTCTTTTTAACTTTTATTTTCATGTTTAGCTTTAGGAAAAAGACGTGAAAAAATTTTTTCATTTTTTTACCAAAATTTACATAAGAAAAATATCGGACTTTATTTTTTTACGTAAATTTACGTAATTTCCTATTTTTAGGACTAGGAGTGGATTATGACTTGAAAGTACTTTTTTTCCCTTTTAGTTTTTACCATAATTTACATTATTTTTTGTAAAATTACAGTATATTTCTGAAATAAGATGGCATGTTTCGGAGCATTGCTTAAGCACGCAATTTTTTTTTAATGCGCAAGAGTATGCTCTTGTCTCATCTAACATTCGACGAAATAATGGCGAAATACATTAACGAAACCACACCTTAATTCTTTTAATTTCAAACGCTTGACGGGTACGAGTACGATCCAATAAAGGTCAGAAAATTCTTTTGATTTTGTCTTCTTTTCATTTATTGTTAAAGATCGGTAAAGTGGTTAATTATTCAATTGCCGTAATCCCTCGCACAACCCCCACTACCCAAGGAACTTTATTTGAGATAAGATCGGAATTATGATAGGGAAAAAAAAGTTTTAGTGCTCTCAAATAATTTAAAGCTAGTTACTACAGTCAAACCTCGTTAATCCAAAAACCTCTATTATCCGAATAAGTTTTCTGAATAAAATCTGCAAAACCATTGCATAAACGGTAATGATCTTCTTATAGTCAAAACTTATGGTATCTTGAATTCGGGTTTTAGCTAATTATTTAGTTATTTAGAAAACTTGTGAATGGGCGTTTTTTTGATTTTATCGAAAGGAATATTTGAATCGTTTTCACTTTCTTCGTTATCAAAATTGATAGTTGAATTGGTTTTTAGCTTCTCAAAATTTGAACTGTCAATGTTGGTTTCAAGATGTTGAGAAACCAGAAATTTCTTCGTAAAATCAAATGAGTTTTTGAAAATTTTAAAATAAAGCTCGTTCGAATCGTTAACAATTAAACCTCGATATCTTGACCGAGGTAAGATATCTAGGCTGGCCTTACGCTGAAAAGACTGATTAGAAAAAAAATTACAGAAGAGTAATATAAAAAAACATACAAAGAAAATACAATATTCTATCAGCTTACAGAACGCTATTACTTAATTTAAAAATCGACAATTTTATAAAATGATCTAAAGAATGTTTTTATTTACTACTGGTCTTATTTGAAAACATAGAAGAAAAATGAATGTAAATGCAAATATTAAAATAATTAATTTTTTTCCATCTATTTGAGTATCTTTTTTTCTGGATATTAAATTCTAGTCAAAGTATTTTTTTTCAAAATAATTATTTATATTTAAAAAAACTAGATAAAATCGTGTTAAACGTCATTTATGTCAAGATTCTTTGATTTTTCAAGTGTAAACAAGAATAATAATAGCACAAAAATATTTTTGTAAAGAGAAAAAGACTTAATGACGCATTATGATTCAAATGTTTGTTATGCCTTGATACTTTAAAAATAAACTCTATAAATAAACAAAGAAAATAAATTCAAATGTTTTTACAATGCGTAAAAGAATGAAACATGACTCGATAATTCAAATTTTGAAACAAAAACAAAATAAAGTACTAGATGGTACAAATTGCAACGATACATTTCACAAACTAACACATGTAAAACTTGAAAAAATTTTAAGTTACCGGTGATTACTAATTGTTCGGAAAATTTTCATTTCAATTAAAAAATAACTTAAGGTAACGACATTAGGCCAATATTTTGCAAAGTTCTAAACAGGTTGTCCCTTTACACTCAGAACTCGTTAATCCGAAAAACGCAATTAACCGAAGAAAATTTACAAAAATAAGCTGTTTAATGTAAAATATGCTATTATGTTAAGATAACTTTGATTACAAAAAATTTAAACAAACAGATTTAAAAGCAAAATTCAATCATAAGTTTCAATTAGTCATAGGCACAAGTACTATGTGCGATATCATTACTAACAGAGACAAATACCTTTCAACTGAAAATCTGTAGCCATTCGGAAATAAACGTCTTAGACCGGCAGAAAATCCATCATTCGAAAATGAACCTTGGATGTGTCTATCAAACAAAGTTTCGTATGGTTTATCCATTAGTGATAGTCTTTTAACCGAACAAGCCAAAAAAATCGGAGAAATGTTATGTATTGGTCAATTCAATTATTCAACTGGGTGATTGAGTAACTTTAAACATAGACATAACTTAACAAGTCGTAAGATACTAGGCGAAAGTGGTGGAGTTGACAAAAATTCGCTTGATAGTTTAAGAAAGAGTTTAAAAGATATTACAAAAGACTATGACTTAAACGACATTTATAATATGGACGAGACAGCTTTATTCTACCAACTTCAACCCAATCAGACTATTTCACGTCGAATTGTATATGGACAAAAAGTTCTGACGGTATATGAAATTTTTTTTTCTCAATCATTCGAATGCCTTAGCTTTAGCGTCCTAAATTATACCTCTTGCCTATTTAGAGTTTTTTCCTCCCTCAAAATGACCTCACATTGTAAAATAAACCACATCAATTTTTGAAAAATTGTCTCCTGAATCTAATAATAGATTTACGTTTTGGATTCGATAATCCTATCAAAAATATACTCAATTCTAAGAATTGAGGAAAAAAAAAATTCGATTTTTGATCGATAATTTAAATTCCTCAGTAAAACAAATCCAAAAGACATATGGGTTACCTTGAGCTAATTTTACGCAATAACCATCAGGGTAAATTTTGAATTTTTCATAATAGTTTTTTGTTCCAATAAATCTTTTGTTTCTCAATTCTTGAATTAGGTTAACAAGTAACCTAATGTCCTAACTGGTTGCCGCCTGTTCCTTCGCTGCAAGATTTAACAATAAATGATAAGTTTAGGAGGTTTTTTGGTTGACCCTAAAACGCGTCATTAGCTTGATACGCGTGTTCCAGAATAAAATAAGGATTACTTTTGTCTTATTTTTATGACTTTTTGATTAATTAATAAAATGGATAACGTTAACCGAATTTAGTTGAAAAGGAAATTGAAAATCTGAAAAGCATAATTTCCGTATAGTTGGAAAATTTAAATTTTTCACTCAAGCCCAAAAAAATTAGAACTAAGCCCAGTCAAACAAAAAAAAATGTGACATGCATTCCACATATATGTACATGTATGCGACATACATTTTTTGTATGTCAAACTCCTGTAATCTATATATTTAAAATTTCAGCGATTCTTTGCTATAATACTTTTACATTGTGTTAAAAAGATAGGAAGTAAAAGTAGAAAATTTCGAGACATAAAAAAGAAAAAAATTCCCACGCTCTCTAAATGTGTGACTTTTCGGTTTTCGTAGATAATTTACAGGTAAAATAAAAAGATATCAATTATTCGAGGGTTAATTGTTAATTGACACAAAAGAATTAACTGAAATATTTACTATCTTATGTTAATCAATTAACTTGACCGAAAACCTTCTTCTTAAACGTTCTTGGTACCAAAAAATAACTTTTTCGAAATTCGACTGATTTAAAAAAAATCGTTTCTTTTAATTTATTTTTTGTTTTTTTTTGCTGAAGGAGCATCAGCTCTACCAGTACTCTGCGGAATTTCTATTGAGAGTTTTTTTTCAAAAAAAAATTCACCTGTTGGGATTTAAAAAAATAGACAATCTCAGCTTAGTTCAAATTTTATCATTTACTTTTCTTCTAAGTGTGAGCTAATTAAATTAGATTCGACATTTAGTTTATCAGATGACTTCTCAAAAAAGAAAATTCACAAAATAAGTCATGAGAAGAAATTCAAAAAAAAATTGGACACCCTCATATACATTTTAATACATATACATACCGTAAACTCTTGCCCACTTCTCTAAGAACAAAGGTGAAATTGAGGTTTGTTCTGTATGGAACTAATACCATCGAAACCATGTTATAACAATTTTTTAATTTTTTTAAGAACTCCTGACTTAAGACTAAGAGTAAGCTCGAATGTTCGCTTAATTTTTTGTATTTTTTCTGGAATAAATTCAATGGTATTAGTTCCATAAAGAACAAACCTCAATTTTGTCTTTGTTCTTAGAGAAGTGGGCAAGAGTTTACGGTATCATAAACAGTTAGTTTTAAAAATTTCAACACAAGGTTAGCGTTGTCCAATTCTCAGAATGTCATTAAGTGAGAATAATTCTTCCAACCAAAAAAACTCCAGTATCGTGTTCCAAAAAAGTCAAAAAAGTACTCTTAGATTAAATTAAAAAAAGCTTAAAAAATTAACAAAACAACATTCAAACTTATCCCAATAAAATTTATAAGTATTTGTAGTTTTATGTATTCCCAAACGAGATTAAAGTACAGTTACAATTTAATTATTTGTTCCTATTCGATTGAAAAAAGAATTCTGAATTTACCCGAATAATAGCTCGAATGAATTATCAGTCCCAGTTTTAATCTTTCTACGTCTTCAATAGCTTTTGTAAGTTAGAGATTTAGGAAATACAAGGGTAATTAATCACTGTGGAAGAGACTAGAATGGAAGAAAAATAAGGGTCGCGTCAAAATGCCTTACGTTCACAAAATTCGAATCGCCTAAACATATGCTATGTTTTTTTATTCGTTTACCGTTAATGGGATATTCTAGTTGTATGTAATAAAAAAATATTAATTTATTCTATGTTACACTCCTGTGGCTTATTTTTTTTAGTCAGATATTATAGTACAGTGAATTGCAAAGGAGAAAGGAGGAGGGTCAATTTTTTGTTTAACTTGAAAATAGCTCCGCCTAATAAAGTAAAAAGTTCAAATTCAAAAAAATTCATAATACATGTATGCAATATTATTTTTAATTTTTGTTTCATATTTATCATTTTATATTTATCATTTTTGAATTGGTAAACTACAGTAGAAATTCGCTTATACATAATGAAAAAATTTTGAGATTTATGTTCGAGCGAATTTTATGTAAAATCGAATATGCATAATGAAATTTTTTTTGTCTTATTGAAAAAAAAATTTATATAAAAAAGTTAGTTTTTTGAAGACTTTCCAAAATGGACTGTTTGGATTCTCTTCGCGGTGTTTTGGTGTTCAATGAGTAAGTAAGTGTTCTGACAATTTGATAAACAGCCGATACTCCGATGTTGTATTCATAGGCGATTTTCTTCATAATTTCATCTTTAAAACTTAAAACTCAGCATAATTTTAAGTTTTCCATACCGACTTTTAATTAAAAAGATTGCTCAACGATTTTATCGAGCTCTGTATAATCGAATTTTTACTGTATAAATTTTTTTTTTAACGGATTTTCATAAATTCTTAGTTTTTTTCTTTAAGATAAATTAATGAATTATAAAAAATTTTAAGTCTTCTTGTGAATCGGCTGATTAAAGTTTTATTAATTTTTTTTTGTTTAAATTGTTTTCTTATAGGTTCCATCAGAGTTACAAATCAACAAGCAAACAGAACCTTTTTTTGGGTAAACGAGACCTAAACTGAAAGTTTTATTTTCGTTTTATACATTTGTTCTGAACGAAGAGAATACCGAGCATAAACTTTGAAACTATTAGTCCAAAAATTAGTAATTAAGCCTTTAAAGCCTATCAGATATTGAGGAATATTCATATCAATTTTAAATTCTTCCTTCGAATCCTGTAAAGCTAGATGTAAAGCTGAGAAAATTTTTGCTTTTTTTTAGGATCAAAGGTTCATTGTTGCTAAGTCCTTTGTACCAAAAGGTATTATTTCATTTATTAAGTCAAGATTTTTCCAACTAAGAAAGAATATTTTAAAAAGATTTATTGAAGTTTTTACCTAGTTTAAAAAACTTTTAACTGATAGAACTGTTTCTTAGATTAGAAACAAGAGTCTTAAAATTTAGTGTGGTTGCATTAACTTATTAAGCTTTGATTTTTCAAAAACTTTGCTCTTACTCCCATTAAAATGAAATTGACTTTCTTGCTTGATACCTTAGAACTTGAATTGCTTTGACTAGATTAAAAATTAATTGTAATTAAATAAAACCAAAAAAAATGCACTTCACATACATGTTACATAGGTGTATACTAAACTTTGAACATGAATGTTACATAAATGTATGTCTAAGCATTCACATGTATGCCAGATAAAAGAGATTCTGAATTTTTTTCAATAAATTTATTATAGGAAGCCGAATCATAAGTCAAGGTAAAAAAAAAAATGCTTTTTCTTGTTCATTAGCCTGTTAACTATTAAATTAAACATAAATTTGTTTTTTTTTTAATTTTATTTTGTGAAGATTTTGGAAAAACCAAATGAGGGTTGAATTTTTTTTGGCCGTTTTGGTTTTTACAGAATTTTTCGTAAATTTCCGTAAATTTACCACATTTATCGTAAAATTGGGTAAATTTACTCTTTTTCACCTTCGTTAATTTACGTAAAATTACCCATTTTTACGTTAAAAAAGATTAAAATATGGTAAAATTACCAGAAATTACGTAAAATTTTGTAAATTACTGTGATCATAGCACCACTGTATAATTGGCTTATATATAAATTCGATTTTATGTAAATCAAAAAAGGAGCAGTGACGTTAAAAAGTGTCTGATTTTTCCCATCCCGTCCATGTAATTTTCAGGTCACATTTTTAAAGACAAATTTTAAGTTGGGGTTAATCCTTTTTACATTGTTCGATTATCTTTAAAATTCGATTATATACAAGACGAAAAATATTGCAGTTACATATAATCGAATTTTGACTGTAGTTAGAATGAGAAATAAAATCGAAAATTCTGAATTCTAACTTGATTTTCTTCTAAAAAAATTGATAAAATTCTTTTAACTTGACATTTTTTGTTAGAAAAGAAACTACAATCGAAAATTCTTAATTCTGATTCATTTAAATTTATCAAGAACACTTGATAAAGATGATGCGATCACAGGTTGATCTAATAAATCGGCTCATTAACAACTTGTCTAACTATTTTTCAACCATTTCTAACTTTTATCTGAACGTATCCAACTTTGATTTTATGATAGTGGTAGTAGTAGTAGTAGTTTAAACTGCAGCTTAGAGGTCATCTAAGCATAACTCTAAAGAGCTGTAGCAGTCATTTCTTTATGTTTCGACATCCAAACATCAAGCTTCGCTTTGAAACAATTCAGGTTCTTTGCGTTTACCACTTCTTCCGGAAGTTTGTTCCATCCATTCACAACTCTGTTTGTATAAAAGTTAAATCTAGGAAGACAATTTTTTACTTCTTCCCGTGTTAGACAATAACTGTTTCTTCTCAATTTATATATTCGGCTTTCTGATCTTGTGTTTAGACTGTAATTGATTCCTTTATTAAATTCAATATGCTCATAATTGTTTGCCACTTTGTACATTTGAATTAAGTCACCCCTTTAATCTTCTTGTTCTTAGATTGGTTAAATCTAGCCTTATCAAACGATTTTGATAATCCAAATCGCGTAGTTCTGGAATCATCTTTGTTGCTCTTCGTTCTTCTAGCTCATTTATATCTTTTTCTAAATATGGACACCATGAACTGACAGCATACTCCAGGTGAGGTCTAACCATAGAACAATACAATAACTTGATAGTCTCGATGCAAGGATATTTAAAAGCTTTCCTAATCATACCTAACATTCGGTTCGCTTTGGTATGATGTTAAAATACGAATTTTAAAATGTTGCTCTCCTCATGCTCTTTTTCAATTATTTTAATATTCTAAAATCTGATTAAAAATTTTAAGAGATCAAACCGAATAAAATAAAGATTAAAATACTTTCAGATTAAAATAAAAATTTTTAGTTTGTCATTAAAAATGGACGGATCTTTAAAAACTTAGAGGTTAAGAATATTAAAAAAATAGATTCAATTGAAAATAATTTATTAAACAAAAATTTAAAATTATAAAAAATAAATAAAAATTTTAACGGTAAAAGAATAAATTAATTTGAACGACATCTTAGACAATAAGCAGTTACGTTTATTTTATAATTTTTTAAAACTATTGATATAGAAGGACTTTTGACAATCAAAGCATTCGACACTAATTGATTGTAATTAAAGTGAAAAAAGGATGAATTTTTATAAAAATAAAAACTTTATTAATTTTAAATTAAAAAACAAAACAAAAAATTATTATATTTAATTTTAATGTCTTGTGTCGACGAGTTTCGGCGCAAAAGCGTCTTCGTCAGGACTGTAAATCTAAAAGTAAAACGTTCATTTGATGATAAATTTTTTTTTTATAAATAAAGTAAATTATTAGTCTCAAAAAAAATTTTTTTAGAAAATAAATCAAAAGTGAGAAAAAAACAAAAATTATTTTTTTTAATAAAATAATTATGAAAACGAAAAACTGTTAATTTTATTCATACTTGGGATTTTTATGTTTAAAATAGGGATTTTTAATAACATAAATAAATGAATTAATTCTGTTTCAATTGACTTTCTAGTCTTAATGTCATTGAGTTTTGACTTGAATATAAAGAATTCAAATGTATCGTTTAATACATGGCTTTTATTTGCAAAGTGTAAAGCAACTTCAGAGTGTTTTCCTGTATTCATTAAACATTTTAAAACATTGTTTTTAAAAATGTTTATGCCATAAATGTGTATTTATTTTACCTACGAAACGATCGAAACTGATTTTGAGATCGAGAAAATTGACGATTAGACAAAAAGCAGTCACGTTTAGTTTTAACTTTTTAAAACAATTGATATAGAAGGACTTTTGACAATCAAAGCATTCGACATTGATTGATTGTAAATAGCTTTCGCCACAAAAGTAACAAAATGTAGTTAATGGTTCTAATAATAAAACTAAAAATAAATAATTTCGAAAAAAATTTGAAAAAAAAACCTAAAATTCACCTGAATTATTTTTCAATGTTGTACGAATTATGCCTCGCAAGTCTCTGAGATTATCTACGCCACAATTTAACACTTAGTCGCTGGAATCTGACAGGAGAGCCTGTCCGAACATACAAACATAAATGCCGCAATTAAAGTCATCTTTTTGAATCGAATGCGTGTAATGCTTTTTTTTCCACTTGACATGTCCAATATCATCTCTTTGTGCAGCAAATCTACTGTAAAAAAGGATTTAAGCCATCTTAGCAATTGAATCTAATGTTAAGGTTCTTACCACCAGTTGTTAAAATAAAATTTATAATCATTCTCACTTTCACCTAGAGGATCGATGAAAGTAAAAGTGTTTTTTTTCATGGAAATGAATATTAATCACCAATGATTGTTGTTAATGTTTAGCGGACAAATCAAATAATCATGAGTCATCAAATTATTCTAAAAAAAAATTAGTTAATTTAGTTTCATTTATTATCGAGTTAATTAACCTTTTTGAAATAAATGTGATGTCCATTTATATCAATATTATGAAAAAAATTAGCTCTAACAAAAATGCTGTGCCCAATCCAACTTGAAATAAAAAATGACTCTTCAGTCCCTTTAACACTTTTCAAAAAGGCTCCAATTATCTAAAAAAGAATGATAACAAAATGTCTCAGAATTAGCTTTTGTAAAAATGTATACCGAATCGTGTATCCACCCATCGTTATAAAGCATATGTATCATCTCTCTTGTGATCTCAACATTTTTTAATTTAAATTCAATCAATTTCGACGAGGCTTTTGTTTTATTGATTGAGGCGAGTGTATGAGAGTTTTTGACTCAAAAGCAGGGATGACACGAGTTGTTTATAAGGAAGAAATGTCAATTTTATCATCAGGTCTTTTAATTCCAGGTTCAATTAAAACATTCGATTTTGAAAGATCAACATATGTTCCAGTTTTCGGTGCATGTTTACGACTTGGTTCGTTTGGCATAAACTTTTTAGTTACTTTGATCGTCTCGTTTTCGATGCATTTTCGTTTGTTTCTATTTTGGACACCGCCTTTTATAATGACAAAATTTTTCTTTGATTGAAAACCGACACGGTCGTCTGTTAAAGAACTTGGGAGTGGTTTACACCATTGTTCTCGAGCGTGATTTTCGTCTTCGTAATCTGAGTTTCTCGATCGATCTTTTTGACAACATTTTTTCTACGACTCGTTTTCTGTTCATGGTTATTTAAGTCTCTAATAAATAACTTGCAATTACCTTTTTAATAAATGACAAAAATAAATTAAACTTCAACAAAAAAATACAATACTGGCAACTGACGCCAATATTTTTTGAACGTTCGCGATCATTCGTGAACGTTCATGAACTTTCATGATTGTTCATGAATGTTCATGAACGATCACGAATGCTCGCGGTTTAGCTTTTTTATGAAAATAAAATCCTCTTCTTTTCTAATGGCTTCATGAACGTTCATGAAATTAAATTATTCATTTAAAAAGAGATTCTATCAAAAATGAGTAATTTTAAAACGTTCCAAAAACAACTTTTTTGATTTACTAACGTGTTTTGCGTCATTATCCATGTAAAGCTTATGTCCATCAGGATATTTTTCCTCAATAAAAGGAATCAACACTTTTTTCAACAGCTTTTGAAAACCTTCACTGTTTTAACGACCTTCAAAAATAATTACATCAGTAGGGCCTCTACGACTTATTCCGGCCCAAACATGAACCTTTAGGATAATTTTTATGATAAATTTTAAGAAAATTGATTGTTAATTTTACTAAAACACAAGAATTTACCTTAGGATTGTGTCGAGCTCGACCAACTTTTCCTCTATAAACTTCAATCTCATTATTTTTGTGCCATTTTTTATAAGTTTCTTTACGTATTTCTATGGTAACTTCATCAGTGAAGATAAAATTGTCAAAAGTCTCTTTGTAAATCATAGCCAAACATGCAAATTTAAAACGTAGAGACCTATTTTTGAAAGACACCAACTGGCAGTACCTAAAGAATTTAATACAATAAGGGATAAAAACTGACTAAAATTGAGTATAAACAAGCTAAAACGCAAAAAAAGTTTAAAATTAAAGCAACTAACTTGGTATTAATCTTTTCCAGTGTTGCGACGGCAACTAAGGGCTTAGGGTCCAAAGGTAAGAATAATAGTTTTTATCGTGTTGAATATATTTTATTGAAAAGAAAGAATGAACGATGCTTTTAG
The DNA here is from genome assembly GCA_022207745.1 of Brachionus rubens. Taxonomy (NCBI): domain Eukaryota; kingdom Metazoa; phylum Rotifera; class Eurotatoria; order Ploima; family Brachionidae; genus Brachionus; species Brachionus rubens. The sequence goes on from JAJVHD010000005.1 coordinate 3,906,034, forward strand.
TTTGAAATAATAGTTAATTAATAAATTATCCTTGACATAATAAATGTTATAACTAAACTAATTTGACATTAGTTGGGTTCCCAACATGGGTCCCCTAATAAATAAGAGTACCTCTGGGACTCGGTTTTGACATTTAAACAAAATTTTAAAGTAGCGATTCTATTAAATTATTCTAAACAAAACGAATACATGTTCTAATTTAATTTTATAAAAAATTTTAAAAATATACAAATAAATTAATTTCCTGATATGAAAATGAACATAGCTAGTTTGCAGGTTTGTACCGATCCGGTTGTTTTTTTGTTCGATTACTCCGTCTTACTACAACAGGTTCAATATTTTCTGGAGTCAATCTTTTTCTGGAACCACGATTGCTTTTTTTAACATAGTAAGGGCGGAATGAGTAATCACCTTCAGTGTTGCAATCAAGACTTCCATCATTTCCTCGGTAGTCATTAAAAGATGGCAGTGCAGTCAATTCATCTAGGGCTTGGGACAATTGGACATTCTCGTTTTGGACCCTGACGTCACCTTGAGATCTTGCATTGCTACTTCGCAGGTTTTTTCGATTGTCTTTAATTAATGTTTTGTCGGAATTCGTAGTGTGTTCCAAATTGTCGACATTATTAGTGTGATCCAAATAATTACCAAAGTACAGTTTTAGCCGGTTTTTGTGGATTAAAAATTTTTTAGATTTTTTGGCGTTTAGTTTTTGTATTAGATAATTAACTCGATTGGGGTGTTTACCAATGATTACAAAGGGACCATGGTACTTGTGGGCCAAACCAGAGCTTAATCCTTTTTTGATCTTAACATGATCACACAGGACCATATCCCCGACGTCATACTCAAACTTTTTTAAGTTCCGGTCGTGCCGTATTTTAGCCTTTTCCATAACAGCGTCACGATTACGACATGCCCTTTCGAAAATTTTTTTAAATTTTAACTCTTGATTTTTGCAATATTCTAGTGTGGATTGGTCTATTTTTGAAAATATTTGGTTGTCAGATAGTGGCTCTAAAACTACCACATCTTGTGCGACTGTACTCGGATCAATGGGCTCCTCTTCTTCTTCAATGATCGGCAAGACAAGGTCAATAGGGATTTTCGGCAACTGCCCAAACATAATTTCATAAGGGCTAAATCCAGTGCTAGCATGTACAGAACTATTATAAGCAAAGCAAAGCTTATTTAAATGTTCATCCCAGTCTAATTGATTTTCAGAGACATATGATCTTAACATATTCTTGATTGTTTGAATAAACCGTTCGGACTGTCCGTCACACTCTGGATGATAAGCCGTTGTTCGTAACCGTTTGATATCCAAGAGTTCGTAAATCAGTTCAAGAAGCTTTGACTGAAAATTTGGACCTTGGTCAGATAGTACTGCTTCAGGGACACCAAACAGACTGATCCACTCATTTATTAAGAGATTAGCCACTGTATTGGCTCGGGAATTCTTCATTGCGAGCGCTCTTGAAAACTTTGAGAAGGCACAGACAATAACTAAAATAAATAAAAATCCTTTAGCTGAAAGAATAAAGGGTCCGGCAATGTCTATTGTTACGATTTGATTAGGTCTTTTAGGTCTCATGTAGATTAGCTGACCTTTTCTCTTTGGTTGAGTGTGCTTGACACGTTGGCAAATGTCGCAGAGTTTAACATGCTTGATTACCCTTTGTTTTAAATTGATCCCATAGAATCTAGACATTACCCTTTTCAGAGTCTTAGTTATTCCCAAATGACCGCTAAACACTGAGTTGTGACATTGACTTATAATAGCTTCAAACATCGTTGTTGGAATACAATATCGAAATTTTTTTTCGTTATCTATATTGTACAGATAGCCATTGATAAGCTTAAACTTGTCGTAGTTGTTGTATAAAAATTTGCAAGTACTGTTTGGGAACTCAGAGATGGTAGGTTTCTCCGTACTTTGCTGTTTGAGGTTGATTAACCAGCTATAGCTTGGGTCTAATGCTTGATCCAGTGACAAGGTTGAGTCCTCGTTATCTTCAATAACTAGAACTTCGCTATGCAAAGACTCCAATACATCACAGAGGACCATTAGAATGAACTCCTCGTCTTCATCGTCTTCTGGAGGATTTTCGGAATCTGGCATTCTTGAAAGTCCATCAGCATCTCCGTTCGACTTACCTGCTCTGTACTGGATCTCGAACTCGTACATACTTAATCTGATCAACCAGCGTGCAAGTCGCGAAGCAACTGGACCCCTTTTTTTTAAAAGCCATTTTAACGGCAGGTGGTCGCAATTGACGATTGTGTAACTTCCAAATAATATCGAATGAAATTTTTCAAAAATTTTAACTATACTCAATAATTCCTTTTCACCCGTTGAGTAGTTGAGCTGACTTTTAGTAAATTGACCACTGTGATAGGCGATAGGCCTGTATACCTCATCTAACATTTGGGAAACAACACCACCAAATGCATATTCACAAGCATCCGTGGCAACAAGAAAATTTTTTTTAAAGTCCGGGAGGACTAGGATATGGTCATACGAGCACATAATTTTTTTCAATAGGTTGAATGAATCTTCCGCCTGGGAACTCCAATTTAACGTTACTTTTCTTGTTAGGACTTTACCATATCTATTACGTAAACTTGGACCCAAGTGTTTGGTAATTAAGAGTTCATTTAACGGTTTAGTAATTCTCGCATAGGATCTGATGAATTTACGGTAAAATCCGGTGAGACCTAAAAAACTTTGTAATTGTTGCATATTGCCTGGTCGTTGGAATTTCGCGATACATGCTATTTTTTCAGGGTCCGGTTTAAGAGAATTAAATGAAATAATATAACCCAAGAATTTTACTTCTTTATCTAAGGCAACGCACTTGTTTAACTTGATCTTTATATTATTCTTACTTAAGGCCGTAACTACACCAAGGACATTAATGTAATGCAACTTTCGGTTACATCCGGAGTGTATTAAAAAATCGTCAAAAAATACGACTACAATGTTACGTTTGATAAGCTTTTTTAGAATTTTGTTCATCGTTCGCTGGAAGGTCGCGGGTGCATTTGTTAACCCCATAGGCATAACCACATAATGAAATAGACCCATATCACACGCGAAGGCTGTATACTGTCTCGAATTTACATGTAACTTGATTTGGTAAAAGCCACTGAAACAATCAACTTTTGTGAAATAATAGCTGTCTTTCACAAGAACGAACACATCATCGATTACTGGGACTGGGTACGCATCTTTTACAGTAAGATCGTTTAATACTCGATAATCTTGAGTTATCCTTATACCACCATCTGCTTTTTTGACTAGATTAATAGGCGACGACCAGGGCGAATTACTTGGTTCAATTAGCTTTGCCGCCAATTGTTCTTCAATTAAGTTTTTGAACTGCTCTCTCACATTAAACGGGATTGGCCGAACCTTTTGTCTCACTGGCGGTGTATTTGGGTCAATTAACTTGATTTCGTGTGAAACGGTGTTAGACGGAGTTAGGTCTTCGAATGTCTTAGCTGAAATGGACTCCAGCAAAATCTGAATTGCTTGTTCAAGCTCCTCATCTGTTTTGAAGTCTTGTATAGAGTCTTTATTATCGATCAAGAATATCGAACTTTGTTTCGATAGTTTAGTTTTGTTTGAGTTTACTTTACATTTAGAGTTAACGGTTGAAAACTGGGTCACTGCGCTTTGAACACTTCTTAATTTTTCCTTTAAAGTCGGGACTTTTTGGATCAAATCCATCCCGAGAAGACATTCTTTATTGGTATTTAGTGCGGCAACTTTAATCTCTTGATTTTTTAAAGGTGATGTAGGATCTATAACACACGACTCCACCGTCACGGTTCCAAGAATCGGCAAGTTACCGCTAGCTGAATTTATTTTCGAACCTAAATAAACATTTAATTTAACGTTTGAGTCTTGTGCTACTAACTTTTGGAACCCTTTTTCGCTTAGAATCGTCTCATCAGCTCCTGTATCAAACAGATAATTAATTGGTGTATTATTCATGATAGCTGTGCCAGCTATTCTATGCTTTATTCGACTCTTATTACCTACAAGACAGACACTGGGCGAATGATTTTCTTGGGTTTGCATATCGGTCCTTTGTTGACCGGCGTTACTCATTTCCGAATTGTTTGAATTTGAGTTTAACCTGGCATCTTGCCTGTCTCTAGTTGAATTATAGTTTTCAGAGTAGTTTTGGTTATTGTGCCCCGTATTTGAATAATTTTGGTTATTGTAGCCAAATCGATTACGATTGTTGTAACCATTGCGGTTTCTATGTTGTTGATAACCTCTGTTGTTATTTTGACGGTCATTGTTGGATCCTACATGATTAATTTCTAGAGTTTTATTTTGTGATCCTGTTGACGACCTAGAGGATGTTGATGAACTTGAGCCAGATCTCTCCTTTTTGGTTTCAGCCACCACACCTCTAGATATTTCGTACGCTTTTGCTAAGTTTACATATGTCTCAAGGCTCATTGGACATTCAAACGAATTTAATTTAGCTATCGACTCCTGTAGAGTTATGGCTTGGTTTATGTACTTGGCCATCCTTTTACTGTTTAAGTTACTCATGAAAAATTTGATCAATGTCTCCTCTTTAACAATGTCCGCTTTATTTGCCGCTTGTTTTAAGCGCTGGAAGAATTCTTCTACTTTTTCATTTTTCTCTCTCTTAAGCGAGCATAAGTCTTGAATCGCCAAAACTGTATTTGTATCTTTCTCAACTGTGTCGATTTCAGTCGCATCTAGTTTACTCATAATTTTCTTTAATTCTTTGTAGTCAACCTCGATTAACTTTGGACCATTGAGTTGTTTTAAGACGTCAGGTGTAGTAGAGTTTATCAGCAGATTCTTCCATTGATTTTTTGGAAAATTCTCGGCGTAGCACTCAAACAGCGATATCCAGTCCTTGAAATTTAACACACTTGAATCGAAGTCCCTTGGTCTTGGGAAATTTATTTCTGAACGAGTAACGTAAGTTTCGACAGGTCCAACTCTGTTAGGCTTTTGAGAGTAATTTCTTTTTTCTGTGTCTGAGTAACTTGGTTTCCGCAATGAAAACAAGTGCCATATAGGCCTCCCTGAACTCCGATTATTATAACACGTACAAAACACTATCATTGCTAATAATACCATAATACCGATTAAAACAACTGCCCAGTTGACTTCAGAGAATATAGGAATAATAGTTTTAAACCATTCTAAATTATGTAATTTTACATCTTCATCTTCAACTACAAAATCAGGAGGACGAGTTTCTACTTCAACGGGTATAGTTTCAACTGAATTATTAGTGACATTTGGTACACTAAAGACCGGATCAAGTGGTTGACTTCCGGTAGAATCAACTTCATAATAATTTGTATCTTCTACATACAACTTTTCATATACTGAATCGACAATTAGGTCGATACCTTTTTTGACAAAAACTTGGACATTAATTTTCGAATACAACAGCGCTTGGAATACGATTACTAAGCTTAACAGTATATTTGTAACAAGCATGATACTTTTTTTTTTTTTTTTTTTCAAAAAATTGTATACGACAAAAGTTTTCAACAGACGCTTTTTTAACTATTAAACAAAACTAATTGCAACTTTGCACGTCCACAGCGTGTAGTTTATAATACCTTTGATATTTCGACTTAAACCCTTCGGTTCTCTAAAATAATATTAACGAATTGAAAGTAGTATGCTTCCAATTGATTCACTTGGGGCACCAATGTTGCGACGGCAACTAAGGGCTTAGGGTCCAAAGGTAAGAATAATAGTTTTTATCGTGTTGAATATATTTTATTGAAAAGAAAGAATGAACGATGCTTTTAGTTTGAAATAATAGTTAATTAATAAATTATCCTTGACATAATAAATGTTATAACTAAACTAATTTGACATTAGTTGGGTTCCCAACACCAGCCCAACCAATTAATGTACTTGCGGATAGTTCTTTCAGATGCAGAACATTTAAGTTTAGGTTTAAGTTCAATTGAAGTAATTTCTGGATTTCGTAACAAATATTTGTTTATTCTAATCATCTCAGAATTAGATACCTGTTTTTTAGTTGACCAACTTGATTCACATTTTAAATTTGAAACTTGGCCTAGAATTGAAAAAACTAGTAGATAGAGATACAAAATGGATCTAACTCTTCCAATAAGTTCCAACAACTTAAGTCTGTGGCTTAGTTTTTTATCAGTTTTATTTAACTTGGAAAAAAAAAATGAATACCTAAACTCAGTCTTAAGCACCTTCAAATTATTCAAAGAGTTAACTGTAGTTTAAATTTACGAGTATTATTCCATTTTTTTTATTAACATTCTAAGATTTGGTTGATTTATGAAAATACCCTCTTCTCTGGCGGTTTCACAGACTTTTTCGTACCTTTTTTTTTTCATAATAAACTTTGGGCTAAAAAATAGTGTAATCAAGCGGGTTCTCTGGTATTTGTTCAACATTGTTCCATGAAAAATGTATCTAATTTAGAGTATGTATCTAATTACAAATTTAAAATCAATGTTTGTTTCAAGAGTTGTATGTCTCATGAAAGAACATTCATGAAAGAACATTCATGAACGTTCACGAATGTTCGCGAACGTTTTAAAAAATATTGGCGTCAGTTGCCAGTATTGTAATTGAGAACTTGTTTACCTTTAATAATACTCGCAACATCTAGAACGTAGCGATGAGGCTGAATATTTTTTGGAACACCCTTTTTCGCAAGTTGATTATACTTTTCGATGGTTCCATTAGTCAAACGAGTAAACTTAAGACCGTCAAAAGTAAAGCTCGCCCATATAAAACTATATGGCATATATTTCTCGATTAAAAATTCGGTGAAATTTGGACAGTAAAAAACGTTTGATTCTGTAGATTCAATGTTTGATTTTTAACATCGTCAGCTATCACTTGAAAAATCCTAGAGAACGGTGATTTTTTTTTGATCGACCTTTTAACATCTTTGTTAACTTTCTCTTTAGCACTTTTACGGGTGTTATCCTTGATTTCTAAATTTCCGAAAAATCATTTTTCGCATTCTTATTTATCATTGTCGTCCAAGTCTTCATCTTGATCAACTTCGATTAAATTCAGGTCATTTTCTGTTTGTTCAGGCACAGTTTCGTTCATAAACGAATATTCAAGAATACGAGAGTCTACAGCTGTTAGACCAGTTTTTATAGAGACGATACGCGTATTGAATTGGATCTTCGTTATTAAGAGACCCTAAAACGGCGTGAATGAAGCTCATGCATAGTCGATGACTATTAAACGAAACGACAATCTTTCGCAGGTATATTTTAAATACGATGAGGTTAGAGTATTTAAAAAATGCCGAATTCGAAAAACGTAGTGTCTTGAAGAACTCATTTCACCAACCATCGCGTAATTTCTTCTTATATTTTGTTCGATTTGTACTTTCGATCGTTATACGCAAAAATAATTTAGTATTCTATTGTATTTTATTTCACTTAAAAGATAAAAATTAATTTTTTAAGATATAAAATTAATAATGTTGAAAACAATGTTGAAAAAATAAATACTCTTTGGGAATTTTAATTAAATTTCCGGTGGCATCAAAATGGAGTATTCTTTCCTCCTTTTTGACGATCTTTAAACAATCGAGTTGTTCTTGCCTAAGCAAGATTAATTCAAAATATGGAAAGTCACGTATTGACTCAACTAGACCAGATAAAGACTCGGTTTGTAGTTCATCATTGTATGACGCTGCTCTTGTTCATAATTTACTATACCAGTCATGATTAATTTTGCCAGCGAGTTGTTTTTCTTTTTCGTTCAAATTGTTACTTTCTTCGTGCTTTATTCGACGCATTACTTCCTCAGAGGGTGGATTTTCAACATTTGCAACCATGGCCAGTTGCATTTTCTTTGCCGATCCGTAATATTCTTTGCACATTTTTTGGTTGAGCTCGGATCGTTTTGTTCCTCTAATTTGAATTTTCGCTTTTTCAGATGCCGAATGACTGTGTTCTCCAACTCGTTTCATGTCAACACATAGATAATCGCTTTCAAGATCAATGTCTCTAATTGGTACAAAATATTTTACTTGTGAATCTTTTGAACAAGAAGAGCAGTATCCATCAAATTTAATTAGCGGCGTTGTTACCTTGCTACGATTCGGATAATAATGACCATTTTTTTTATCAAGCTAAAACTGATAAAGTTTCAAATTAGAATTAAATTTAGGAATTCAAAAAAAATAAACAAGCTTACGAGTCGTCTATCTTTTCAAACTCTTTGATTTTTGATTGAAATAGAAAAGTAGCGATGGGTCGATTTCAAACCCTTTTTTATTAGAATGTATTTTAATTGATTTTTCAATAATTAGTTTTAAGTCCGATGTCGGAACCATAAGTTTATATTCTTGCTTTAACATCATGTAATTTTTATTTTAGGAATATAATTTTTATTGAGGCTTAAAAAGCACATGAGAATTTTTTTTATATATTTGAGTTTTGGCGCCAAAAGCTCGAAAAACTGCCTTTTTTAATTAGATTATTTTTTTATGTAAAAGTTATTGGTTATTCAAAATCGTTTAATAGCTAAAGTTTGTGATTGATAGGATTCTAAAAAAAAACCGTTATTTTTTCAAAAGATCAAGGTTATTTTCAGAATAAAAAAATAAATCTTTAAGAGGACCAATCGTAAGAGACTCAAGTTAGAATTTAGAATTTTCGATTTTATTTTTCATTGTAACTAAAATGAAAAGTTAGAATGGAATTTTTTCTCATTCTTACAAAATTAGTTAGAATGAAAAATTAGTTAGAAGTTAAAGTGCAGGAAATTCAAAACTTCCGTGCTATCTAAATTTCTAATTTTTGACTTTAAATTCGTAATCTACGACCTTTAAAACCCCAAAAAATGATTTTTTTCATGGGGGTAAAAAGTTAAAAATTTTGCCCCTACCCCACGGCTTTTTGCAGCCTTACGAAAACCCTCCTTTATTAAACATTCAAGAACTCATGATTGGTAAAAGCTATTTTAAATCTGAAGATATCGTCGGATAGCTAAAGAGCTCCGATTTACGCACCGATTAAAATCGGAATGAAAAAAAAATTCTACAAGTCAAACATGGGCGAAAACAGCGGAAAAAGGGTCGATTTTTCAGTCAAATCACATCTAGTCCCAGGGGTCACTTATGACCCCCTCTAATTTTTTCCAAAAAATAAACTAGACAAAATTTGGAAAAAATCTATGGTTTTACTTTTTTCATTTTTAGCTTTATTTCATTTAAAAAAGCAGACGAAAAGTGACATAAAAAACAAAAACCCTAATGATGACGAAATTTTCACTTTTTGACCAAAAAATCGAAATTCTCGTGTATGAAAACCCTAAAAAGCATATATATATATCGATTAAATAGTGTATTTTTGAAAATCGATTTTGGGTGCTGAAAACGGTACAAATAAGGCTCTTTTTTAGGAAAACTGAAAGGATCACTTTTAAATGTAATCGTATATGTTTTTTGTGGTTTTCATACACGAGAATTTCGATTTTTTGGTCAAAAAGTGAAAATTTCGTCATCATTAGGGTTTTTGTTTTTTATGTCACTTTTCGTCTGCTTTTTTAAATGAAATAAAGCTAAAAATGAAAAAAGTAAAACCATAGATTTGTTCCAAATTTTGTCTAGTTTATTTTTTGGAAAAAATTAGAGGGGGTCATAAGTGACCCCTGGGACTAGATATGATAGCTATCCGATAAAGGAGGGTTTTCGTAAGGCTGCAAAAAGCCGTGGGGTAGGGGCAAAATTTTTAACTTTTTACCCCCATGAAAAAAATCATTTTTTGGGGTTTTAAAGGTCGTAGATTACGAATTTAAAGTCAAAAATTAGAAATTTAGATAGCACGGAAGTTTTGAATTTCCTGCACTTTAGAAAGAAATCACATAGGTTATTAATTTTCATTCATTTCCTTATAATTTTTTTAAAAAAAAAAAAAGAATTGTTGAGGTATCGTCAATGAGCCTGGTAAATTCCAGCTGAACTTCAAAAAGATTCGTCTGAGCTAATTAAAATAATTTAGATTAAAATTTAATTTAACTAGGAATTGAATGACAAAAAGTCTCAGGCTCACAATCCTTTTCGGCTGGACAGAGAGGGGAAGACCTCCCTCTTTTTGGTCTTTTTGACCTTTTTGCCATTCAGTCCCATGTACTTTTTACTCCGTTTGAGGTATGTTTGAGAAATTTTGAGAAAAGGCTGCATAAAGATGGGAGGACCCCCCTCTTTTTGGTATTTTTGAACTATTAGCAATTGTTTTACACGTATCTTGAAAGCCAGTAGAGAACCATTTGAAACCTTTTGAAAATTAGGTTAGAAAAGGATCGAAGAATAAAGCTCTTGTGTCGTAACAAGTATTAATCTTAGTTTTAATTCTATATTTATTTAAATTAGTGCAAATTTAGTTGTATAATTGAAGTTTTTCGTTATATTTTAAAATATGTATTATTTTAAATAAATTTTTTTTCATTTTATTGATTCTTAGAAAATAAGCTTAATCATTTGATACATTTGACTCATGATCGTTAGGTGTCTTCCCCTCTCTGTCCAGCCGAAAAGGATTGTGAGCCTGAGACTTTTTGTCATTCAATTCCTAGTTAAATTAAATTTTAATCTAAATTATTTTAATTAGCTCAGACGAATCTTTTTGAAGTTCAGCTGGAATTTACCAGGCTCATTGACGATACCTCAACAATTCTTTTTTTTTTTTTTAAAAAAATTATAAGGAAATGAATGAAAATTAATAACCTATGTGATTTCTTTCTAAAGTGCAGGAAATTCAAAACTTCCGTGCTATCTAAATTTCTAATTTTTGACTTTAAATTCGTAATCTACGACCTTTAAAACCCCAAAAAATGATTTTTTTCATGGGGGTAAAAAGTTAAAAATTTTGCCCCTACCCCACGGCTTTTTGCAGCCTTACGAAAACCCTCCTTTATTAAACATTCAAGAACTCATGATTGGTAAAAGCTATTTTAAATCTGAAGATATCGTCGGATAGCTAAAGAGCTCCGATTTACGCACCGATTAAAATCGGAATGAAAAAAAAATTCTACAAGTCAAACATGGGCGAAAACAGCGGAAAAAGGGTCGATTTTTCAGTCAAATCACATCTAGTCCCAGGGGTCACTTATGACCCCCTCTAATTTTTTCCAAAAAATAAACTAGACAAAATTTGGAAAAAATCTATGGTTTTACTTTTTTCATTTTTAGCTTTATTTCATTTAAAAAAGCAGACGAAAAGTGACATAAAAAACAAAAACCCTAATGATGACGAAATTTTCACTTTTTGACCAAAAAATCGAAATTCTCGTGTATGAAAACCCTAAAAAGCATATATATATATCGATTAAATAGTGTATTTTTGAAAATCGATTTTGGGTGCTGAAAACGGTACAAATAAGGCTCTTTTTTAGGAAAACTGAAAGGATCACTTTTAAATGTAATCGTATATGTTTTTTGTGGTTTTCATACACGAGAATTTCGATTTTTTGGTCAAAAAGTGAAAATTTCGTCATCATTAGGGTTTTTGTTTTTTATGTCACTTTTCGTCTGCTTTTTTAAATGAAATAAAGCTAAAAATGAAAAAAGTAAAACCATAGATTTGTTCCAAATTTTGTCTAGTTTATTTTTTGGAAAAAATTAGAGGGGGTCATAAGTGACCCCTGGGACTAGATATGATAGCTATCCGATAAAGGAGGGTTTTCGCAAGGCTGCAAAAAGCCGTGGGGTAGGGGCAAAATTTTTAACTTTTTACCCCCATGAAAAAAATCATTTTTTGGGGTTTTAAAGGTCGTAGATTACGAATTTAAAGTCAAAAATTAGAAATTTAGATAGCACGGAAGTTTTGAATTTCCTGCACTTTAGAAAGAAATCACATAGGTTATTAATTTTCATTCATTTCCTTATAATTTTTTTAAAAAAAAAAAAAGAATTGTTGAGGTATCGTCAATGAGCCTGGTAAATTCCAGCTGAACTTCAAAAAGATTCGTCTGAGCTAATTAAAATAATTTAGATTAAAATTTAATTTAACTAGGAATTGAATGACAAAAAGTCTCAGGCTCACAATCCTTTTCGGCTGGACAGAGAGGGGAAGACCTCCCTCTTTTTGGTCTTTTTGACCTTTTTGCCATTCAGTCCCATGTACTTTTTACTCCGTTTGAGGTATGTTTGAGAAATTTTGAGAAAAGGCTGCATAAAGATGGGAGGACCCCCCTCTTTTTGGTATTTTTGAACTATTAGCAATTGTTTTACACGTATCTTGAAAGCCAGTAGAGAACCATTTGAAACCTTTTGAAAATTAGGTTAGAAAAGGATCGAAGAATAAAGCTCTTGTGTCGTAACAAGTATTAATCTTAGTTTTAATTCTATATTTATTTAAATTAGTGCAAATTTAGTTGTATAATTGAAGTTTTTCGTTATATTTTAAAATATGTATTATTTTAAATAAATTTTTTTTCATTTTATTGATTCTTAGAAAATAAGCTTAATCATTTGATACATTTGACTCATGATCGTTAGGTAGTTGAATCGACGTCGACGGCCGTAATTTGGATTGGCCGTCGACGCCGGTTCTAACTACCCTGATAAATCAAATGAAATTGTCTTTTTTTATAAGCTTGTTGGTTGTCCACTGGTTTTTGAGTTCGATGTAAAACAATAGCAAAAAGACCAACCCATATCTCAAAATTTCTCAAACTTTCCTCAAACGGAGGAAAAAATACACGTGACTGAGTGACAAAAAGGTCAAAAAGACCAAAAAAACGGGGGTCCCATCCTCTTGATCCAGTCCTCTCTCAAAATTTCTTAAACCGGACTGAATTCAATTTTAAAAATTTTTTTTTCTTTTAAAGATCAAGTATCGGCTTACTTGTCTTTAAATCAAAAGGTAAAGACTTAAAGAAGGGACAATAAACAAAAGAATAACATAATTATATAAACTTTATTTAAATAACTTTATTTAAATTATATAAACTTTTTTAATAAATAACTTATTTCAATATTCCAAGCTGATTGAATGTTTCTTGGAAGTGTAAAAAATTCGATGAGGACCAACATTGAACCGACTTTAAATCAATCTGGGTTATGATTCAATAATTAATCTCAAGACTTTCAAAAGTTGGTACCTGGTTTTCAACTATCAAACATTACGGTTACAAGTTCATCATCGAAACTATTTCCTAGCCTGACGAATTATATTAGCTTTGACAGTCCTAACTTGGGATCAAAATTTAAAGTAAAAAAAAAATATAATGCATTAACAGAGAATCATCCCCTTTTTTTCTCATAATGGTAGCGTTGCATCAAAAATAACATTGAAATTATTTACAAATTTTTGTCGAAAATTGTTCTTCTAAAAAAAAAAATGGATTAGCAACTCAATATTTTAATAGTACAATCGATATTACAAATTATCGTCAAGCTAATAAAAGATTGAGCATAAAATTTAATCAATCATTATGATCATACTTGTTTTTTTATTCTTCAAATTGAGAGGGCTGATCAATTATTGACCTTAATGTTTGTGAAACATGATAAGCCCTCTTTTCATTCGTCATCTCCTACTATGAAAACTATGAATTTATGTCTAATATCAATTTTGAATTGGTTGACGTTTAAAAACTAAGAAAGCCTATTTTTAAAAAGGTGTATGAAATTATTCTTTCATGCTCTAGGGTCAAATTAAGGAAAAAAGGAGAAATTTTACCTTTTTTTTATATATTTGATAAGTATTCATCTCACCCCTAAGATAAATACAAATACTGTTGCTAAGTTAGGCAAGCGTTAGCAACGGAGTTCAAAAAAACTCTGTCAATTAATCTCTAATATTTTGTAACGGACGAGGATTTGCCACGTTATTTCGTATTTTCGGATTCGTTTCGGATTAATTTCTCAAATTTTAGCTTTTCGTCAGCTTTAAAATTCCAACTATCGAGCTCAGCTTCGAGATCTACTTCGTCGTCTTGTTGATTTGCAATCATTACTTCAAATTCGTCTTCGGAAGCTTGTTGAGTTGAATTCGATTCGGTATACACGCTTGATTCAAACCATATCTGTCGTTTACGAGGGTTAATCGAAGCTCCGTTAGCTACAAACCAGTGGATACCTAAAAGTACATCTGCTCTAGGTAAGATAATGAATTGAATCTCAGATATATGTCGTCTGAAAATGACTCGTGTTTTCTCGCTCAAGTAAGTATTGAATGCTTCTTTATCAGCTACGATAGCTTTAATCCTTGTATCACTAGCCTTAATACCGTATTCGTTTGCGAGTTCTTCCGAAATAACCGAACGTTTTGCTCCTGTGTTGAATATTACCGCGGTGGGTACTCTTTTGTCCCTAAAAGGATTTCCCCCTTAATAAGATCTATTTCTCCCTTTACTCTACTTATATGTACATCAGCGTCTAAGGTTACAACTCCTATATTGCTGGTTTCAAATTCCTCAACTTCAACCGCTGAGACGTCTCCACGGTTTTTCCCTTGTTTAATGTACTGCGTTATGGTGCGCGACTTTTGGGTTCTTGGATAGTTGTTGTTATGGTCATTATTTTGACTCTTTTCCTCATCCTTTTTATTTAATTCTATTTCAAATTTGAAGCAAATAATTTTTCTTTGTTTTGGTGGACTGTTCCGATTTTACCAGAATATTTTTTTTAGTAGCTCAGTCATTGTGCGGCTGAGCTAGGCAATGAGTTTACCACGACTTTTAAAGGCTTGTTGTAAAAGAAGACGTTCTACCATTTCACCTTAAGACACTGTTAAAATAAGTTAGAGATATGTTCAACTCTTTTTTATTTTTAACACAGTACAAAAGGTTTATTTTTTAAAGTACAGTATGTAGCATTCGAAAAATTTTTGATTGCTACTTTCAGTAATTATTTTTAGATTTTTTTTTCAGTAGCAAAATTAACAAAAAAAGAAAAAAAAAAGAAAAAGAAAACAATTATTTTAACTAAAATTGACAACATTTTCAAATCTTCATTACAAATAAGTTTTATCACATTACTCGTAGTAAATTTAAACTCACGCTTGAACAAAAACAAACACAAAAAATTTTTTCAATGAGCTAATTTAATAATTGAACAGAAAAACATTGATACAAAAGCTTTTTACATAACTTAAATTTTTATCTGAATTTCGATAACGTTAAAAATAACCAAAACGTTGCGTTGGTTTGTGTCGTCTGGATGTCCTCCTCGATGTATTGTTAGACTTGAACATCCTCCAAAACAACCTTTGAATGTTCTGCGGTCTCTTAACTTATTTTTAGTTCTAAACCCGAGCCGTTTTTTATGATGCAGTGCGCTTTCAATCAATTTATTTATAAATCAATAAATTAAAGTTTCAGTTGTTTCAATTAAAATATAAATGATATAAAACTATCGTAAACTAGAGCTCTTCTGGGTGTCTTTAGGTCCATGAGTTTCTCTTCATAGAACCGATCAAGACTAATAGTTCGACTATAAGCCTTGTTGATGTCTCTGATGGTTTTATTTGTTAAAAATACCATGATGTCTTTTGGTGGTCTCATCCACCCTATCTAAGACTTAACTCCTGGGAACTTGAAATCGCAGGCTGTGACTCAACCGAACCCTTATGCTTATGCATATGCTTTAACTGTGGTTGAGATGCTACGTCTTTCATATTCAATAATGTCTTCAAAGACAATGTATTCAAAGATACTACTATAGTTTGAAAGTTTGTTTTAGTGATCACTGTTGAACGCATCTCATTGCGAGATTGTATTAAATGATATAAAACTATTTTAAATTAAATATATTTTAGTTCAATTCTATTCTTGTTCTTAATAAAGTACTTTCTTAAACTACTAGACTCTTCACTACATCAGTTACATCAAGGCTTGCAACCGGAGTCGTACTGACTGTTGGTGTTGGTAATGAATGTTTACTAGGTGATTTACTCTTTTTAGCAAGACCTCTTCTGGTTTTTGGTTTTTGACCACTGTCTTGAACAACTAATGATTTTTTATTCACGGTATTACGTTTTTTTTCCCTTTTGCTTTTCGACTTTTCTAATGTTTTTGAAGCCGCAAAGGTACCAAAATCATTGCGACATTCATCACTCCTCTTGATCGATTCATCACTTGAAGATTCTTGATTTGAATCATTCGACACGGTCACTTGATTTAGAGTAATTGAGTCCTTCCATTTGGGATTATTTAAGTTCTTTTTATAAGAACGTTTTTTCTGTTGAACAGGTTTCTAATCCTCTTTTTGCTCTCCTGATACTTGATAACTTTAGACCAGTATGAAAGTAAGATTTCAGTCGATTTTTATGGACTTGATGAGTAAACAAATATTTATAAAATGTTTTAAAACGTCCTCGATGAAGTGTTGAAATTTGGCTGGGGATGTCTTAAGACCCATTGGCATACAAACATATTCAAAAACACCAAATTAACATACCAAAAAAGTTATTTCAATTGAATCTTCATCCACCGGTATTTGATAATACGCTGTTTTCATATACATTTTTGTGAATATGTCAGAATCGATTAATTTGTTAAATCATTTATTGACGGTAAAGAATATTTATCATCTTTGATTAGTTAATTGAGAGCTTTATAGTCCACGGTAATTCGAATTGAACCGTGGGGCTTGTCTACGACTCTTAAAGGTGAACACCAAGGGCACATACTATTTCGAATGATCCCAGCCTTGAGCTGAAGATCTAATTCACGCTTTACTTTCTCTTTTACATTATATGGCAATGGTCTACATTTGCAATTGATTGGATTTTGATTTGGATCAATCAAATCAATTTTGAAAGCATGATCATAGTTTTTTTAATGGTGTGATATCAGCTGACGAGCTAGCTGAAATTTTCTTTAATTCACTACCAATTATTTCATTAATATGTTCTAACTGTTCTTCACTTGTTTTTGTCAAATCAAGTGATTCAACAATCTTTGTGATTCTAACCAACTCTTGTTTATCATGTTTGTCTTGCACAGTAACTTGATCGATTTGAGCTTGGATTTGTGCTTGATTAGTTTCATCGCTCAATTGATCGATAGGAATTAAAAGAGTCATATTTTGCTCATCTAGACCATTTGTTTGAGCTCTTTCACTGTAACCACTATCTTGAACAATTGATTCATTACTAAAGTCCATACAATAAATTTATTTCATTACGGTTTTGATAACAACTTTCTAGCTTTAATGACAAACTACTTTGATGAGAGGTCTCAAAAGCTTCTTTTGAAAAATCTCTTATCCAAACAAGCTAAAACTTGGGGTTCCACAAGGTTCAGTATTAGGCCCACTTCTTTTTTTAATCTTTATTAATGATCTTCCCTTGTGTATCTTAAAAGCTTATATAGAGTTATTTGCTGATGATACAAGTCTTACGAAGACTGGCAAAAAATTGGACACATTAATAAGCGAAACTAGTGGGGTTATTGAAGAACTAAAAACTTGGTATTATTTTAATAAGGTGGATATAAATTGGGATAAGAACTTCTTTTTGGTATTTACAAAGAAAAAAATTGAAGTACCAGATTTTATTCAAACTAAAGAGGTTTCAATTAAAGTTGTTGATAATTTTAAATTATTGGGCTTTACCATTGATAAAAGATTAAATTTCATAAAACTAGTTTCGGAAACATGTTTATCGGCAAACAAGAAACTGTTTTCAATAAAAAGACTTTTCTATCTTTGTACATCTGTAAAAATTCAATTTTTTAAAACTTTTATTTTACCTTATTTTGATAATGTTTTTACACTAATTTGTTATTTTCCAAAAGAAGCCATCCAAAGGCTAGCTAACTGTTTCTATTTATGTATTTATAAATTATTGAAAGTTAAAGAAAATTCTTGTGACTTTAATGATTTAAATAATGTTCTAGAAAAGTATGGGCTCTTTGCTATCAACATCGAGCTCTGGAGAGAATGCTGTCGTTTTCATACAAGATCATTAAAATGGAGAACTCACCTATTCAGCTCAAAGAACAATTAGTCACAAATGAGTCGCGTAAAATTGAGTACGACTTAAGAAACAAAAGTGATTTTATGGTTCCGAAATCGAAAACAAAAAGTGGTGAAAACACATTTTGTTATGTGTACACAAAATTGGCTAACAAATTCCTTATTAACAGAATGGTTCTCAAATTTAGCACCTTTAAATTGTAAATATTCAACAACATCAACCTAATTTTCAATGATGCTTTAAAAATTTTTGATAAACTTAATTTAATTTTTAAAATT
This sequence comes from Brachionus rubens, assembly GCA_022207745.1. Taxonomy (NCBI): domain Eukaryota; kingdom Metazoa; phylum Rotifera; class Eurotatoria; order Ploima; family Brachionidae; genus Brachionus; species Brachionus rubens. Next base: position 3,924,276 of record JAJVHD010000005.1, read on the forward strand.
TATTTTTTATTTTGATATTATGATAATAGATTTAAATTTTATCTTTATTAAATAAATGGAGAGTTAATCAGTCTATATTCTAGACAAGGGCACTAGCCTGTTGATTAACCTTGAAATTATGGAAAAGTGCGAAAAATTCCAATTAAATCGAATCTCGTCCTTCAAAATCCCCATTACCCCTAATTTTTATTATAGATTCTAAAACTAGACAAAATTCTGAACAAAATGTTGGGATTAGTTTATTCGTTTTCGTTTTACTTTTTGTACAGTAAAGGCCGAAAAAATATACAAAAATCAAAAATCACTAAGATGAGGAAATTTGGTATTTTTGACCAAAAATTCGTAATCCTCATGCAAGAAAACATAAAAAAACATATTTCTCTCAACCAAGAGCTTGTTCCGTTAAAAATTCGAGCTTGTTACGAATAAACTAATCGCAACATTTTGTTCAGAATTTTGTCTAGTTTTAGAATCTATAATAAAAATTAGGGTAATGGGTATTTTGAAGGACGAGATTCGATTTAATTGGAATCTTGCGCATTTTTCCGCTTTTTTCCTAGAATAAAATCACACCATATTTTTTTCCCGCAATATTAAACACATTAACTTGTAGTTTAGAATATGCGCTTTCAGAATATATGCCCATTATATATGATTAATGATCAAAAAGCTGAGATATCGATCAAAAACGATGACCAACTTACTCTTGTTTTATAAAACTAGAGGAGGGGGGGTCAAAAAATTTTTTTTTTCGAAAATGTAAAAAATACATTTTTTGGGGTTTTTTGGGGCGCAGATTACGAATCTGATATTGAAATTGAAAATTTTTGATAGCGTGGAAGTTTTGAATTGCCGGAACCTTACTCTGATTAAAAGGATACTTATTTTTCTTTCGAACTCTATATTTTTGATGGATTTTGATACCGAATTAGAAAGATTCGAGGTTGGCTGAATAATTAAGTAAAGTTAAATTTAAATTGCTTTAAGCAAGGCTCTTATAATTTTTATTAAAACATAAACAATCAACATAAACATTAATTAAAAAATTTTCCATATTTTCATTAGACCTTCAAATGAACCTGTCGAAATTTCATTCTTATTTAATTGATTCAAAGCATAGCATTGGCTTTCATGCGCTTCTAAAGTACCAATACACTCGTTAAAGTCTAACCTCCAAATTTTTATAATCCCGTCACTTGATCCACTTATTATTTGATTACCATCTAATTTTTCCAAAAATATGACCCAACTTTCATGACCTTTGAGAGTTGAAACGCATTCTCCATTATCACTTCGCCATATTTTTATCGTCTTATCTTCCGAACCACTTGCTAAATACCCATCATTGATAATTTTTATACACAATATTTTTCCCACATGCCCTTCGTATATGTCCAATTTAAGAGCGGATAGAATCCCCCAGAACTTGATCGTTCGATCCCAAGAACCACTTATAATTACGCCACCGGCTGCCTCGAGACACGAGACAGCAGATGAATGTTTTAATAAAGTTTTAATACATCTACCATTTTCGTTCCATATTTTTATTGTCGAATCCATTGACCCACTTGCTAATTGACCATTTTTTAAAACTTTTAAACACAAAACCCAATCGGTATGGCCTTTAAGAGTCCTCTCAGCGACATTTGAATTTATATTCCATATTTTAATGGTCTTATCAGATGAACCTGAAGCAAAATGATCTTTGTTTATAATACATAAACATGTGACTAGGTCCGAATGACTAGTGTATGTATTTAAACATTCACCTGTTTGCTTTTCCCAGAGTTTTACTGTTTTGTCAAACGAAGCTGTCAATATTTTGTCATTACCAATAAATTTTATGTCTCGTATTCTCAGATTATGGCATATAAAAGTTTTCGATTTTTCTATCTTCCTCTCGGTTGTTTTGACAACAATTTCACCATAGATTTTTTCAATCTCGAAAGGCTCCGATGGTTTCCGAAACTCGAAAATATTCTGTTTTTCTAGACTGGTTTTTATTTTTTGTAATAATCCGATATTTTCGTCTATTTTTTTAAGATTTACTTCGGTTAGTTTGATTTTAGACTCAATGTCTAACTCGTCGGGTATCTCGTCTAAACTAAACGTATCGGCATTTTGTGTACTCTTCAAAAAATCAATGCCACTTGACTGCCTGATTTTATCGATTTGACCAAGAAGTTCATCATAGTATACATCGATTCGATTTTTAAGCTCATCTCTCCGCTTGTTGACGTTATTAATCAACTTTTTAAGACTATACTCAACAAAATCATTCAAGTCTATACTTTCAATTTCGTTTTTAATACCCGTAAAACGTTGCCATTCTAATTCGACTTGTTTTTGTCTCATATTTAAACGATTACGTGGTAATTCAAGACATTCAAAATAATTTATTTTATGAGATTTACAAACTAAACAATCAGAAATAACTTGTTGATTACGTAAATTTTTGTATACAGCAGTGAAACCACATGGTAGAAAGATTTCTAGATCATCCATTTGTTTTTACAAAGCTAAATCTTTTATGTTTATAAATATGTTGTGTTATATGTTTATTATTATTATTTAGAATATTAAAAAAAATATAGTCATTTCTTATTAAGATTTTAGAGTCTCATTTCTAAAAATTTCAGAAGACTTAGAAATTCTTGGAAACTTGCTTTTAATAAACTTACCTAACAATTTTTTTCTTAAAAAATCGTATAAACATTTTTCTTTATAAAAAGTTTCATACTAATTGGTGTTTGAATTTAAAGTATTGTTAGATTTAACAAAATAGCTATATATTTTAGATTATGCTAAGTGCTTATTAGATTTTAAGTTTCTAGGACAGGTTTGGTATTATAATGTTATTTTTTGTTGTGGCACCAGCATATCAGGCAAGATCTAACCTTTTGAATTCTATTTTCAGAAATTTATATCAAAAGCAAACATTTTCAAGTCTTCAATTGAGCACTACTGCTTCGAGGGAAGAATTTTTAAGGTATCAGAATCGATTCAGAATATCTTCTAATCTAAAATTATAATACAATTGATCTTAACTTTGAAGGAGGGGGTCCAAAATTTCGGCTCCTCTGTAATTTTCTTACATTAACCATGAATTTTTTTAAAATGGACCTTGTGTCAAAATCTCTCTTAATCCAAAAATTATCCAAAAATTCGTAATGCTCGTGCAAGAAAACCTAAAAAAATATATTTCTTTTAAACAAGAGCTTCTTTCTTCAAAAAGTCGATTTTAGGCGCTGAAAAAGGCACAAATATGGTAATTTTTTGGAAAATTTTGAAAATATTTTTATATTGCGCATCTTTTTTTTATTATGCACATTTTCCGCTTTTTCCGCCATTATATATGATTCATGATCAAAAACCTGAGATATCGGTCAAAAATTAAAAAATGCATTTTTTGGGGTCTTTTGGGACGCAGGTTTTGGTAGCGTGGAAGTTTTGAATTGCCGGAACCGTGTGTTAATTTCCGGGACTGTATAAAAAACAATTAGTCAAAAAATTCTAATTTAATTGCTCTTTATATTTACATGTAACTCAACCATAAAATCCATTAATACCGACAATCCATTAATGGTTTAGTTAATATGCGGGACTGTATCTATTCATTTTATTGAAAAATTGGAAAAACATGTGATATATGTTTATTTAAAAACATTTAAAAAATTTAAAAACTCTTAATATACGTCATGGAAAAAACTGTAGTATATGAAATATTAACTTATACAGTATACCTATTGGGTTTATAAACGAATTCTAATTCAAATTTGATGTACTTGATGATATCTGGATATTTTAAAGGAAAAATTTTAGGTGTATACACCTAATTTTTTGGTGTAAAAAAAAGGTGTATTGGTAATCTTTACCTTACACCTACACCAACTACACCTTTTTTGTCCTTTTTTCGAGAAATTGGTGTAGGTGTATGGTGTAGGTAAAGGCTACACCTACACCTTACGGCAAGTTAAAATTTTTTGTCAATTTTCTTTTTCCGATTTTTTGAAGCCTAAGAATTAACATCTAAAATTTTAATAGCTCTTTTTTCTAACAAATAAACCCTCGGACATTGTGCAGCAAATTTTGGTGCATCTGGCAATATAAGAAATTTTACGAATAAAGCTCGTGTAAAGATGACCGCTTCCTATTGCGCAGTTAAAAATGAACCATTTTAATCATATTTATTCAACAGTGTTACCATAAGCAGCTTAAAAAATTATAATGTACTGTGCAGCAAAATTTGCTGCATTTGGCAATATAGATATTACATCAAAACCAAATCTATTAAAAATTTCGAAAAAGTGTGTAAAAATGCACAAATTTAATTGCGCAGTTAGATAAATTTTAAAATGTAATTTTTTTTATTAAATGCGCAATTTAAATTCAGAAATTTGCAGATATCCAAAAACCATTATTTTTAGCATCTTTGAAATTAGTAATAGTTCTTTTTTATGAGAATAGAATGCAGCTGGAATGATTTTTACCTTTATTCAATTTTATACTTTAGTCAAAAAAATTGAAAAAGAAAACTGATCAAAAATTTTAACTTGCCACACCTTACACCTACACCCATAATTTTGGTGTAGACATTACTGGATATGTTTGATGGAAATGGTAGCTCAGCTGGTATTGTCGGTTGATCAATGGTTGATTGAAAGTGTCAGCTCGAATCCCGCTCGGGTCAAATTTGCTTCAAAGAAGCAAATAAACTAGCAAAAGCATTAAATGGCATTGGTGTAAAATCGAGTAAAACACCGAAGCCTTAGCTCTTAAATAATTGCAATTTACAGGTACAATACTTTATATTTGCCATTAAATGTGCTAACATTATTTAATTAAATAAAAAACTTATAAACTTATAATGGTGGTTTTGCGATTGAAATAATTTATCTCGATTTTATGAAAACCTGTGACATGGTACGACATGCCGAGCTTGCAAAATTAAAAAGTTATGGGTTTCATGGTTCACTTTTATCCTGACTTGAGTCTTTTCTAAAGAACCGCAAGAAAGGAGTGGTTCTTGGTGGCAAAAAATCGAGTTGGAAAGATACCCAGAACATCTTTCCAACTCGATTTTTTGCCACCAAAAAAAGGAATTCTAATTGAGTGGGGTCCCCCAAGGATCAGGTCTTGGACCACTACTGTTCATGATATTCATAAACGACCTACCCGACACTTTACACCATTTTGTTAAATTATTTGCCGACAGTAAGCTTTTAGCTATTATTCGTAACCAACTCGACCAAGAACTCTTGCAAAAGGATCTTGATTCACTATTCGAATGGAGCCACCAATAGAAGATGAATTTCAATTTCAAGAAATGTAAGGTAATGCACCTTGGTAACGCTTAAATTCATCAAAATAGAGAATACTCTATTAATTCCAATTGGTTAATTTGACGAAAGTGATTGACACTTCTAAATCGTTTGAGTGTAAGTTTATTTTTTTGTATTTTAAGTTGAGGATTTTAAATATTTAGGTTCCATGCGGATTTCATCCATCGTAAGTCACTAGCATGGGCTGCCTATTGGAAAATAGAGAAGATCTTGAAAGCGAATTATGTACCAATCAAGTTGAAAATGTCCATACTTCTATACGGCGGTGAAACCTAGATTTTCAACAACGAGATAAAAAACAAGCTGAATAGTTTTGCTACAACGTGCTATCGAATGTGACTAGGTATAAAGCCTTTGGACAAAGTAACAAATGAAGAAATTTACAAAAGAGTTGAGCAGAAACCGATTGTATTGAAACTCCTTCAAAGACAGCTCTGCTGGGTTGGTCACACGCTTAGAAGACCAGAAAGTGAGCCAGCAAAAAATTTTATATTTTACGAACCCGAAGCGGGATTATTCTCTTACCATGATTTTGTGACCAAAAAATATTTTTTGTGACGGATTGCTATGTTTTGTGACTATTTTTATGTCACTAATTGATGTTAAAAATTTATTTGAGCTTTTTGTTCACTAAACAATAGTGTTGATGACCAACTTTGACCCAACTAACCTAAAATCATAACTGTAAAATTTTGGCGATTTGAAGTTGCAAATCATTTTAATGAAACCAAAAAACTCAATTTTATTTTTAAAATCTTTAGAAAAAGTACCTATAGTTTTATTCTTACGCAGAGATAAACCTACAAGGTCAACATTACATGTAAAACCTTAGTGTAATATCTGCAAAATATATTTGCAGAGTACAGAATGCAGACAATGTAAATAGATTTAATTCAAATGCGCAATTTTGTTGCAGAAATTTGCAGATCTTACATTAAGGTTTTACATGTAATGTTGACCTTGTAGGTTTATCTCTGCATAAGAAGAAAACTATAGGTACTTTTTCTAAAGATTTTAAAAATAAAATTGAGTTTTTTGGTTTTATTAAATTGATTCGCAACTTCAAATCGCCAAAATTTTACACAGAAAACATATATTGATATTGTAGATCTCATAGTCTGTTTCAAAATGATACCCTAGTTTTCTTTATAGAACGGTTCCTTGAGGAGTAAATTAGGTTTAGTTGACCAAGAAAATTGTTTTTGAATTCAACTAAAACATACTTACTCCCCCAAGGAATCGTTCTATAAAGACAATCAGGGTATCATTTTGAAGCAGGCTATGAGATCTACAATATTCATATACTCTTTGACTTTTTGCCTTTTTATGATAAATTACCGTTCCCGTTTTTGTCCAGTTGGGTCAAAAGTCGGTTATCAAAACTACCAAACAAGTATGATAAATTTTGGTCATATCTTTTGTGAATGAATGTTAACAAAACAAGTGAGACCCTAAAAAATATTTGGCCAAATTTTATTTATCTTAAAGTAAACTAGCATTTCATTTAATCTAATTTTTAATTTAAATATTTTAATGGTTTTTCCGATTATATTCAATAAAGCTCACAATGTCCTCAAAGTACAGTGAAACGTGAATCAAAAAAGGTTTTTCAATCAAATCTACCGTGTTTCAAAAAGACAACTGAGTATTCCTATTTTAGCTGAATGAAAGAATGAAAGTTACCCAAGCGGGAATGAAAGCGAAAAAAAAGCGAAAAGTTTCGCTTTCATTGAAATTTCGAATAAAAAGCGAAATTTTTTCGAAAAAAATATCATTTTATTTTCTCAAATTCCACAAAAAAAAGTCACACGTTGTTGGTTTAAAAAAAATCTTAATCGCAACGATTAAAAATTATTGAGGATGGATCTATTATTTTTTATTTTTATTTCACAGGCGGCTCCTGTCAGTCAATTATTCAATTAACATAAGAAATAACTTACTTATTTTATTCTTCTTTATCTAGCATGATCTTCTTCAGAATACAGGGGTTTAACAATCGTTATTTCTTTAAATAATAACTTTGAAATTTCCCGCAAAATTTTAAAATGTTAAGACTTTTTCTAAATTTATATTTTTGACGACATTGAGAATTAAAATGATCTACATGTAGTTGGTTTTTTGCAAGTAGTTTTTAAAAGCTAAAAAACAGACCCAAACATCACCTCGTGTATCCAAAAAAATAAAAGAAATTTGTTTAGGATAAGTTCAATAGTAATTGAAATATATTACACTGTTAAATTTTAACGTATATAATCAAAATGCAATTTCCAAAAAAATATAATTTATTTTTAAAAAATTGCAAACAGAAAAAATTACAAGCGGTAAATTAAAGTTGATTTCAATCCCACTTTACTAATCCTTATTTTTTTAAGTTTCACATCGGCTTATTACACACAAGATTAATATTACTATCAAAAGACCTTCGCCGCTCTACTTTATTCAGATTGAGAAAATGAGAACTCTAATTATCATCGAAACTAGATGACAAATTCACTAAGTCAAACGACGCTTAAATTATTTTTGCGTATGAAGAACCATCATGTTTTTTAACTAACATACCTCTAATTGCGCAACAAGGAAATTTTTTTTTCAAATGTCTACTTTGTTTTTTAAAGAATTTTTTTTCTTAAAGTTCTTATAATAAAAATCCAATTAAAATATTTTTTTAACTATCATTTGGTTATGGACAAGTAGGCTTGGGATTCAATTCAACTGTCCAAAGTTTGAATCGTAAACGTAGTTTTTTAGTGCCTTGTCTTTAGCCTAAGATTAGATTTTCCGTAGAATAAGAAATAGTGGGAAATCAAGATTGCTATCAAAATTGCTCTCTAATTATGTAAACAACAAAGGCTAATACATTGACGTTTTTTATAGTATTTTATTAAATCAAAGCTTCTTTTGACTATCACCATGACCGATTTTAGCTCTCTTTAAAACAACAAAAATGAAAATAATTTTCGAAATAAAAGCGAAAAACCTTCTTCTATAATCTCGAAAAATAAGCGAAAATTTTAACCAATATTCACGTTTTATTTTCGCGTTCGAAATTTCGCTAAGTTTTCATTTTTTTTTCGGAAAAATATTTGCTTGGGTAAGACTTAATGTCCTTTTACCCATATTAAAGTGAAACGAAAACTTTGATTATTGATTTCTAAATACGCTTGAAATCAAATACTTTAGTGTTACGGGTAGACTTTGCCTATTACGAAGAGAGAATTTTCTAAATCCTTAAAATAATTTAATTTTGTTAAAAACATCTAAAAAATGACATTTTTAAAGCCAAATTAAGATCCAAGTGTATTCAAGAAGGACTTAAGAAAACTTGATTTAGATTTTTTAATCTTCTAAAGTCAGGTTTCTATACGTCAAAAACGATAGATAAAACTTTCCTTAATTGAATGTCGTTTCCAAATATATAACGCTAAAGCAACTTTCTTATGTACTAAGTCTGACATTGGCTTTCTAAAAATATAGTCATGATTTTTATGGTGCTTTAGATATCTTGGTCTTGAAGAAATGGCTGGAGCTTCAGAAGTTCAACTTACGTGTTTTATATGGCATCTTTTTTTCAATCAGATTTTTTTATGTTTTTTTTTTCTTTAAAAGGTCGAAAAAAGAATGTTCAAATTCGAGGGAAGATATTTTTTAATGGGGACAAAAAATGAAAAATAAACAGATTTTTTGCTAAAACCTGAAAGAGGAAAAAAAGATCTATCGATTGATATATCTTTCAAGTTATTTTGATGGTTCTGTAGCCAGAAAAATAGGGGTAAGTGTAATTGAATTTTGGGATGGGTCTGGGTTTTAGCCCTTACCAAAAAATTGGAGTATATGGGGTGGTTTGTGAATTAAGAACTAGGATTGTATTTATTTTTTATTTAGTAGTATTAAGATTTTTTTGCAAAAAAAATAACCAAATCAAAATATTAATGTTTTTTGTAAAAGTCTTTTAGTCGATTCAATTAAGGATGTATTTTTGTTAAGAATCAAGCTATCCACGGTTGGAATTTTCAGACTTAAAATTATTTTTCAATTAGAGATATTTTTCTTAAGCTATCTTTGGATTTTCATGTTTTTCAACTTTTCATTTGTTACTCTAAAGAAGCTAAATGAATTAATGTTGACTTATCTTAAATTATCTAATGAAATACTTTCTTTTTATCACAAAAGCCTTTTATTAAATTTGTCTAATCTCTCTAAGTCTTTATTAAAAAAAAGGGTTTGAAAGAATGTTTTTTGATTTATTTTTGGACTTTGAATTATTTTCATGTTTTTAGTTGAGTGAATTTCAAAAAGGTGTGTGACTTTGAAATAATTTTTAGGTTATCAAGATTGAATAAGCCTAGTTTTATTTTACACTTTTCTTAAAAATTTCAAAAACTTCATTTAAAAGGTAGGCATTAAACGAAATATTCAATTTTTGTTCTATTTTTTTAAAAGTGACAAGCTGTAGAAACAAGTTTCTTTGTGTTTGTTTCACTTAATTTTCTCGAAAAATTCATCAAACAAACACACACACACACACTAAAATACACACCTGGGTATATACGTTTTCAATCCAATTAAGCTTTGCAGCCCAATGTAAAATAACTACATTATTAACCTCAAATCATTTATTTAATATTCCGTCTCGATGGCATGGAACATTGTCATGCTTGAACACAAGCAGTTCGTCTTGTCGAAGTAAATCTATTGAAAGGAACAAACTATTATCAAAAAAATCTTTTTTTTGAGATATTAGTCTTCCATCAATAAAAAGGAGCCATAATTGCTCATAAAGCATTTTTATCGAATTGAAACACTTCCTTGTTCCAATGAGAATGATGCTCTCTTGCCATTTGATAGCTTTCGTTCTTGAGCAAGAGTGTGGTACCATGAGATGGTCAGTATTTCTGTTTTACCCTAAACTTTTAAACATTCCAGATGAATGAACAATTTAGAATCAGTTTATTTATATTTTTTAAAACTAAATAAGGAAATTAATGTTTATCAAGCTTAAAATCTGAAGCTTAAATGACCGATAAACAACTATACAACTTATTCTACCAAAATTTTTGAGATAAGAAAAAGACAGCTTAGTTTTGTGGGATATTGCCTTCGGATGTTCGAAGATGAACCAGTACATATATTCTGGATAAACGAATCAAAAGTATCGGATACAACATAATATCAAGACCAAATATTGAAGTGTCGTGGTTGAAAAAAAAAACGCTTAACTACTTCTTTTTTTTTGAATCGAAAAAAACAATAAAATAAAATGATTCTTTTAGTCATCACCCGGGTCCTTTTGAATGATATTTCAAATATCAAATAACATTCTGCAAGAAAGAAAAGAAAAATTATTAAAGGAAGAAATAAGGAATTACGCCAGAAACAAGAGAAGTTGAAAAGCATAGCTGTCGTGTCAAAAAAGACGCGAATATGATGGAACTTAAAATTTAAACTTGTTTTCACATCTGCTATTTTAGAGAGATTAAAGTGTGGATCTACTATTGGTCGTCACATGAAAAACAATAGAAAAATTCAAATTAAAATGACGATTTAATCAAAATGTAAAAATAAAAAATATGTAATTGCGTTGTTTTAGTTTTAGTTTCAGGGGAAATTGAAAAGTAAGTTATTGTACAACTAATAGACACTATGAGGCTATTTTTATTGTTTAAAATTAAAAAAAAAACTAGTTACAAGTATAAAACTAAGAGCATTTGTCGATATGAAGGGTAAAGTCTTGAACAATTTTAGAAGATTTACTTTCACTTTATCACAAAAGCCTTTTATTAAATTTGTCTAATCTCTCTAAGTCTTTATTAAAAAAAGGGTTTGAAAGAATGTTTTTTGATTTATTTTTGGACTTTGAATTATTTTCATGTTTTTAGTTGAGTGAATTTCAAAAAGGTGTGTGACTTTGAAATAATTTTTAGGTTATCAAGATTGAATAAGCCTAGTTTTATTTTACACTTTTCTTAAAAATTTCAAAAACTACATTTAAAAGGTAGGCAATAAACGAAATATTTGATTTTTGTTCTTTTTTTAACAGTGACAAGCTGTAGAAACAAGATTCTTTGTGTTTTTTTTTCTCTTAATTTTCTCGAAAAATTCATCAAACACACACACACATACACACGTTTAGGCAAATAATTGAACAACAACATATAAGTTTACTCTCACAAACAAGCACCGTATAATATTTTACTTTCTAGAAACCAAGTTATTAAAAATATAAAACAGTAAATAGGTTTTCTTTTCATTTTTTTTGAATAAAAACCTCACCTACTTAAAGTAAACATTTTAGATTTGATTGAGACAACTAGGCACAGAATTATCGTGTCTTTACCAAAAGCAAGAGACGAGCAACAACAACAATCACCATAAAAAATCAAATTAAAAAATAAATAAACTGCTAATTTTATTTACATTTAATCAAACTACTTTTTCTTTTTTATGTTTATTTACACTTTTTTTATTTCTTTGGTTGGTACCTTGTTGAAGTAAAGTCACACCAAATAAAATCGGTGCCATTCACTTTTAAAATTGTTTACTTTATTCGTACCATCATCTAAAATGAATATTTATAAGAGAAGAAAATTCTCATTTAAGTATGACAAGAATAATAATTCAATTGAAAAGAAAAAAATGTTGATTAAAAGACGAATTTTAAATCAATTTGAAAAGCTCGAATATTATGAGAGCATGAATTGTGTTTTTGAGTTTGATCTAATGGTCATCTTTTTGGACACTAAATTCATTCAAAAATGTCTCAAACAAAGTTTCATTTTGTGCAAAAACAAATATCAATATCTAAGAATGAAATTCTCACAAGACGGAGAGGCCATTCTTGACCAAAACAAAGATGAACTTGAATATTTGGATTTGGAATTTCATGAACTAATGCACAAAGATTGTTTCTCAAAAGAACAAACTCACTTGAGATTCAATGAATTTGCATCAAGACCAACTGATTTACAAAAATCTGTTTTCAGCGCCCAACTCTATTCATATCTAAATAAACACTTTCAACTCTACATTTCAATAAATCATGCGTGTAAGTCTTGTTTTTACATATTATTCAATTCAATAATCACCTGAGATGTTTTTAATTTGTTAAAGGTTGTGATGGAATTGGTGCAAGTGCCGTCTACAAAGACTTGTTTCACTTTTTTGACCAATTAATTTCAGGAGTTGACTCAAAGAGTCTAGTGGTTAAATCTAAAAAGTTACTTGATCCATTCAAAATGTACCAATCAAACAGTTATGACTTTGATGAGTTGATTAATGAACCCATTCTACAAGATAAATATCAAAAATATGTAAAAAATCTACATTTACAAGTTGACAAAAGAATGTTGAACTATAGTCGATTTAGTCAGTCTATTCGATTGAGTGAACAAGAGACACACAATTTGATTCAAAAATGCAAAATTAACAAAACAACAATCCAAGGAGTACTTTCAGTTGCTGTAATGTTATCTCTTTTGAATGAATCAAGTGATTTGACTGATGATAAATACAAAGTATTGAATGCAACTGCAATAAACATGAGATATGCTCTTGATGATCAAAATCTAACAAATGAAGATTTAATGTTAGCTGTAAGCATGTTGTATTGGTATGGTGAGTTTGAACAAGATGACAATCTTTGGTCAATAGCTAGAGAATCTAAAAATAAAGTACACGATTTGAAAAATCAAAAAGATGGATTCAAATTTTGGACAAAATTAAATAATGGAATTGAACAAAATTATTTAAACACAGTAGTGAATCAATCTTCAATTGGTAAAATAAATCTTGACGAAAATAAAATCAAAAATTTAAAATTAAAAAACATGGAATTTTTCAATACAACTTATGACAAAGTTTTTGATCAAAATTTTGTAGCTGTTTTTGCCTATACATTTTTGAATCGTTTCACAGTTACTTTTTCACATACATGTACAAAACTAAGCTCCGAGTGGTCGAACAATTTCCTAAACAATATTGAGACAATTCTAAAATGTTTGGCAAATGAAAATGACGATGATCGTTTAACAGTTAAAAATGTATTTAATAGACTAAATAAGCTCTAGTATTTTGTTATTAATATTTTTTTTAGATTGCACTTGTAATTTATGTCAAAAATATTTATTTGCAAAAAATGATTTAATTTTATTTGTACTTTTCTTAATTTTAAAAAATTAAAATAAAAATCTTTATTAAATATTAAGGGTATAAAAAGTTTTGTGCAATTCGAACATTCAACTATTCAACAATTCGCATGGTCGATTTTTTCTAAAATAGCAAATATGTAACATTACTAATTTCGACTTGTTAGGAATGTTGTTGATAAAATCGGAACTCGATTTTCATTCCGAAAGTGTCTACTCAAATTAAATTTAGAAAAAAGTTATCCGAGCAAAATTTCTCAAAATTATTCATCCATCTGAAAATATGTTCACTTACATATTTTGGGGTGCTGAATTCATATATCTCAAAACAAAACGATATGTCTAGGAATTTTTAAAAGGCGAGTGGTATGAAGTAGAAACGAGGTCTCGATTTTTCCACTAAGCTTGTAGTAATTTATCATCTAATAGTTAAAAAAGTAAGCAAACTTTCAAAATCACCATCTAATGCAGCAGTCAGAGTTATATTTAAAATGCCTTACGACACTCGATCAATTGAACTAAACCAGATAACAAGTGTACAAGAGAGAATGTCGGATTTAAATGAAGCATACACTCTAAATTCCATTCTTAGTGAAAATCCATTTTTTGAAGAATTGAAAGAAGAGTATGAAGGCCTCAACATTCATCATTTAAAACACTATAAAACTTATCTTTTTGTAGTCAAAAATATTTTTTTATAGAAAACCTTAACTCTTCAGAGTGAGCTATCAGGGCAATCGTGTTTCACAAATTACTCTTTTCAAGTTGATGAGATGAGTTCTTTTACGGGACAATGAGCAGGAACGACGAAAGGTTGCTCAATTTTCGGTCTAAAGTTTTGCAAAAGTTGCTCGAAAGTTTCCCCTAAGTTACGAAGGATCATTAAAATGCTGTGAAAAAAATGCTCTTTAGCAATTTTGCAAAAATTTAAGCGGAGTCTTCATTAGAATATTCCACTAATACAAAAATACCCTAAAATAAAAAAAATTCAAATTTTATTTTTCTGAGTCATTTTGATTTGGAAAAAAATCGTTGTCTAAAGTATCGTCGCCCTCGCATTGTATGTTTCATCGTCTTTTCGAGTTGAGTTATTAAAGACAAGAAGTTTGTAATCATAATGGTCTCATCTGACATATTCTGACCGTTGTAAGCCAATTTTCATTTGAACTTTGAGAAAGCCTGCTCAAAGTCACAAGAAGAGGATGATAACCTATGAATCCATTTTGAATATTCAAACATAATTGGAAGCCAATTTTTACTCTTCAACCACCATTGTTCCAAGTTGAAATTTTTGTATCTGTAATAGGGTCTACCCTGTTTTGTGATCTTGTGTTCACAAAATTGGTGATCATGTTATCGTAACTGGTTTGGTGAACAATCAAGATCACCAAACTTCGATTCACAAAGTTTGTGATCAATTACAGTGCCTCTCAAAAGTTTAAGACACAAATATTTTTTTAGTAGAATTTAAGTTTAACAGCGCATATCTTATTTTGTAAAAAGAATTCAAGGCTAATTTTTATTTAAAATTAAACCTTATCTAATACTGAACAAAATGAACCTATAACACTGTACTTTCGTTTATGCAATTTTTCATACAAAGATGTCCAAAAAAATGTCTTAAAAATCATTATAAAAATTTTGTTTCATTAATTTAAGACATTTAATATTTTTAATGGACTTAGAAGCCCAATTAAATTTTTTTATGAGCTAATTTCAATTCAGTGAATAGAATAAGGCTTTAAGGAGTGATTTATGGATAATTTCGGGTTTTCCTTGATAAATATTTACTGCAAACGGTTGGCAAAGACAATCATTCAAGCTTTTTCGACGAACGAGTTTTATTCATGGGAAACTCATCTTTTCAGACGGCATAAAAACATACTTTTGCTGGGGTCAGTTGAAAGTTAAAGGCGTGAAGATTTAAGGTCCGTTCGCTTTTGGGTTTTTTTTTAATTCAAAAAGCGGTAGAATTACTAAATCAGAGAAAAAAAATACTAGATTAGTGGTAATTTTTATTAAATAAGCGGAACAAAAATGTTATTTCCTTAATATATAATGGATAAGGTTAATATTTTATTTATATATTTATTTTTTTATGAAATCTGAGGCAGAGGCAGAGGCCGATCATCGAACACGAGCTCAGTGATCCGTATAAATAAGAGTCACTATATTGAAATCAAATTTAATATTTAGGATAAGGATCAGGTTAATATTTTAATAAAGATTTTTATTTTAATTTTTTAAAATTAAGAAAAGTACAAATAAAATTAAATCATTTTTTGCAAATAAATATTTTTGACATAAATTACAAGTGCAATCTAAAAAAAATATTAATAACAAAATACTAGAGCTTATTTAGTCTATTAAATACATTTTTAACTGTTAAACGATCATCGTCATTTTCATTTGCCAAACATTTTAGAATTGTCTCAATATTGTTTAGGAAATTGTTCGACAACTCGGAGCTTAGTTTTGTACATGTATGTGAAAAAGTAACTGTGAAACGATTCAAAAATGTATAGGCAAAAACAGCTACAAAATTTTGATCAAAAACTTTGTCATAAGTTGTATTGAAAAATTCCATGTTTTTTAATTTTAAATTTTTGATTTTATTTTCGTCAAGATTTATTTTACCAATTGAAGATTGATTCACTACTGTGTTTAAATAATTTTGTTCAATTCCATTATTTAATTTTGTCCAAAATTTGAATCCATCTTTTTGATTTTTCAAATCGTGTACTTTATTTTTAGATTCTCTAGCTATTGACCAAAGATTGTCATCTTGTTCAAACTCACCATACCAATACAACATGCTTACAGCTAACATTAAATCTTCATTTGTTAGATTTTGATCATCAAGAGCATATCTCATGTTTATTGCAGTTGCATTCAATACTTTGTATTTATCATCAGTCAAATCACTTGATTCATTCAAAAGAGATAACATTACAGCAACTGAAAGTACTCCTTGGATTGTTGTTTTGTTAATTTTGCATTTTTGAATCAAATTGTGTGTCTCTTGTTCACTCAATCGAATAGACTGACTAAATCGACTATAGTTCAACATTCTTTTGTCAACTTGTAAATGTAGATTTTTTACATATTTTTGATATTTATCTTGTAGAATGGGTTCATTAATCAACTCATCAAAGTCATAACTGTTTGATTGGTACATTTTGAATGGATCAAGTAACTTTTTAGATTTAACCACTAGACTCTTTGAGTCAACTCCTGAAATTAATTGGTCAAAAAAGTGAAACAAGTCTTTGTAGACGGCACTTGCACCAATTCCATCACAACCTTTAACAAATTAAAAACATCTCAGGTGATTATTGAATTGAATAATATGTAAAAACAAGACTTACAAGCATGATTTATTGAAATGTAGAGTTGAAAGTGTTTATTTAGATATGAATAGAGTTGGGCGCTGAAAACAGATTTTTGTAAATCAGTTGGTCTTGATGCAAATTCATTGAATCTCAAGTGAGTTTGTTCTTTTGAGAAACAATCTTTGTGCATTAGTTCATGAAATTCCAAATCCAAATATTCAAGTTCATCTTTGTTTTGGTCAAGAATGGCCTCTCCGTCTTGTGAGAATTTCATTCTTAGATATTGATATTTGTTTTTGCACAAAATGAAACTTTGTTTGAGACATTTTTGAATGAATTTAGTGTCCAAAGTGATGACCATTAGATCAAACTCAAAAACACAATTCATGCTCTCATAATATTCGAGCTTTTCAAATTGATTTAAAATTCGGCTTTTAATCAACATTTTTTTCTTTTCAATTGTATTATTTTTCTTATCATACTTAAATGAGAATTTTCTTCTCTTATAAATAGTCATTTTAGATGATGGCACGAATAAAGTAAACAATTTTAAAAGTGAATGGCACCGATTATATTTGGTGTGACTTTACTTCAACAAGGTACCAACAAAAGAAATAAAAAAAAGTGTAAATAAACATAAAAAAGAAAAAGTAGTTTGATTAAATGTAAATAAAATTAGCAGTTTATTTATTTTTTAATTTGATTTTTTATGGTGATTGTTGTTGTTGCTCGTCTCTTGCTTTTGGTAAAGACACGATAATTCTGTGCCTAGTTGTCTCAATCAAATCTAAAATGTTTACTTTAAGTAGGTGAGGTTTTTATTCAAAAAAAAAAATGAAAAGAAAACCTATTTACTGTTTTATATTTTTAATAACTTGGTTTCTAGAAAGTAAAATATTATACGGTGCTTGTTTGTGAGAGTAAACTTATATGTTGTTGTTCAATTATTTGCCTAAACGTGTGTATGTGTGTGTGTGTTTGATGAATTTTTCGAGAAAATTAAGAGAAAAAAAAACACAAAGAATCTTGTTTCTACAGCTTGTCACTGTTAAAAAAAGAACAAAAATCAAATATTTCGTTTATTGCCTACCTTTTAAATGTAGTTTTTGAAATTTTTAAGAAAAGTGTAAAATAAAACTAGGCTTATTCAATCTTGATAACCTAAAAATTATTTCAAAGTCACACACCTTTTTGAAATTCACTCAACTAAAAACATGAAAATAATTCAAAGTCCAAAAATAAATCAAAAAACATTCTTTCAAACCCTTTTTTTAATAAAGACTTAGAGAGATTAGACAAATTTAATAAAAGGCTTTTGTGATAAAGTGAAAGTAAATCTTCTAAAATTGTTCAAGACTTTACCCTTCATATCGACAAATGCTCTTAGTTTTATACTTGTAACTAGTTTTTTTTTTAATTTTAAACAATAAAAATAGCCTCATAGTGTCTATTAGTTGTACAATAACTTACTTTTCAATTTCCCCTGAAACTAAAACTAAAACAACGCAATTACATATTTTTTATTTTTACATTTTGATTAAATCGTCATTTTAATTTGAATTTTTCTATTGTTTTTCATGTGACGACCAATAGTAGATCCACACTTTAATCTCTCTAAAATAGCAGATGTGAAAACAAGTTTAAATTTTAAGTTCCATCATATTCGCGTCTTTTTTGACACGACAGCTATGCTTTTCAACTTCTCTTGTTTCTGGCGTAATTCCTTATTTCTTCCTTTAATAATTTTTCTTTTCTTTCTTGCAGAATGTTATTTGATATTTGAAATATCATTCAAAAGGACCCGGGTGATGACTTAAAGAATCATTTTATTTTATTGTTTTTTTCGATTCAAAAAAAAAGAAGTAGTTAAGTGTTTTTTTTTCAACCACGACACTTCAATATTTGGTCTTGATATTATGTTGTATCCGATACTTTTGATTCGTTTAGCCAGAATATATGTACTGGTTCATCTTCGAACATCCGAAGGCAATATCCCACAAAACTAAGCTGTCTTTTTCTTATCTGAAAAATTTTGGTAGAATAAGTTGTATAGTTGTTTATCGGTCATTTAAGCTTCAGATTTTAAGCTTGATAAACATTAATTTCCTTATTTAGTTTTAAAAAATATAAATAAACTGATTCTAAATTGTTCATTCATCTGGAATGTTTAAAAGTTTAGGGTAAAATAGAAATACTGACCATCTCATGGTACCACACTCTTGCTCAAGAACGAAAGCTATCAAATGGCAAGAGAGCATCATTCTCAT
Source organism: Brachionus rubens (assembly GCA_022207745.1). Taxonomy (NCBI): domain Eukaryota; kingdom Metazoa; phylum Rotifera; class Eurotatoria; order Ploima; family Brachionidae; genus Brachionus; species Brachionus rubens. The sequence goes on from JAJVHD010000005.1 coordinate 3,943,358, forward strand.
TGGTTCGACGAAGATTATATTTATTTGAAAACACTTTCCAGTAAAACTTGTATCCAGCAACTGGTGACAGCAACTAATGAGAAATTTACTACTCCCAAATTAGGTGCTATTTAAAGCTCTAGTGATTCACATATTAAATCGTATTAAAAAGTTAAAAGGATGAGGAGACAGTATCTCTCAGTGTCAATTTTATAAATTCTACTATTAGTCTGATTATCAAGTTTATTACATATCTATGACATTCAATACTAATTAAAGACAATTATCCAAATATCATCATCAATTTCGTTAACACTCAAAAGACGGATTAATTTTCTAACCGTACAGGACGACGGTGTCAATTCGACACCCGTTTTAAAACAGGGTCATACCGCTTTAATTTTCTCTCCAATCGAGTTCTTTTTTTACAATTTAGCCTCTTCTCCATTTGGAATGTTTTTTTTTTCTTTTAAATTTTTTTGTGCTCATTTTCGGATTTAAAATGCCGAAAAGAAGGATATCTTAAAAAAATGACCTGTTAATTTAAAAATTTTAGTCCCTTTTGAATCCCAAATCATTCAGTCAAAAAAAACATATTTGGCTCCTAAAATTAAGATAATTTCAAAAACTAACTGATATAAACCCTGTCACTTTCCCGCCGGGATCTGATCCGAGATTCTATCAGATTCTGGGCGGGATCTTGTGAGAATCTAAATCAGATCCTATGAGAACCAGTAGTAATTCTCGGTGACCATATTCGTGCAAGATCCCATGGGAATCCCAGCTGTATTACCACGGGAACTAAGGTGAAAATTTGTTAAAGTTATTGAAAATTCTAAGGGATTCTGTGAGGAAACATGAGAAGTCTGCTAGACTATTGAAAAACAGTTCGTAATTAATTTTGTTTTTCTTAAATTTGGACTGAAAATTTTGATCTGATTGTTTTAAAAATATAATTTTAAGTAAGAAAACATTTTATTTCAATGGTAAGTTGAGCGTCTTAAAAAAATCAAAATGAAGCGAAAATAATGGAAAAATCAAAATGAAGCGAAAATAATGGAAAAAAATTATTAATTTGTTAAAAATGTTTTTTTTTAAACTCTTTAGCTTTATCTAAACTTCAGGTTTAGAAATTTTTGAACTTTTTGCTTGACTTTGATTCTAAATGATTTGATCATCTTCAGTGGGAGATACTTGATTGGATTGGCGTTTAATGTATTTATTGCATTTCTTCTCACATTTTGATTTTGTATCTTTTGTATAAAGTAAAAAACAGTAAGTCTAGAATTAAATGTGTCTTGATAACGATTCAGTTGAAATAATTACTTTCATAATGAATGTCACCACTGAAACATTGTTTCTTTGATGCATAATACACTTAAACAGTGTTCTCGTCGATTCTAGTACAAATGCTTTTACTAATTACGTCATGAGAATTGTCGTCCTCAAAAAAAACAACGTAATGATCTTTTTCTGATTCTTAATAAATATTCATATTAGTCTCATTATAAAAAGCAAAGGAATTAGTTTTATTATCGTTATTTATTTATTTATTTATTTATTTAAAGGCTTATGTCGACTCATTTACTAGAAGGAAAACCTATCCGAGAGTAAATGAGTTAGTTCAGGACCTCCCCTGCTTGTTAAACAGAGAAAATCCTAGACTACTTGGAAAACCAAGTAATCAAAAAGTGATAAAATAGAAAGAATTTAAAAACAAAACAAAAATTATTTAAAGTATTTAAAATTTGTAAATCTTATATTAAAGTTTGGCATTATTTTCATAAAAATATCAACAATTTCACCATCAAACAGGTAGATATCACTCTTGAAGGCTTTAAAGTCTCCATAAAAATCCAAACATTTGATCTTTGATACGATTTTTGAGCATATGTTTCTAAACATTTGGTCTCCAAATTTAGATCGTTATCTTGATTTTTTTTATCAGCTGAAATTGAAATTTGCATTTTTGAATTTTGTTTTTAACTTTCGAAATAAAATAATTTTTTTTACAGACTTTAAAAATTCTTTAAATAAAATCAACCCTTATGATTTGAAAGGTTAAAAGTTTAAAAAATATGAACTGTTATGATCTCTAAATTCGAACTCTAATCTAATTTTCATTCGTACTATTCATTTATACAAAAAAACTTAAATACCCCAAATATAAAAAGAGCTATATAAGATCTAAATTAATCTAAAGATACCTGAGCTTGTCTGGTAAAATCTTGTAATGATCGGTTATAAGATCATATAAGATCCCAAAAGGATATTATTTTTAAGATCTATGAAAATGAAAATTTATTTTGAGTTGATTTTATCTTATTTTAAAAAACTGGGAATTATTTGATAAAAAAATAGCCTCACCCCCATCTAAAATATCAAAGACATATCATTTGATAGAGATTTATTAAACTTCTATTTCACACAAGCGGTTTTACTAAGTCAATTTTTCAATTAAACTAATAAGAAAAAACGTTAAATTTTTTTTCACAGCAATTTTTTTATTCTTGTCGGCTGTAATTTTAGAATAATTTAGAGTTTAATGTCTTCACGTTTTATTTCAGAAGTCACAAATCTCACTAGGGAATGTTTATTATCAGCTTGTCTTCGTTTAGATATGTGTCATTATTCTTTTGATAACATTCCACGGTCTTTGTAAATTTACGACTCTAGTCTAAAAGTTTCTGAGTCGCGCTTCTAAGTCCAACTCGGACTAATGAGTCTCTGAAATTTTTCATAAGACTAAGACTTGAGTCCGAATACGAGTTCCTATCTCTTACATGGCAAAATATTTGTCTCTGTCAGTTGTTTCAGTTTTAAAAATTAAAGTTCAATTTTATTTTTAACTTTCAAACTATATAAAAGATTTTAAAATTTTTAATTAATCATTTATAATATTATTAAAAATTAAAATTTTAAACAAAATTAGAATAAAGTATTTTTTAATTGATTAATTAACTAATTTCTCTAACACGGAACTCGATTGTTTTTTTTTCTTTTTAGGTCACGCCAAGTTTATTTAGATTTGAGCGGTATTATTTTTAATCTCAAAATCCTTTTTTTAGTTTATGTAATATTTCTAAATTTATCATACGTCTCTAAGTTCTAAAACGTAGGTTTTTACTTCTATCGGGTCTTGGGGAAGGGAATAAAATAACAAGGACTTGTTGTTGACGAGTCTCTTTATTAGGATACAAGGTCCAAACAAACAAAAATAATAAACAAAACTAAAAAGAAATAATAATAAACTAAAATAAAAATAATAATGAAACTGAACTTGAAACTGTAATGAATCGAATCGTTTAGTGAAATGTTCTTGTTTATTGCAAAACTTAAGACGTCTTTGTTCAGAATATAACACTAAACACCCCGTTTTAAGTAAGGTAAGGGGGAGTCAATACCGATTTTGAGACGTTCGAGCTTATCGTCTAGGACTACTAAATGAAATTTTCACGTCTTTGTTCAGAATATTACACGAAGTATTCTCCAATAGTTTTGGTATCACAAAAAAATTAAATTATTATTACATTATCACTTCTTTATTTACAAATCTCTCTTTTATTACTTGACAAAAACCTTTCGGTTTTCAGCGCGAGCTAGCATTTTTTTTGGTGAAAGGGAGCAATTAAAGAATATCCCGCCTTAGGCAAAGCCTAAGGCGGGCTAAAGGCTAAAGGTTTACTAAAAAATTGTCTTTTAATAGATTTGTATTTTAGAGTCTTGCTAATAAAAAGATTCTTATTACAGTGTCTTATTTATAAATAAGTCATTACCTTATAAATTTTAATTAATTCAAGACTTGATAAAACGATTCGTATTAAAAGATATTAATTAAAGATTCATATTTAAGTTTTTATAATTACTGAGGCATGGGCAAAGGCCGGAAATGAATTTCGTATTTAATGGTCATGATAAAGATATGTATTTAAGGCTCTATTTAAAGATTCGTATAAAAGGCTCTTTCAAATGATTCATATTAAGGGCTCTTGTTAAAGATACGTCTTCTGATAGATTCTTTTTTAAGAGTTTTGCGAAAGATTAGTATTTAAGAGTCTTTTAATAGATCTTTTTTTGAGCGTCTTTTAATAAATCTTTATTTTAGAGTTTTACGATAGATTATTATTGAAGTTTGTCTTGAAAGTTTTGTACTTAAAGATTCGTATTAAAGAGTCATTTAATAGATCCATACTTACCGTATTACCTTGCTACGAAGTGCATGCACTTAAAATCAAAAACCAAAATTTATCCCATGCATAAGCTCCCATCACTCTCATGTTATAGTGGCCTTAAAAATAAGTCCGTTGTATATTTTTTAGTTTTTAAGTTTTAACGCAGCGTTTATTTTCAAATTTCAAATTTAAATTAATTCGGGCTTAAAACCGAATAAAATTCCATTTTTTTTGCTTTTTTAGTAAAAATTCTTTGAATTAAAAATTTTAATTTTTTTAATTTTTGAATTTTTTGATCATTTCACAATTAAGCCCGGCATTTATAACCAAAACCCAAAAATAGATTAAAAAATTAAAAAAAAAATATCTCTCCGATTTCTGTTTTAAGCCCGTATTTAAATTTGAAATTTGAAAATAAACGCTGCGTTAAAACTTAAAAACTAAAAAATATACCACGGACTTATTTTTAAGGCCACTATAACATGGGAGTGATGGGAGCTTGTGCATGGGCTAAATTTTGGTTTTTGATTTTAAGTGCATGCACTTCGTAGCAAGGTAATACGGTACGTGTCTTGCTAAAGTTTCGTATTTAAAGGTCATTTAATAGATCGGTTTTTAATGGTGTTGTTAAATATTCGTATTTAAGAGAATGCTAAACGATTCTTATTTAAGGGTTTTGTCAAGGATTAGTATTTAAGGCTTTTTTTAAAAGATTCGTATTAATGGGATTTTAAATTATTAATGCATGACCAAAGGCCGGATATGAATTACTAAGGAATGTCCGAAGGCTGGATATTAATTAAAGATTTAAGGCTTTTTTAAAAGATTCGTTTTTAAAGCTTTTTTAAAAGATTCGTTTTAAAGGCTCTTTTAAAGATTCGTATTAAAGTATCTTGTAAAAAATTCCAATTAAAGATTCATTTTAATTACTAAGGCATGGCCAAAGGCCGCATGGAATAAAAGATCAGTATTAAAATCCCTTTTACAGAAAAGTATTAAAGGCTCTTTTAAATAATTCGTATTTAAGGGTCTTATCAAAGATTCGAATTTATGGGTCGTGTCTTGAAATAGTGAGTATTTAAGGGTCTGTGGATAGATCCGAATCAAACGGTCTTGTAAAAAATTCGTATTTAAGCGTCTTTCAATCTATCCTTTTTTAGGAATTTGGGTCTTTTAAACTATTCGTATTTAAGGGTCTTTTATAAAGATTCGTATTAAATGGTCTTGAAAAAGATTAGTATTAAATTCTCTTGTTAAATATTCGTTTTAAAGGTTTTGTAATTTCTGAGGCATGGCCAAAGGCCGGACATGAGTTACTGAGGTATGGAAGAAAGCTACATATTAATTAAATTACGTATTTAAGGCTCTTTTTAAAGATTCGTTTTAAAGGCTCTTGTTTAAGATTCGTATCAAATGCCTTTTATAAAGAATCGTAATTAAGGGTCTCGATAAAGATCCGTTTTAAAGAGCCTCGTCAAAGTTCCCGATTATAGGATCTTTTAAAAGATTCGGATGAAAAGCTCTTGTTAAAGATTCGTAATTAAGAGTCTGGTTAAAGAATTGTATTAAAGGCTTTTTTTAAAAAAATGGTATTTTAAGGTATTTTAATAGATCCAAATTAAAGTATCTTGTCAATGATTAGAATTTAAGTGTCTTTGAACGATTCCTACTTTTATTCTCCCAAAAGATTGGTGTTTAGGCTTCTTGGAAAAGATTCGTATTGAAGCTTCTTTTAAAAGATCTTCTTTTAAGAGTCTTGCGAAAAATCGTATTAAAGTTGTTTTTTATAGATTCGTATTTCGACGTTTTTTAATAGATCCGATATTTAAAATTAGATAGATCCAAATTATAGGGTCTTGACAAAGATTCGTATTAAAGGGTATAGATAAAAATCCGTATTAAAGATTGATATTTAAGGATCTTGTAAAAATTTGGTTTTTGAGGTTCTTCTAAAGAGTATTTTGAAAGATTCGTATTTAAGAGTCTGTTAATTATTCGAATTTAAGGTTTTTGTAAAAATTTGGTTTTTAAGAGTCATATCTAAGATTCTTATTTCAGGCTCTTGTCTAAGATTTTAATTTATGAGTCGTTGGAAAGATTAGTACTTAAGAGTCTTTGGAAAGAATCGTTTGGATCAGAATTTAAGAGTCTTTAAATATTGTTTTTTAATGGTCTTTGGAAACATTTTTATTTTATATCTTGTGACAGATTCCTGTTTAAAGGTCTTTTAATAAATTCGAATTTAAGGGTCTTATTAACGATTCGTATTTAAGCGTCCTTTAAAGATTTGTTTTAAAATGTCTTGGGAACATTCATATTTAAAGGTCTTGTAAAGATTTAAATTAAAGGCTCTTGGGAATGACTTGTATTTAAGGGTCTTATAAAAGATTAGTACTTAAGCGTCTTTTAAAGATTTGTTTTAAAATGTCTTGGGAACATTCATATTTAAGGGTCTTTTAATAGATCCGAATTAAATTTTCTTGTAAAGATTCGTATTTAAGGGTTTTTATAAAGTTCCGTTTTAAAGGATCTTTTTAAAGATTCTGAATAGCCTATTGAGTATTTTAATCACAAAATTTGACTCTCTGATTAATGTTAAAAAACATTTGGGTCTTTGTTCCAAGTCCAAAGTATTTCCCATGGATACCGCTAACCTCAAACCTTTTTAAATTTTATATACACCTTATTGGAAGAAAACTAAACATTATAATAAAAAACTGATATGATTTTCGTGTTCAGAACACTCAACTATCCCAGTTTACATATTTAGATTCCCGTATAAAAATTCATATAAAAGAGAACCCATTTCGGCCTTTTTTTTAAAATCTGAAAATATGATGAATCTTCATTTTTAGGATGCAATATCTATAAAACTGAGTTCGAAAATAGCAGTTTTAATTTCGAAACATTAATTTCAGGCCACAAGCTACTCACTAAAATATTTTGAAAAGCATTTTCGTATTTAAATTTTATATTAATAGATATCTCAAAATTGACATTCGTTTAAATCTACCAAGAATTCATCAATTAAAATATCTCAGTATAGTTTCTCTTGAGTTGGAATATGGTCTTTTAAATGTCTTAATAGCTAAATTAGAATCTCCGATTAATGTTTCTATACTCAGAATGCTATGTTCGAAGCAGAATTTATTACATTATCATCACCCGACCTCCTAACTTTTTTAATTTTGATATACCGCTTATTTTATGAAAATTATACATTAAATTGAAAAACTAATATTATGTAGAAATATAGCATTTTGACTATTTTAATAGCTAAATTAGACTCTCTAATTAATGTTATGTTATTTTAGAATCTATGTTCCCAGTCCAAAGCATTTCCCATGAATACCCCTACCCTCCAAACTTCCTTAATTTAGAAATACCCCTTATTTTATTAAAACTAAACATTATAATAAAAAACTGATATAATATTCCTGTTCTGGACCATCAAATATTCCAGTTTCTCAGCCTTTTTTCAAAAAATTGATAAAAATTGCATGAATCCTCATTTTTAGCAAGATATTACTATAAAATGGAATAGGAAAATGAGCTTTTTATTATCATTAGATTAATATCAGCCCCCAATCTACTCATCAAAATATTTAAAAGCGCATTTTCCTATTTTAATTTTATAGTAATGGATAACTGAAAATCAGGATTCGTTTAATTTTACTAAATAATTATTAATTTTAATATCTCTGTATCAATAAAGGTTAATAGAAATATAGCCTTTTGATTGTTTTAATAGCTAAATTAGACTCTCTTATTAATGTTTTGAAGTATTAGAATCTATGTACCCAGACCAAAGCATTTCCCATAAAGACACCTACCCTCCATGCTTTTTTTAATTTAAATATACCCCTTATTTTATTAAAACTAAACATTATAATAAAAAACTAATATGATATTCGTGTTCAGGACCATCAACTACCCCAGTTTACATGTATGATTTCTCATGTTAAAATTCACTTGTTCAATACCCCATCTCGGCCTTTTTTCAAAAAATTGCTAAAAAATGCATGAATCCCCATTTTTGGGAAGATATTACTATAAAATGGAATAGGAAAATAAGCTTTTTTTTTTAATTTCACTAATTTCAGGCCCGAAGCTATTTTGTAAAATATTCAGAACCGCATGCTCTCACTTGTATTTTTAATGCTCGCGGCCCAAAAATGACGATTGATGCAATTTTCCAAAACTTTGAATCGTCATCTCATGAAGGGAGCATGATACGCCCAAACCAACACCACTATTAGAATCAGCGCAAAATTCTCTACAAAATGAGAAAAAAAAACTTTTTTTTTTCATAATTTTTGACCCTAAAGTATATGGTAAGACCGCCCTATGCGGATATGTTTATGACATACCCCCAAAAAAGTTAGTATTTTTCTCATTACTAACTTTTCACGGCCGAATTTATTTGACACATATTAGGCTCCTATTTAGGGCATTGTGAAGTTTAGTACAAAAGAACAGAACAATTTTGAAAAATTGAAATAATTTTTTGTCTGTTGGTCTTATGATGGATCTGCCCATGTAACAAAGTGTAACAAACTTTGTTACACCATTGGGCAACCTCTGCTAAATTTATGCAAAGTCTCTGCAAAATGCACACTATTAAAAAGTATTGAAACTAAATGCGCAATTAGACTGCAGAGTTTTTGCAGAGTTTGCTCAGTGGTGTAACAAAGTTTGTTACACTTTGTTACATGCGCAGATCCATCATAAGACCAACAGACAAAAAATTATTTCAATTTTTCAAAATTGTTCTGTTCTTTTGTACTAAACTTCACAATGCCCTATTTAGGCGAGAAAGCACTTTGTTTTCGTGCGTTACAGGCACCATTCCGTGCATTTTATAGAAGAAGAAGAAGAAGAAGATGGAAGAGGGAATAAGAGGGAGGAAAAATCTAAAAAAAATAAAATACACAAAAAAAATATTCAATTAGAAAAAACAAAAATGAGAAAAGAAAAGAAAAAAAAACAAAAACAATTAAAATGGGTCGTGTTGGAAGAGGAAGAGGCCGTGGTGTGTCTGTTATTGCTCAACCAACTAATCTTTCAGCTGATCAAGCAGCTTCAAATGTTGAGTCAATTGGAAATGATTATTGTAAACAAATTGAAAATTTTCTAACATATTTTGTAGACAAATGGTTTGAAGGTAATTTTGAATCGAAATTATGGAACCACGCACATACAATCGGTCCACGTACCAACAACCATGTGGAGGATTTTCATTAAAAACTTAATAAATGGATCACTAAACATCATCAAAATATATATCAATTGGTTTCAGTTTTTCAAAAGCTTGATTCTCAAGTCAGTGTGGATTATGAAACTCGTATCCTTAGTAAACCTGATCCGAAACGTAGAGCTATAGATGTTGAAAAGGATATAAAATATCAAAATCTTTTAAAGAATTTAGAAATGGGTGTCATCAATTTACAGCAATATTTATGTTCTTGTTCATTTTTGGTTAATTTTAATAACATTAGAGCAATATAAAATGAAAATTTCTTGAAATAATATTCTTTTTGTACTTTTTGTACTTTTTGATATTTTGCAAGGATATCTTATAAAACCTTACCTCTACTAATGCTTTCCCTAAACCCTACCTCTCTGAAGGCGGCCATGAATCTAAACAAATCTAACCCTAAAATTAGCCCTAATCATCAAAATGACGAGTCTGTCGACTCGTCATATAAATAATTATGGCTAATTTTATGGTTTGATTTCTTTGAGATAGTTTTTGTCTTTAAGTCTTTTCAAGTTCATTGTCTATCCATGCAACATTATGGATTTGATATAGATTTAATTATTACTCAAAAATTTTATATATTATAACAGTTTATTTTAAAGTCTTAAAATTTATAAGTCACAAATTGAAATAGTCACGATTTGATATATTAATTAAAAGTCATTTAATGATAAAGTCTTCTTTTGATAATTTTTTAAAAAGTCTTTAAAAAAAAAAGAGAACGCTCTTTTTTGTGGGCACATTTTTATTTGAGGTTCAGTTATCTTAATTAAATAAAAGTCTCGTTTCTATTTAGTCCCTTTTTTTACTAATTGTAATAAGTATCCTTAAATTAAAAGTCCGATTATTATAAGAGTCCCAAAATGACACTAAATCTTAATAAGTTTGTAAAACAATCAATTTCTCTATAATTTATTGATGGCTATACTAGCATCAAAACACAGAGAAAGAACCTCTAGTCAAAAAAGTATGCAAGTGTTTATTTTTATTCCATTTTAATTAATATGACTTTATCAAAATGAGATTTTGTTAAATTATGACTTATTAGTATAGGAATTTTTCAGTTTATGACTTTAGCTGTAGATCCAGTGATAAAATTATTATTTTAATAGAATAAGAATTAACTATTCAAAAGGATAGGTTTATTTTTTAGAAATTATAGTTTTTATTGATGAATCAAAAAATAAAAAAAAATATTCTCCGGATTAAACAAATTTTGTTTAACATTGTAACAATTTTAAATTTTCGTAAAAAGAAAAAATACATTTTTTTTTAAAAATTAAATTACTAATCGAATTAAAGCTTCTAAATACCAAAAATAAAAGTAAATTAAAATCAAATAAATACTAAAACTTAGTCAGTTTGTTAAATACATTTTTAACTGTTAAACGATCATCGTCATTTTCATTTGCCAAACATTTTAGAACCGTCTCAATATTGTTTAGGAAATTGTTCGACCACTCGGAGCTTAGTTTTGTACATGTATGTGAAAAAGTAACTGTGAAACGATTCAAAAATGTATAGGCAAAAACAGCTACAAAATTTTGATCAAAAACTTTGTCATAAGTTGTATTGAAAAATTCCATGTTTTTTAATTTTAAATTTTTGATTTTATTTTCGTCAAGATTTATTTTACCAATTGAAGATTGATTCACTACTGTGTTTAAATAATTTTGTTCAATTCCATTATTTAATTTTGTCCAAAATTTGAATCCATCTTTTTGATTTTTCAAATCGTGTACTTTATTTTTAGATTCTCTAGCTATTGACCAAAGATTGTCATCTTGTTCAAACTCACCATACCAATACAACATGCTTACAGCTAACATTAAATCTTCATTTGTTAGATTTTGATCATCAAGAGCATATCTCATGTTTATTGCAGTTGCATTCAATACTTTGTATTTATCATCAGTCAAATCACTTGATTCATTCAAAAGAGATAACATTACAGCAACTGAAAGTACTCCTTGGATTGTTGTTTTGTTAATTTTGCATTTTTGAATCAAATTGTGTGTCTCTTGTTCACTCAATCGAATAGACTGACTAAATCGACTATAGTTCAACATTCTTTTGTCAACTTGTAAATGTAGATTTTTTACATATTTTTGATATTTATCTTGTAGAATGGGTTCATTAATCAACTCATCAAAGTCATAACTGTTTGATTGGTACATTTTGAATGGATCAAGTAACTTTTTAGATTTAACCACTAGACTCTTTGAGTCAACTCCTGAAATTAATTGGTCAAAAAAGTGAAACAAGTCTTTGTAGACGGCACTTGCACCAATTCCATCACAACCTTTAACAAATTAAAAACATCTCAGGTGATTATTGAATTGAATAATATGTAAAAACAAGACTTACAAGCATGATTTATTGAAATGTAGAGTTGAAAGTGTTTATTTAGATATGAATAGAGTTGGGCGCTGAAAACAGATTTTTGTAAATCAGTTGGTCTTGATGCAAATTCATTGAATCTCAAGTGAGTTTGTTCTTTTGAGAAACAATCTTTGTGCATTAGTTCATGAAATTCCAAATCCAAATATTCAAGTTCATCTTTGTTTTGGTCAAGAATGGCCTCTCCGTCTTGTGAGAATTTCATTCTTAGATATTGATATTTGTTTTTGCACAAAATGAAACTTTGTTTGAGACATTTTTGAATGAATTTAGTGTCCAAAAAGATGACCATTAGATCAAACTCAAAAACACAATTCATGCTCTCATAATATTCGAGCTTTTCAAATTGATTTAAAATTCGGCTTTTAATCAACATCTTAGTTAGTAAATTTTATAATGATAACTAAAAGCAGAATTTCGTCCTCTTTAAATATCCATTTTTTATGTTGGTACAAAATAAAACACTTTCATAAAAAAGCTGGCACCGGGATTCATTTAAAAATAAATTTATTTTTTTTTAATTCGACTTACATCCAAAAAAAAAGGTTGGCACTTATAAAAAAACTCTAAGACACGATGAAAATAAATTTTGAAGAGTCTTTTGAAAAAAGTTTTATTTAAATTTAAAATTGTTTTTTTTCTAGAGTATGTGTGTCAGAGACACATGAGTCATTTGAGGCTTGGTGCTAACTTGTGATTTGATTCTACCTGTAATTTCTGTTTTATATTTATTGTAACTTGGTTTTATGTTTTTTATTTATAGAATTAAAGAAAGCGGTACCTGTTTGTGAAATCTTCAATTTAAATTCTAATTTTAAGAGTAAATTTTGTATTACTTGCTATTTTTATTAAACATAAAAAATATTCCTTTTAAAAAAATAAAACAAATATCAGTTGGATACTTTTTTTGTTAAGTTGCCCCAAATCATAAATCTTACAAGCTTTAGATTCTATTCCTCCTCTGTGATACAATAAATCCAAGCTAAAAAGTGTCTTGTTTAGTATCAAAAGTTACTTATCATTTGAAAAACCCTCACTTATTCTTGTAGAGAAAGACTTAAACTACAAAGCTGAAAAATTAAATAAGATTTATGATTTGGTAAATCTTAAGCATCAAAACCAACGTCTTTTCGCAAATGTTATAAAAAAAGACAAAAATCTTAATCAACTTGCACATAAAAAAAAACACAAAGCCATGCGGATGTGTCACATACGGCGCATTGTAACTCTAGATAGGCGCAACCATTCGCCACCAAATGGGATTGGTTAATGAAAAATAATCAGACTTGCGAGTCGTGTTGACTTAAAATAAGGGCTCCGAAAGGGGCAAATGTAGCGAGTGAAACGATCGGCTTATTTGAGTTTGGCGTAGGTCGTTCCGGTCGTGGGGAAAAAAATCTTCAATTAAATCAGGATGTGTTTGACTATTTTGTAAACTTCTTCAACAAGACCCCTTTTTTAAGAAAATTTTGACTTTTTGAGTGACATAAAACTGTTTTTGGCCTAACAAAAAATACTAAAAGAAGATAAAGGAAATCTAAAAAACAAGCTTGCTAGCTTCTTCCAACATATTTTGGTGTACCGTAAACGTTACAAACTTCGTCGAGTTTTTGATTCTTATCCAAAAACTGTCCTTTATAAATAATCTTAGGCGTTCAAGAGGAGTTAACATTTTTTCAAATGAAAACATTTATAAACCCTTACACGGCTAGAGATATGTTTCATATATAAAACTAAAAGTCTCAAATACGAAACAATGATAGTTTTATATGGCGACGTAATCATTTAGTTTTAAATGTGAAACTTAAAAGTTTCAAATCAGACCGGAACATAAAGTTTCAATCACAGGAAAAAAAGTTTCATCAGTTAGACCAATAATTTTTGATATTTCCTTAATTTTGGGCTTGTATTTGCTTAAAGTTTCAGTATCCCGAAGTAGTTATGCTGAAGGACAGGTATTAAAAATAAAAAAAATCTTTAAAGTAATTTTTAATTAAAGTTGTATTTCAAGGAAGGTTATTGCTAAAACACGGACCACCTGTTTTTTACTAAAACACGGACCACCACTTTTCCGCCGAACCAAAAGTCGGTCGGCATCCGGACACTAATTTTCTGGTAGAGAATTTTGTGCTCTTTCCTGCGGACCAGGTGGCTAAGCTCTGGGATATTCAATACGGACTACAGACTCGTTAATAGTGAGAAGAGTCCTAAAAATACTTACGGACCACCACTTTTCCGTCGACCTAAAAGTCCACCGGCCTCCGGACACTGTTTTTTTGATAGAAAATATTGTTTTCTATTTTGCAAAGATTCACAAAGAGACTAAAACATCCCGATTTTTTTTTGATTTATTTTTTGACTTTTTTGCTTAGTAACTATTTTTTAAATATTTTTTAATTTAAATTTCGATGATTAAACTGAAAAAAATCTTTAAATAAAAGCGATTATTAAATTTTAAATTTTAAATATTTAAAAAAAACTGAGAATTTTTCCTTTTTACGTTTTTAGTATGAATTGAAGGTATTAGGAGCCAAACTACTAGTTCAGCCAGAGATAAGTCAGAAAATATTACCAGAAAATCGGTGTCTGGAAGCAAGCTGACATTCAATTTGTTAGAAAATGAGGACTCGGTTTTGATGAATGTTTTTTATGCTTTGGGCGAATCTGTTAATCTAAAAAATAAAAATCGGGATGTTTTAGTCTCTTTGTGAATCTTTGCAAAATAGAAAACAATATTTTCTATCAAAAAAACAGTGTCCGGAGGCCGGTGGACCTTTAGGTCGACGGAAAAGTGGTGGTCCGTAAGTATTTTTAGGACTCTTCTCACTATTAACGAGTCTGTAGTCCGTATTGAATATCCCAGAGCTTAGCCACCTGGTCCGCAGGAAAGAGCACAAAATTCTCTACCAGAAAATTAGTGTCCGGATGCCGACCGACTTTTGGTTTGGCAAAAAATTAGTGGTCTATCGGTTTTTATGTAGTTTTTAATGCTTTTGGCGAACCTGTAGCCTGAACCGAAAGTCCTAGCGCTTAGCTTTTAATTTTGCATGAAAGAACACAAAAAGTTGTATCAAGCAAAGTGTCTTCCTTAGCTTCCTGTCTTTTTTTTCGTGAAATAAGTGGTGGTCCGTCAGTTTCAACGAATTTTAGTTTTTTTTTTGGCTTTTTAGTGTCTGTAGTACGAACCGAATGTCCTAGAGTTTAGCTTTTAATTTTGCAAGAAAGAAGACAATATTCTCTACCAGATAATCGGTGGTCGGAGACCGGCGGACCTTTAGGGGCAAAATAAAGTTATTTTTCAATTCATGATTTCAATTCAATTTTAACTGCGCAATTAAGTTGCAGAGCAGAGATTTCAAATATCTAATTAATTGAAAATTCTGCAGTGCAATTTAATTGCGCAGTTAAAATTTAATTTTAATGTAAATTGAATTGAAAAATGAAATTTTTCAATTCAATTTAATTTTAAATGCGCAATTAAATTGCACTGCAGAATTTCAAATTAATTAGATATTTGAAATCTCTGCTCTGCAACTTAATTGCGCAGTTAAAATTGAATTGAAATGAATTGAAATCATGAATTGAAAAATAACTTTATTTTACCCCTTTAGGTCGGCGGAAAAGTGGTGGTCCGTTAGTATTTTTTGGACTCTTCTCACTTT
Organism: Brachionus rubens; assembly: GCA_022207745.1. Classification (NCBI taxonomy): domain Eukaryota; kingdom Metazoa; phylum Rotifera; class Eurotatoria; order Ploima; family Brachionidae; genus Brachionus; species Brachionus rubens. Next base: position 3,958,831 of record JAJVHD010000005.1, read on the forward strand.
TAACGAGTCTGTAGTCCGTATTGAATATCCCAGAGCTTAGCCACCTGGTCCGCAGGAAAGAGCACAAAATTCTCTACCAGAAAATTAGTGTCCGGATGCCGACCGACTTTTGGTTCGGCGGAAAAGTGGTGGTCCGTGTTTTAGTAAAAAACAGGTGGTCCGTGTTTTAGCAATAACCTCAAGGAAAGTTTTGAATCTTAAAAAATTAAAATTAACCAACACAAAAATAGATCAAAAAAAGGTTTAACAAAATTAAGTAGTAACCATTAGATATTGGAATTTGAATAGAGATAAACGTTTATTTATCGTGATTAAGTAGGTTGTTTAGTTGTATTTATTTCTTTATAATATCCTATAAGCTTTGACTAACTGTAAAAAAAATAATTAAAGTTAAAAATCTAGAAGAAAGTAGGCAATTAACTTACTATTTCTTTAAGTTGACGCGCCTCGTTCTTGAAAAATACTTGATCCTAATGCCAAAAAAACTCGGATTTTTCGAGAATTTCGTGATTTTTCCAAATTTTCCAAATTTTAAATCATAAAAAACTAAAAAATAAATTTACTTTTTTTTACTTAAATTTACGTAATTTTTCGTAAAAAAACAAGGAATTTACGTTAAATAACGTAAAAAATTGGAATATAAGAGCTTGGAATTTATTTCCAAAATGATTTAAAATGGTCCAATCGAGTAAGATTCTGTTCAAGTCGAGGAAAGATGCAGTTATAATTCATTTTATGCATCAAAAGATTCCCTGAATAGCTAATTTTGAAACATTGGGTTATTTTATCCCTCGCTTGCCAGGCTTCATCTTGAGTATGCTTTCAGTCATTGGTGTTAGTAATTTGAACTTTTTCTATGAGTTGGAAAAATTTTAGAGCTACGAGACTTATACCGTTTATCAGGAACAGGGATTACAACACTAGATTTAAATGCTTGTAAAAGAGGCGATCTTGATCAAATTTTGTGTAAAATTATAAACAAAGTGCATATATTGATAACAAATAAGAGTATATTGATAACATATATTGATAAAAAATTGAAAATGATCGTAGAAATTTTTTTTTACGTCATTTAACGTAAATTCCTTGTTTTTTTACGAAAAATTACGTAAATTTAAGTAAAAAAAAGTAAATTTATTTTTTAGTTTTTTATGATTTAAAATTTGGAAAATTTGGAAAAATAACGAAATTCTCGAAAAATCCGAGTTTTTTTAGCATTTTTACTTTTTACTAAAATTTACGTAAATTCCGGTAAAATTACGTAAACTCTCGTAAAATCCGGTAAATTCACAATTTTTCACTTTGGTAATTTTACGTAATATTACCGGATTTTACGTAAATTTCCGTAAAATTACGTAAATTCACGTGAATTTTAGTAAAAACACTATAGCATGGCAGTACTGTAGATATATTTAAATTGATCGAAGCGAATGTATCGGTTGGTTATAAAGGTCGTATGATTGGATACTCGGCACCAAAACGTAAATTACTCGATGTTCAAAAAGACAGAGTGTATGAAAACCTCATGGAAAATTTAGTAGTAGTAGTAGTAGTAGTACTTTTCTGTGCAGATCTAACATCTAGTAGAACAATCCTAGACTTAATTAGCTGCAGAAGCTGTTAGGCTTCTTAGCCGGGTAGGCCGTTACAGAATTTTTTTATACTCGCTACGTTTGCATCTTTCAACGCCCTTATTTTAAGTCACAGCGACTCGCGAGTCCCAATACGATGATTTTCAAAGTTGTTCTAGTATCGGGCCATCTAGAGAATGACTAGTCGATGATTCTAGTCGGATCGTTTCCAAGCAGCACAACCTTAATGACACTCATCCATTACCATTATTATTTTTTCTAAACGTTACAATTTTTTTTTACTCGACAAGGATTCGAACTCGTGCCACTAGCTGCCAAAGCTGTTGTTTTACCCACTCGGCCACGACCTCTCTTTAATTTGAAATGAAACTTTAATTTGAATAATAATATCATTGATCTAAAACAATACATTCGTTCATGTTCTTATTTAATCAATTTCGATAATATTATGATGCTTGTATAAATTAATTTTTTTTTTCAAAGACTCAAAGGCGAAAAGTCTCTAAATGAAACTAGTCTCATAATGATATTTTTAATAAAAGTCTCTAAATGATAAAGTCTTCATTTGAAAGTTTTTTAATAAAGTCCCATAAAAATAAAAGTCTCAAAATTAGAAAGTCTCAAAATGATAGTGATTCTTTAATTAAAAATGGTGTCTTTTTTTATTGTTTAAATAATAAAATGAACTCTTAAATTTTGGATTAAGATAAAAATGAAACTTTAATCTCTTAAATTTTATTTTGAAACGTATTAGTGTTAAATTTTGGCTAACAGTATTAATTTTTCAAAATTGAAACTTTTTCTATCAAATTTGGTAGAAAATTGTTTCAAAAACGACTGAAGCTTTTAAGTATCAAGAAAATTGAAACTTTTCGCTAACCGTGTAGTTCAATAATGAAGTGAAGTTAGAAAATGGAAGTTTAAAGAATAACTAAATGTTGACTTTTCTGGAACAATCTCAAAAATTTTTCTATAATTGCTCAAAAGTTGCTAAAGTTGCTCAAGCAACTTTTGGTCGTCCCTGGTAATGCTGTTTGCTAAAAATGCAAAAGTCCATATCCAAAAATACCGGAACCCTAAACTATTATCCTAATAAACTAGCCGTAGAAATTCTGATTTAAAAATCTTTCAAAATGTGCTAGATTTTGGTCGAATTAGTATTTTAGATTTCCTTCAATATTAATTTTTGTTACTTTATGTTACTTTGCAGTGAAACTTTTTTTTGAAAAAATTGTTACGGGATAAGTTGTCTTAAAGGTATAGTTGCCAGTCTGATGGAGTTTTTAATTTAAGAATCATAACGATATTTTTATAATGGTTTGTGAACCTTTCATTATATGGTTCAATATATAATACTAAGATAGACTCAAAATAGAATTTTTCAGAATCTGAGATTTTGAGATGGGGGGGGGGGGGCTGAGCCCCCCCAAATTTTCAGTAGGGGGGCTCAGGCCCTGGTTTGAACGCTACGCCACTGCCCAGCTCCATATGATTTTTGGTTATTTATCAAAATATTTTTATTTTATTTTATTTTTAAATGCTTATGTGCACTCATTTACTAGAAGGAAGAACCTATCCGAGACTAAATGAGTTAATTTTAGTCAAATGTTAAAAACATTTAACTATTAATACAAAATTTAGAAAAACAAATTGAATAAAAATTTTTTGGTGAACTCAGACATAATTTGATCTTGGAAGATGTACAGATCACTTTTGAATATTCTTCGGTCTGTATACAGATCCAGGCAACCAATTTTGTTTACGATCTTGGAACAAATGTTCTTGAATATTAAATCACCAAATTTAGATCTTATAATTGGACGCTCTAATATCAGCTTATTATTGCTTCTTAACTCATAGTTTTTGTTCACCATGATTGTTCGTGTCATCTCACTTTTTAAGCCTTAATAAAATAAAAAAAATAAGCTTACCCGATCATAGTAGCGAAGAACTCTTGGAATCCAAAATTAAAGAGATACTTAATTCGATCTCTAAAAGAGGACCTTTCAAAATTACGCATTTTATTGTTAAAATGTTAACTCAAAACTGGTTTTTAAGCTCAACAAGAAAAAAAAATCACACGTAAAATTACAACCTTTAAAAGAACAAAAAAAAGCAAAACAACAAAAATTATCATCATTCACGATGACAACAAAATAAATAAACTTTGCAAATAAAATTTTATTATTTTGAAATATTATCTTATCTAAAGAAAAAGAAAAAAACTAACAAAATCAAGTGATTAAATAGTCAGCTGCATTAGCTTTTTTTTCGTTGGTGTTGCTTCGAACAAAAAATAAAACAAATTTTTCGTAACTTGCTTTTGTATACTAAAGAATTACTTTAAATAACATACTAATCCTTATGTCTGAGGATTGATCCCATAATTCAATGGATACTAAGGTGCTTTAATCGAATGTTTAAGTACTTATAAATAGGTAAAATCTATCATTCACATGGATGAACTGAAGCTAAAAAGTTGAATATTACACTGGGACCAAAATCGATTGATAAAAAATATCCATAAAGTCATACTTGGCATAAAACGACAATTTTTCATGCCTGAATTTTTTGAGTCAACGTTACAAAGTCTTCAAAAACGCCCAAATAAAATTAGTCTCAATAAAAGATAAGAGAGATAATAATTTATGACTTTAAAAAAAAGATAATTTGGTTTTAAAAACGAATTTTCTAATGAAATATTTCATAAAAGGTCCCCTAAAAACTTTGTTTTTTAATTTTTAGATAAATGTTAAAATGTCATCGAGTCAGACTGAACTCGTAGAAAGTCCACGTAGCTTGTCACCAGTTGATCGAGTACAAACACCAAGTCAACAATCAAGAGTGGTCACTCCAAATTCACAACAAATCGAACCCAAGCTGGCTGATATGGAAATATCCGAAAATGAAAAATCCCCTGTACAACCACAAGACAAATATCCAAAAGTGGTTTTTCTTATTATATTAAACGAATTTTGTGAACGTTTTTCATTTTATGGTATGCGTACAATCCTTTACATTTATTTTACATCATTCATTGGTCTATCCAAAGACACAGGTGCTGCTTTGTATCATGCTTACAACAGTTTATGTTACTTCACACCAATATTTGGAGCAATCGTAGCTGATGGTTTTATAGGTCTTTATCTAACAATTGTAATTTTATCATTTGTTTACCTAAGTGGTGAGATAATAGTGACATTAACGAGTATGGCACCATTAGGAGCTCCAAATATATACGGACCAGTTCTTGGTCTAATCCTAATCGCTTTGGGTACAGGTGGTAGGCATTGTGAAGTTTAGTACAAAAGAACAGAACAATTTTGAAAAATTGAAATAATTTTTTGTCTGTTGGTCTTATGATGGATCTGTTCATGTAACAAAGTGTAACAAACTTTGTTACACAATTGGCCAACTCTGCAAAAACTCTGCAGTCTAATTGCGCATTTAGTTTCAATACTTTTTAATAGTGTGCATTTTGCAGAGACTTTGCATAAATTTAGCAGAGGTTGCTCAATGGTGTAACAAAGTTTGTTACACTTTGTTACATGGGCAGATCCATCTGAAGACCAACAGACAAAAAATTATTTCAATTTTTCAAAATTGTTCTGTTCTTTTGTACTAAACTTCACAATGAACAGGTGGTATCAAACCATGTGTATCAGCTTTTGGTGGAAATCAATTCAAACCAACCCAGACCAGATACTTAGAAAACTTTTTCTCTGTTTTTTATCTTTCAATTAACATCGGAAGTACTATAGCCACTATTTTGACACCTATATTTCGATCAGATGTAAAATGTTTTGGTAATGATTGTTATCCACTTGCGTTCGGTGTGCCAGCTCTTTTTATGTCTGTTGCAATTGTTTTATTTTTATTCGGAACCCCTCATTATGTTCGTACGAAAGTCAATAAAGGAAAAAATGTGATCGCTCAAACCGGTCTTTGTATCTTTCATGGTGTCAAGAATAAAATTAAATTCGGGAATCTTATGAGCAAACAACATTGGTTGGACTATGCTGAGGAGTCAAATTTCGATAAACAATTGATATCTGATGTCAAGTCATTTTTAAGAGTACTTTTAGTGTTTGTTCCTTTACCAATTTTTTGGACACTTTATGAACAACAAGGTTCACGTTGGACCGAACAAGCTCAACAATTATCAGGACGTATCGGTCGTTCATTTACGATCAAACCAGACCAGTTTCAAGCCATTAACCCGATATTAATTGTTATTTTAGTCCCAATATTCGATGCTTTTATCTACCCGTTTTTGGGTAAATTTAACATATTAAAGAAACAATTGAGCAGAATCTTTGTTGGTCTGTTATTGGCTTGTGTTAGTTTTGGTATAGCTGCAGTCTTGGAGAAACAAATGCAAACAGCCTCAGCTAGTCTAAATCCAGAGAATCAAATCAGGATCATAAATACTGTACCATGCAGTTTTGATTTCACTTATGACAAAGATAAAATATTAAAAGTACCCGAACCAGACTTTCTTAAAAATCAAGTTTATACATTTCCTAAAAATTACGCTAATTTTGTACAATCAAACAAAGGTGATACTTTAAGATTAACTTACACTTGTCAAGGTCTTACTGGACCTAATGCTTTTCAGTTAACCGATGTAAACCCTCGAAAGATTTTAATAATCCATCAACAAAATAATCAATTTAGATTTAAAGAGTATTCGTTTGAGATTGATGATGAAATAATTGGATCGTCTCAAATAAAGTTTGTAGCCTTACCAGGGGTTGATAAGACCAAGTTTAAACCGTATTTGTCTGGGACTGATTTTGATCTAACAAGTGTTGATGAGGTTGCATCATTCAAAAAGTATTCATACGCTAATTTTAAATTTCAAGTTAAAAATGGTTCGGGTAATGCTTTAGAATCCGATGATTTTTTGATGGAAACATGTGCCAAGTACTCTGTTTTTTTGTTCAATAACATAAAAGAAGGAAAACTTGATTTTGTTCAAGTAACCGAGTTTTATCAAAATGGAATCACAATTTGGACTCAATTGGTACAAATATTTGTTATGACAATAGCTGAGATTATGTTTTCGATTAGTGGTGTGTCATTTGCGTATTCGCAAGCTCCTGCTACGATGAAATCAGTTTTACAAGCAACATGGTTTTTGACAGTTGCGTTTGGTAATTTAATTGTAGTTATAATAGCCGAGGCTCGATTTATTAGTGACCAAGTGTATGAATATGTTTTTTTTGCTGGTCTTTTGTTCCTAGCTACAATGGTATTTTTCGGCTTGAGTTTTAATTATAAGTATGTTGAAGATCAACAACAAAGTGATGAAAAAACGAAAAAAAATGCTATTGCGCCTTTAAAAGATGAAGAGCTAGAAGAAGTCAAAATTTAAAAGAATTTTTTTTAAACCATTTTTTATTAAATAAAACACTTTTGTTATAAATAAATTTTAGTAGAGTCTCGTTCATACATCGAGTGGAATAATTAGAAAAGTTAATACTTAACAACCTAAACCAATATCTTGCAAAAATGTCGAAAAAAATCTTATAAATGAAGCCTTGCATTAGTTCAAGGGTTCGTTTTCCGTTCAAGTACTTGGATTTATTGTTTAAAATAAAAAATTCTTGTTATTTTTATTCTAACTTCTAAGGTTAATTTTTAAAATTGTGACCAAGAGTTTTGTTCGGAACGTCATCTTCTCTAAAGGGTGTTTCAAAAGCACCTCGAAGATAATTTGTAAATTGCTTGTTATTTGCTTCAAGAGGAAAAAAAGCAAAGCTCATTAGTGTTACGTATATTGATTATATTAAATTAAATCTTTTAATTCATTTAATCTGTGTTACGATTAGTGGTCGTAACATTAGTATTAAAATAAATAACTTACTAATGGCATCGTTTAGCCCTGGCTCAAAATCTAAGCGTTTCCATGATGTCTTATTTGGTTTGTTGAAAATGAAGGACTTTTTTAAAACTTCACTTCAGTACTTGGACCGATTTTGTTTGTTATATACATCAATGATTTATTGGAAGAGCTTAAAAGTTTTGGCTTAGGTTATGCGGATGATCTAAAGCTTATTGGAATTTCAAGTCAAGATCACAAGTCATTAGAACTGCAAGAGGATTTAAAACTGTTAATGGAGTGGGCAGACTTATGGTCAACTGAATTGAACCTGTCTAAGTGTAAAGTCATGTACCTAGGTAAAAGAAACGAAAGATACCCATACGAAATGGTAAACTCGAGAGTCAATCATGTTCTGAGTGAATCATGTCAAGAAAGAGATCTTGGAGTCTTGGTTTCTAATGATATGAAATGGAATAAACAATGTTCTCTTGCGGCTGCAAAGGCAAATAGAGTGCTGGGTCAAATAAAAAACTCTTTTAGATATTTGGGTCAAGAGACACTAAAGCCTTTGTACACAGCCCTAGTGAGGCCACATTTGGAATACGCGGTAAGTATGTGGTGTCCACATTATAAAACCGACATAAAAATTTTAGAGAAAGTACAAAGAAGAGCAACCAAGTTAGTCAAGTCGATAAAGACCAAACCGTATGAGCTACGTCTTCACGAACTCAATTTGATTAGCCTAGAAGACAGACGTCTAAGAGGTGATCTAATACAAATGTACAAAATAGTTAATGGTCTTGAAGAAATAAATTTGATAAATGGTATTAATTACGCTACAACAACTACAATTAATCTGAGAAGAAGGCACAACAAACGATTAGTACGTGAGATCAATAAAAAAGGGTCACACCGCTACAATTTTCTATCAAATCGAGTAACTTCAGTTTGGAATGGTTTATCTGAAAATGCAGTGGCAGCGACTTCGACAAATAGTTTCAAGGGTTTCATTGATGAAGAAGTGTTTGGAATGTCACGAAGCAATTACTGCCAAAGCCTTAAAAAGGCTAAACGCTTAAATGCGTTGGTATAGACTTTGTCTATACCGCAGTGTAAACTAACTAACTAACTAACTAACTAACTAACTTAGCAAACCGATGAGCTCTTTGTTTTCTTCGTTTAGTTTTAAGATGTTGCTGTTTTACTTATACACAATTTCATTAATCGAAGTAAAGGATCTTTCTACTTTTTCAAAATTAGTTGTCTTTTTTTTTTTTTTTGATTAACTTCGAAGTCTTAAAAAAAAGATAGAAGGTTACTCAAATCAAATAAGAAAATGAAAATTTTACTTGATTTTGGAACCTTAAAAATCTGAGAATAATAAATAGTAGCATCGACCATTAAATGGGTGTTATCGGACTCATGAACAAACTTTATCATAGCACCTTTGATGAGTAAGAAAAAATTAAAAAAAAAAGGTATGTTGAGAAGTTTTATCTCAGATAATTCAGTCGACTCGACGATCTTTTTGATATCAAAGCTGCTTGGAACCTGATTGAGATTAATGTTATTTTTTACTGTATTTGGTCTTAAAATAAAAAATATATTTCTTGTTTATTAATTTTGTTTTTTTTTAACTAAATTTGTGTCAGTTTTACTAAATTTGTTATTCACAAGTATTAAGAGTCGATTGAGATTATGAAAAAGGTGTTTTTATTTCTATATTAAAAAAGATTGCAACCATTTCAACAAACTCTTCTTCTTCTTTTTTTTAACTGTTTAAACGTCAGTCTTTGAATCGCTACTTCTTTCGACTTCATATGTTCACTTATTGCTATTGGTGCTTGAGCATGGATATGTGTACAATTGTACACATACGTATTTTCATTATTCGAATAAACGAATAATCGTATATTCTTAAAATCGGTTAAGGTTCTAAAGGAATCTTTAAAATAATCGTATAATCGTAAAATCGGTAAAGGGTCCCAAGTAACTATTCAAATAATACATTTGTTGAATAAAGTTAAAGCAAAAGAAAATATTTTCGAATAACCCGATAATTTACAAAATCTTTTAAATAAAAAATTTGCCCGTATCTCGATTTTTCAATTTATGAATAAAAAACGGACAACATATCTCAACTTAATTAGATGCTGAAAATTGAAGCAGATGTCATACCGTAATCCCCCGCAAGGCTCCTCATGGGGGAAGTCAGGTTTAGACCCTTTGTTTCGGTTTTCGAAAAAGTAAATTAAGCAAATAGTTTTAACTTAACTGTGAGAAGTAAGACATTTTTTTTCTTGTCAAATATTCCCATTTTAATGCTAATGACGTGCATTGGGGAGGGGGGATTGTGCGGGGGATTACGGTACTTTAATTCTTTCGTTTTTTTGTTTTTTTTTTAATATAAATATGAAATAAATTTTAATTAGATTAAGTTTTATGAACTCTCAATTATATAAAAACAAAAACATTTAACATAGCTATCGAGACCGAAAATTACACCCTTAGCTCAAGCAAAAACAAAGTTGCAACTGAAAACTCGAAAATTATAGAAGCTCAATAAAAAAATGCTCACAACCCAGTCAAACAAAAAAAAAAGTGACATGCATTCCACATATATGTACATGTATGCAATATTTTTAATTTTTGTTTCATTTAATTTTAGATAAATTAATGAATTATAAAAAAATTTAAGTCTTCTTGTAAATCGGCTGATTAAAGTTTTATTAATTTTTTTTTCTTTAAATTGTTTTCTTATAGCTTCCATCAGAGTTACAAATCAACAAGCAAACAGAACCTTTTTTTGGGTAAACGAGACCTAAACTGAAAGTTTTATTTTCGTTTTATACATTTGTTCTGAACGAAGAGAATACCGAGCATAAACTTTGAAACTCTTAGTCCAAAAATTAGTAATTAAGCCTTTAAAGCCTATCAGATATTGAGGAATATTCATATCAATTTTAAATTCTTTCTTAGGATCAAAGGTTCATTGTTGCTAGTCCTTTGTCCCAAAAGGTATTATTTCATTTATTATGTCAAGATTTTTCCAACTAAGAAAGAATATTTTAAAAAGATTTATTGAAGTTTTTACCTAGTTTAAAAAACTTTTAACTGATAGAACTGTTTCTTAGATTAGAAACAAGAGTCTTAAAATTTAGTGTAGTTGCATTAACTTATTAAGCTTTGATTTTTCAAAAACTTTGCTCTTACTCTCATTAAAATGAAATTGACTTTCTTGCTTGATACCTTAGAACTTGAATTGCTTTGACTAGATTAAAAATTAATTGTAATTAAATAAAACCAAAAAAAATGCACTTCACATACATGTTACATAGGTGTATACTAAACTTTGAACATGAATGTTACATAAATGTATGTCTTAGCATTCACATGTATGCCACATAAAAGAGATAGAAATAATCTTATACATGTGACATAAAGCTTCCACATAGAATGTACATGAAATTTTGTTTGACTGGGAACCAAATTCTAAATACACCGATCAATTAAAACGAAAATCAATTCATGACCAATCATAAAACACCTCTAAATAATGTAAATATTAGTTAAAATCTTTGAAGTGTTACTTACCAACGAACCTCACACAAAAGCTGTCCTGTAAATAGCCAATTATTTACGATTTATTTTATTAAAATATTTAATTCTTATATTTAACCATTGTTTTTAATAAGTTTCGAACACGCTATCCACTACAGCACAACACCACTTAAGAAACTAAAAATCTACCAATCATTTAATCTTAAGAAAAGAATTTGTATCATTCCAACAAAGAGGTCAAATCGATGTTCACATTGTTCAGCTTTAATATGGATAAAGGAAGGTTCCCCTTTTTTTGGCATTTGTTGCGATAAGTGACCGTTTATTTACCACCTCTGAACCCATTACCCGAGTATCTTTACAATATTTTGACTGGCTCATCTTTAGATTCTCAAAACTGTCGATAATCGATTCGTTTATATAACAAAACATTATCATTTACATCAATTAATTATTATCAAACACTGATTAAAATCAGATCTAATGCAACATCATGTGTTAACACTTATCGTTTTAGAGGATCTGTTTACAATTTTTTATTTATTTTAAACCCGACAATTCTAAAAAGCCGTCGTTTTCATAAATATTCTAATACGATCCTAAGTTTCAATTACAATATCGAGCGAACAAATTCAATTCGATAGTTGATGTTAATATCTTTAAATGTCATCAAAATGCACTCAGAATGTGACTAAAGGTAAACGTTACAATTTACCGACAGCTCAAGAAATCGCTGTTCTAATTCCTAATAATGAGAACAGAAACATAAAAGACGATTTTATTGTTCATTGTAAAGATGGCTCAATTAAAAGAGTCGATGATAAATATGGGTTTTCAGAAACCCTTCATAACGTGTTGATGTTCCCTAAAAGAGAACAAGTTTGGGAGATAGAGGCATATCCAAAACAAAATAATAAGAAAAATTTAAAAAAATTCTGATGACGATAATATGAGGAAAAAAGATATTCTCCCATCTACAGTTATTGAGATCCTCGACTTGCCTGGAATTAAAAATAAACTTCTTGAGCTCTAAGCCCCAAATGATAGACCTGACTTATTAGTCCGCGTTTTCAGAACTATGCTAAAAATACTAATTGACGACTTGACAAAAAATAAGGTTCTCGGTGAAGCTATTGTTCACATCTATGTTGTTGAGTTTCAAAACTATAATTATTATATCGCAATGAATATGGATCTATGAAATGGTCTACCCGATTAATTATCAAAGATTAATGCAATCATCTGATCCAGCCTGAGATAGCTTTTAATAATTTCAAGGGGAAAAAAGTATATATACCAAATATTCCACTTGTTCCATCGGACACATGACTCCTATTTTAAGAGAAACCAATTTTCAATTAAACCAGCCTTTGTAATCACAATAAACAAATCACAAGGACAAACACTTAAGAAAGTTGGAATTTACCTAAATTAACTAGTGTTTACAGATTGACAGTTATATGTAGCATTTTCGAGAGGATCAGATTTTGAGGACAATAATATTAGTTTAGACAAAAAATCGAAATTTAGCAGTAACGTTGTTTACAAAGAAATTTTTAATATTCATAAATTTTGAATTTACAAAAGAAAAATTGAAAAAACAGCTATTTACTATGAAAATAAATTATAAAAATTTGAATTGCATTGAATTTCTTTGTCTTAATTATTTTTAGCAAAAATTAAATTTGCTAAATATAATTAATTTATTTTGCTATGAAAAATCTACTTTAAAAAAAATTGATTTGCTTTGAAACAATCCTCTTTTAACGACTGGTAGGACTGGTTGAGATGGGTCCAACCAGTGGTTTCTGTCAATATTTCGAAATAGATCCATTTCTCATCGCAAGTAATTATCTCTAGTTTTCTACAGATTCCGATACGATGCTGAATATCAAAAGGTGTCAAATCTTTTGGAACAACTCGGCAGGGTCGATCAACTTAAGGTGACGATCCATACCCCTTTTTCCTTCGAAGGCTAGTATCCCAATTTTTCAACCTATTGAACCAAACTTGTGCCTTTCTTACTTTTTTAGATTTCTAAGATCTAAGAGCTTTCTTCACGTAGGTAAAATCAAAAGGTTTATTTTTATAAATTCAAAGAGTTTAAAAGAGCGAATAGTATCAAAACTCCAAGCTTTTCATTTCAATCATTTAATCTTTAAAGATTTCGAGGAATCATTGAATGATTTGCCAACTTCTAGCTCTCCAGGAGATGTGGGGATTCATACAAAAATTCTAGCAAAGATTACAGTTACAGTTTATTTTTTGAATTTTACCTGTAAAAATAATGCTTGGTAACGGTTAAAAAATTTACTTTACACAAACTATAATTGAATTTTGGAAACTAAACACATATTTTATTTCTTAACAAAAATGACTTCACCGTACGATCAAAGACACAAAAAAACGAAACAAAAGAACAAAATTGAAGATTACGAAGAAGAAGTGCATCCTCGTTTTGCAAGATCACCAAAAGAGCTACCAAGAGGATTTCTAGATAAAAATGGTTCATACCGAAAATCGAATCGATCCCGATCGCCCCGAAATTATTCAGATGATGACATAAGCCCAACAATCCCAAACGGTTTTTCATCAAAAGACCTTCTTAATCGAAAGGAAACAAAAGATTTTAAGCTTAATAAAAGGTATAATGATGAGTATCGTCAAACTGAATTGGATGATGGTATTATCCCAAGTGTACCAAGCTCATTTTCTACTGATAAATTACCCCATGATTACAGACGAACCTACAAAGACGAAGAAACTCAAAATGAACACTCAAGACCAAGAACTAAAAAATACGAAGGAAAATATGAAGAAAAAAGAAGTGAATTAGACGATGGAATAATTCCGAGTGTACCAAGAAGTATTGGAAAATTACCTGATATATACGAACGAAATTCTCGAACTACAAAAAAATTTGAAGGAACCTATAATGAAAGAAAATTGAGTGAATTAGACAACGGAATAAGTCCAAGTGTACCAAGGTCATTTTCAACTGAAAATTTACCTTTTAGAAAAAATACCAAAAAATTCGATGGAAGATACGATGAAAAACAAAGTGAATTAGACGATGGACTTGTTCCAAGTGTCCCTCGTTCTTCAAAGTACGCTAATTTACCGAAAATTAACGAATCCGAGAAAAAAATTGACCCAAAAAAAGGAAATATTTTTGTAAAGTTTTTTTCTAAGATTAAAAATTCAAAATCTTTTTTGGCTTGTTGTATAATCAACGTTTTTCTAACTATTTCAACAATTGTACTCTTAATCCTAACTATTGGTAAGTAATAAAATTGGTCAATTATAGCTTTAAATTTTTTTTTTTAAGTTTATGGAGTTCGATCATCAAGTTGGGAACAAAGTTCAATGACGACAAATCTAATTCTTTATAATTCATCGAGACCATTTCAAAATTATTTATGTTCAATGCCTATATGTCAAAATGGAGGAATATGTAATGAATATTATAGTAATTTTGTTTATTGTATGTGTCCGATGAATTATTCAGGAGCTTATTGTCAATTTTTTACAAATACAACCATTGGATCAAATTCATCATGCCACAGTTATCCTTGCTTAAATGGAGGGTCTTGTTTTCAAAATTCGACTGATTTTTTATGTATCTGTGGACACGAATTTACAGGTTTTTTATGTCAGAATAATACAACAAATACGACAAACATTTAATTCATCATGTGTGGAGACTATTGTTTCTTTTTACTAAGGTTTTATAGTTCAAGGCCATGTGAAGTTCTGTCCCAAAATACCAAGAATTCCATGACTACAAAAGGAACATTTTAAATCTTTGCAGAGATGGATTTAATTGATAAGTAATAATGTCTTGATACAAGGAGCGCTTGTGCATAACTCTGCAACTCTAATTGGGCAGTTTCAGTGAAAACAATTAAATGCGCAATTGCAGACTTTTTCACAAGCGCTCCCTGAATCAAGAGATCAATTCTTATAAATAGTATCCATTTCTGCAAAGATTTAAAATGATCCTTCAGTTATAATGAAATATTTTTTGATCAGTTTGGGATTTTGGGACAAAACTTCACATAGTCTAGTTCAAACTGTTCTAAACTAAAAAAATTTTCAAAATTAAAGATTTACACTAAAAATTTATTATTCTATTCACTTTGATCTTAATTTTGGCTTTTTTTCAAAAATCTTCTAAAGATCAAACAAATTCTTGTCTCACTTAACCACATCCAAATTATCAATAACACAAAAACAATACTTATTAAACCATACAGAACAATATTCATATTTTTTCGTGCATTTTTTATAGACTCATTTTGTTCCATTGCTTCTGATAACATTTCAATTGGTTTCACATAACTCTCTGTTATAGTAAATACATTTTTACTACTCTCTGTCTCATTTGATACATCATGTAAACTTTTTGTCTCAGTTGTAATTGTTGTCGTTGGTGTCTCAGTCGTTGGTTCAGTCGTAGTTATTGTCGTTGTTGTAGTAGCTGTTGTTGTTGTTGTTGTTGTAGTAGTTGTTTTTGTTGTGGTAGTTGTTGTAGTAGTTGTTGGTGTAGTTGTTGGTGTTGTGGTAGTTGTCGTTGTTGTAGTAGTTGTTGGTGTAGTTGTTGGTGTTGTGGTAGTTGTCGTTGTTGTAGTAGTTGTTGGTGTAGTTGTTGGTGTTGTGGTAGTTGTCGTTGTTGTAGTAGTTGTTGGTGTAGTTGTTGGTGTTGTGGTAGTTGTCGTTGTTGTAGTAGTTGTTGTCGTTGTTGTCGTTGTTGTGGTAGTTGTTGATGTTGTTGTAATTTCACCCAAATGCAAATTACAAATAATTTTCCACGATGACTCATTAAACTCATTTCCATAATAATTATTTTTAAACATTTCATAAACCATCGGCACATCTTTTAAAACTTTTTTTTTGTTAAATTTTTGATTAATTTTAGCAAAATGAGAAGTTATAAAATTTTGAACCCTATAATCATTAACATCAAAATTAGATATACTAAAACCTTTAATTTTGACACGTTCGGTATGACGAAGACAAATAAGATCACGTGATTGATAAGATTTGAACAAGTACAACCCTAAAACAAGATCATTGATTCGAATTGGACATGGTTTTTTAGAAAAAGTCATGTCTTTGTACATAAAATTAGGATCTTCTTGATGACCGATTATAAATTTTTGTATTTCCATATCCGGTCCTTTCAATTGTGGTGATCTAGTTAAATTATTACGGTCAAAATCGATTACCAATTTACCCACTGTTGACTCGAACTCAATCTCTGGTGGCATTTGCATTTGATTCCAAGTTAAATTTAATAGACTTAAATAATTTGAATTGAATTTAAGAATAGTTGACATGTTGATTAAAAAATTTTGTGACACATCTAATACTTTAAGTTGTGTTAACTTTTCAAATGATGAATTTATAAATCTTAAACTATTTTTGTGAAAATCTAAGACCTCAATGTTGATTGGTAAATGTTCGATGCGTATATTTGAAATTTGATTTCGAGGCATGTAGAGTTCAATTATTTGAGTATTGTATATTAATGGAATCTCTTTGAGATTTGTGTGTTGAATTTTAAGAGTTTTTGTTTGATCTAAAAAATTAAAATCGTGTATAATAAACGCTGATTTGTCACGAAATCTTTCAAGTTCGACATAAAGTTTTGGTTTTTTTAACATATTAATGTAACATTCTTTTATCAAATTTGTTCGTATTTCAAGTGAAGAGCCGTTCATATACAAATGATCTTTACGATTTTGACAATCGAATGCGATTGTGTTAAATGCCAATTTAATTGAGAATAGAATTAAAATAAATTTGAACAAAATCATCACAACAAAAAATACAAATTAAAATAAAAATAAAAAATTTTAAAATTTTTGAAAATTTATTTATTGATTTTTTTTTATTTTTATTTTATAAATCCATGGAGTTCAAAATTTTTTTTTCCATGGAGTTATTAATCTTATAGTTGATTAAGGCTTTGAAGATAATTAAATTGATACTCTTAGAATTATACAAATTTGCCCTTATTTTAAGTCACAGCGAATCGCGAGTCCCAATACGATGACTTTCAAAGTAGTTCTAGTACAGTCGACTCTCGTTAATTCGGATGAAAATAGCCCTTCGAATACTTCATACGGATTAAATTATACGATTTAACGAATCAATTAGTAAATAGGCTTGACTTCGATATAGAGCTTTAAATTTGCCAGAATTCTCCTCATGTTTCATAAATTAATTCAAATTAATCGGGCAAAACTTTTTTTCTGTCTTATTTTACAGTAAAACATTAAATAATACATAAGTCAAAAAAAAAGTTTAAGAAATTTTTAATATTTTGTAATAAACGGATAAAAATATACAGTATGTCTAATAAATTTAGAAATTAAGAAAAATAAAATAAAATTATTAATTTAATCATAAATCTTAAAATAATTAAAACTTATCGGACTAAACTAACCATTGTAGATATTTTCATCAGCTATCTTTTGATATGTCGGAAATCCCAAACAAATATTCCAGTCACTCCTAATTTTGTCTCTAACTTCCCAGATGAAAATTAAGTAAAAAATAAATTGTCTATAAATTTTAGAAATTTGATTTTCGTAGAAAATTAAACCACACCCAATCTATCCTTGAGATTTTTTTTTTTTTGGGAATGTCAGAACAGCTCTTAAAATTAATATTGAAAAGCACTCCAATATAAATACCATGTACTTAACATTAAAAATCGCTGAGTTCCAAAACCTATACAGTATTTCTAATTTTACCATAAAAATGGGTAAAAAAAAAGTAACCGAGGGCCAAAGACGGCAAATAATTGGTCTGTTAAAAGACAAGACCAAGTCTCAAAAAATAATAGCGGAGTTAGTTGGTGTTTCCGAGAAATGCGTCTTTACAACCAAGCGAAATTATAAAATCACTTCCAGTTGCAAAGAATTACCAAGGTCTGGTAGACCACCAAAGCTTACCAGTCGTGATGAATCATACATTTTTAGAAAGGTCAGAGTCAACCCTTCGATCAGCTATAGGCAATTAGCTGCTGACTTTGGTTCTACATTTGATGAGGTTAGAGTTAACAAAGACACCATAAGAAAAATTCTATTGAATGTTGTAGTCCTTATTATGACTACATCTACTTTCCAAAAGAGTATTAACTTTTGCTGTGTATACTTGAAAACTATACAGTTAACGACTGAATAGATTTCAAGTATAAAATCACAGTGTATAATTTTGAATAATTTAGTTTTTTCGAAACCTCACTTATTATTTTTTCTTTATTTTCTTTATAATTTGTAAAGGCTAGAAGCGGCCATTTATTAATAAACTATTATAATTTAATTTATTTTGTTTATTTGTCCCTTCTCTTAGGTCCTTTCCCCATCTTCTGATTTAAAGACAAGTAAGCCGATACTTGATCTTTAAAATTGGCGTCCCTAGGTGCTAAAAATTTCTAATTTTTTCTTCACCATAAAATCACGTGCTTTAAGATATACTTTAATTTACATTAAAGTTTAAACACGTGAGAAAATTAATTACATTACAGGATTATCTTATCGATATATCCTATTTAATCATATCTTTCCTTATCTATTTTTGTAAAGTTCTTTTTCCTTTTTCTTTCAAAAATGGTAAATGGTCCAATCGATCGAATCACGGTGTTGGCAATGATGTTTTTTACTTCGATAGTCCCATCGAGCGTTTTGGCGATACTTGGCCTCAATCAACAAACTTTCACAGAACGTGTTGTTTCAATTATACACCGTTCAGTCATGTATACTTTCTATTATGGTTATGCAGTTGTCGTTAGCATACCAAGAGAAACAGCCTGTTTGATTGGTATTATCACAGTGCTGATATTAGTGTTCAAATTTTTCAAAAAGGGGAGGCACTCCACGTCGAGCTCCAACTCCCACAACTTTAACGTTTATAATACCATGCAACTTGATTCATCACGGAACAATTCGACCGTGCAAGGTACAAGTGGAAGCAACATGGTAAATAAATCAATCAAGGTTCCAGACATGTTCAGAGAAGGCATGGACCTTAACTCATGGTTGATACAATTAGAAATTTATCTGAGATATTTTGACAAGTCCGAATGGGTCGATATTGCTATTAGTTATATCGAGAGCAAAGTTCTTAGAAGAGTTCGTAATTTAAACGATCTCATACAAAAAAAAGTTCCATTTGATGAATTCAAATCGATTTTAATCGAGGCTTTCACAGTGAAACAAAAAGAATTGGAGAAGAATTTTGAGATGTTGACACAGTATAGACAATCGCCTAAAGAATCAATTGTATCTTTTGGAGAGTCAGTTAGTCGAATGGTCAAAAAAATCTTTCCAAATGTTAGTGACTCGGAAGACATTGATAAGGTTATGCAAGAGAGATTTGCAGCAGGTCTTTTGAATCAAAGATTACGTGAAACCGTTCGTTCAAAAATGTTAAAAATGAGAAACACAAAGAAGGACGAGTTATTCAAATTACACGATTTGATCGATTATGCCGAGTGTAAGAATTCGAGCTATGAAACATCGAGTCAAAGTGATGGTCGTTTTGTATCGAGTGAGAGTGATAATTCTGCTCAACCGAAGAAACTTCAATTTCAAACACAAACGAACCAGAATTACAAACCCAATAATGGGTACAATAAAAACTTAAACATATCACTCAACAATGAGTTTAATCATCAGGACACCCAAATTCACAGTGTTCCTCAAAACATTCAATCCGAACACCCACAACAATCGAATCAAGTTTTATTGTTTAAACAAAGAAGCAGAAGGGCTTCGAAACAAAACGTTCCGTTAAGAGGTCAAGCCATCTTCAATAATACTCTCGTGAGTTACATGTGTGACAGTGGGGCAGATTTATCAATAATTGATGAGAGGACATACCGGCTGATCAAACGACATGACCCTAAAACAGTGTTAGAAGAGTATCAAGATGGTAAGCTGTATTCTGCTAGTGGTGAGATCCGCGTAATAGGCACGTTAAAATTAAAACGTTGTTTAATATCACCACAACAAAATCTCAAAAACACAAAAATATTAGTGACCGAGAATATATCCGGCTATCAATGCGTCTTGGGTCGAGATATTATAAATCGTTCACAGGATCTAAAACGAAGATTTGATGACTTCAGAAATTTTTTCAATCAAATCTCTGATGGTGTATTGGAAGTGTTTAGTCAAGAAATGGAAAATCGTCGATTCCGTAAACAATTGAAAAATTGTCACAGTGACGCTAAAACAAGTCCAAAGACTGAGAGTCAAATCAACTTAATCAAATACGTGTCCAACGAACCAAAAACACGAAAGACAAGACCATTTCGAAATTCTAATGTCGAACTTTTCTATAATAATAATATTATCGTAAACAAGAAGCATACGAATCAAGATCGTAAAACTTCTGATACAAATCGTAGACTCACAGTGAAAAATAACGAACATCAAACAATTAGTGAGACTGATCGTTGTTCCGCTAGTCGAACTGAGAACGAAGAAATACGAACAAATTCCAAGCGAATTAGCGCTCACAGTGATTCTTCAAAAATGTTCAAGTCGATTTTTAGAAACAACCACAACCGAACCGATAAATTTCAAATTTCAAATCTAAAAGCCTCAACGTTAGAGGATACGAATAGAATGGATATTTGTCAAATCAACGAAAGAATGCTCAACTCAAGTCATAGAAAAACAGTGATGATGGTTAAAATCAAATATCACCGTGCTGGAGATTGAAATTTATAAATTTAATAATTTTTCATTTTTTTTTGTAAAAAACTAAAATTAGGGGGGAGGGGAATGGTCAAACAATTAACGACCATTTAAATTCAATTAATTAATTGTAACTCTTTCTCTATCAATTTTTGTATTCTTTTTCTTTTTCCGGTTAATTTTTCAAACTCAGGGGGGAGGTATGTTGTAGTCCTTATTATGACTACATCTACTTTCCAAAAGAGTATTAACTTTTGCTGTGTATACTTGAAAACTATACAGTTAACGACTGAATAGATTTCAAGTATAAAATCACAGTGTATAATTTTGAATAATTTAGTTTTTTCGAAACCTCACTTATTATTTTTTCTTTATTTTCTTTATAATTTGTAAAGGCTAGAAGCGGCCATTTATTAATAAACTATTATAATTTAATTTATTTTGTTTATTTGTCCCTTCTCTTAGGTCCTTTCCCCATCTTCTGATTTAAAGACAAGTAAGCCGATACTTGATCTTTAAAATGAAAAAAAAATTCAATCGTATGTTGCTATAAGAAAACCCCTATTGACATTTAAAGACAGACTAAAAAGGCTCAAATGGTGTAAAGAACGACAAGATTGGACAATTCAAGATTGGTCTAAAGTGATTTTCAGCGATGAGTCATATTTCGAGGTCCTAAACCGAAAATCAAGAGTATTTGTCAAAAGATTCGCAAATGAGAAGTATCATCCGAAGTTTTGTTTACCAAGGCTACAGAACGGTGGAGGTTCTGTAGGAATTTGGGGTTGCATTAATTACAATGGAACTGGGTGCTGCACTATTTATACTGGCCGAATAAACCAGTTTGTCTACAAGAAAACCCTGGAAAATGAATTATTGCCATCAGCCGAGCTATTTTTCGAAGAAGGACAAGATTGGATTTTCCAACAAGACGGGGCAAGCGCTCATACCGCACACTCCATTCGAAACTGGTTTGAAGAGAAACAAATAACTGTACTTCCCTGGTTTCCTAGATCCCCAGATCTCAATCCTATCGAAAACTTGTGGTCATATATTGACCATAAATTGGTAAAAACTAAGATAACGTCAATTGAGATAAAATTTTCATCAAAAGTACTCATAATTTTAAAAATACTTCGAATCAAAAGTTTTAAAATTTAAACCTATCATATTGTAGAGCGTTTAATATTGTTTAATCTAACATGTAATATGAATTAAAGTTCTTCTTCTTCATTCGAACGCTGGTTTACAACATTCGGCGACATGTTTCTTCCAAAGTGTGCGGTTTGTTGCTAGTCTCTCAACTTCCATTCTTGTTACCTCGTAGTTCGCCGGGAAAAGTAGTTGACAGATGTATTTGAAATAGGTTGTTGATTTTCTTCAACGCTTGATTGTGCCTTTAGTTGTATCAGGCTCATAGAAAAGAGAGATCTTTGCGGGATCCTTGTCTGATCTTCGTAAAGCTAGGCCAACCCAGCCCAGTTGTCTTTGTCTGAGCTTCTCAACAACTGACTTTTGACTTACCATTTGATATACTTCTTCGTTCGAGACCTTGTCCAGCGGCTTAATGTCCAACCACATTCTTTAGCAAGTTGTAGCGAAACTGTTTAACTTCCTCTCTATTTCTTTTGTTACGATCTAAGTTTCGCTTCCATACAGAAGCACTGAGATGACCGTTGCTTCATAGATGTTGGCCTTTAATTTAACTGGTACGTGACTTGCTTTCCATATCTTTTCCATTTTCCAATAGGCAGCCCATGCGAGTGATCTTCGATGGATAAAATCAGCCTCGCAGGTCTTAAGTTTTGAGCCAAGATACTTGAAGTCGTCGACTCGCCGGATCTCGTGGTTCCCTAGTTTTAGGCTGGTGGTTGCTTCATCTCCATTCACACTTTCTTTTGTTTTAAAAAAAATGAGCCCATATGGCTGCAGCTAGACATGGATCTAGTAATTCATAGCAATAGAGTCAACGACTTTATGCTCATTCAGCGGCTAACCCGATAGAGTTCGAATTTCCTAATAAGGTAGCATAAAAAATATTTAAAAAATTTTATTAAAACCAAATTATTTTTAAAAAGCTTAATTAAATAAATATTTGCGTACGATATTGACTTTCAAACGAAAATTTATCTCGGGTATAAAAAAAGAAGTATTTCGCAACTCATTTAATTTTAAAAATACAAAAAACGAATTTATAAAAATGAAACTCTTTATCCTTTTTCTAACAATTTGTGCATTAACACGTAATTCATTTCAAAATGATTCAATATGTTCATTAAACATTTGTCAAAATGGTTCTAAATGCATTGAAAATGAAAGCGAAAACACGGCTTATTGTGAATGTTCAAATGGCTTTACAGGAACATTTTGCACAGAACCTGGAATATTATCTAAATGTCCAAGTACAGTACCAAAAGATATATGTGGAGACAAAATTTGTTTTTTTAATTCTAAAGGTATCGTTGTTTGCGTTTAATTAAATTATTTAGAATAAAATTATCTCATCAAAATTGAAAATGTATTTTTTGGATTAAATGTGAAAGTTTTAATTGCCTATCCCCGATAAGACCTCATGGTGCTTATTTGGCATACCCTACAATTTATTCGATAACACGCTGTCAAAATAACTTAGTTTTGACGTTCGGGGAAAAAATACAAAGAAATTTTTTTTTAATTTTATTTATCAATGAGTAATACAAAGATACTACATTCAATAGAACATCTTGTTTCGTTTTTGCACATGAAAAAAAAAGCTTATATCATTTCAGTTTATTCTCATTTTTGCAAGTTTATTTCAATTCAAACTACATCATTTCAACTAGTTATTGAATAATCCATTTCAACTATAAAATGAAACATAAACAAGTTTATTGTTTATAAATCTAAAATGGATGTTGACTTAAGTGATTTTGATTCGGATATTGAATAATCTTTTGATTCGTCCCACTACGATTCTTCCTTTGACCAAGATGACGATAATCCATTTGAGCGTTTTATTATTTGGATACTCACTACTTGGTTCACGATGATCAATCATACAAATATAATCAAAAAAACAAAAATGGTACAAAAAACTACATTTGTAATTTCAAAAATGCATCGAACTGTTGTGCTAGTTTGACATGTGATGGCGACAATAAAATAACTCATATAAATGAAATACCGGATCATAACATATTTACTTATAATGACAAACAAATTTTCATGGCAATTGGGAGAATGAAATTAAGATGTGACAGTGAATTAACACCCATAACTCAAATATATGAAGATGAAATAAACGACTTAACTCGCTATATCAAAATTGAAGTTATCGCTGAGTTAATACCAATAATCATTAGGCTTGAACGTATCAGCTAACTTTTTACCAAAAATATCACATTTTTCCTCGTCCAATTCTATTTCCCGGCCCTGTATAATCAATGTAGGAATTTTGGATTTACTACTACAGTTCCTAAATCTGTTAATTCTTTTCCAATAGAATCTAGATAGGGATTTGTTTCTTCTTGTGAACTCAGTCCAGTTTTCATCTCTAAAGGCCTTTAACATTAATTTAAGTTGTGCTGTGGCTTTATTAAACTCGGTTTTATGACTTGTACTCCTTGTACTAAAATAAAGGCGTCTAATTTTTCTTCTGCTTCTCATCATTTTTAGAAGATCAGCGGGTAGTCTTTGCCTAAAAACTTTGGACCCTAATTTTGGAATTGCTGCCTGTGCAGCATCAAGTATTTTCTTGGAAATCTCATTGCACATTAAATTTAAATCTCCTTTGAATTCAATATTTTGTAAGGCATCCAGTGTATATCTAAAGTGTTCCCAATTTGCTCTTTTATAGTCGAAAGATGAAACAGAGTTTAGGTTTTTGACTTTTTTCTCTAATGAAAACGCGGTCCTAATCGGCAAGTGATCACTAGTCATGTCATCATTAGACTCCAAAGCCAGTGACGAACTCCATAAGACTGGACGACACCAGGAAGAGGTCAAGAACTCACTATTAAATCTCCGGTATGTTATGGTCTTATCATTTATTATTGACAGAGGTAATTCTTGAAGTACCCTTTCAATCTGATCTTTGTTCCTATTGTTATTTTTACACCCAAAAATTACAGACTTTGAGTTAAGATCTCC
Source organism: Brachionus rubens (assembly GCA_022207745.1). NCBI lineage: Eukaryota > Metazoa > Rotifera > Eurotatoria > Ploima > Brachionidae > Brachionus > Brachionus rubens. The sequence goes on from JAJVHD010000005.1 coordinate 3,983,652, forward strand.
TCCAATTACAATATTTTCTCTGATCAAACAAATTTTCTTAAAAAAGTCGAATGGAAGCTCTTGATCAGGGGGGTTATAAAGTGTAGCAATTGAAAGTTTTTTATCCTTTAGTTTAACAACAATACAAAGAACATCGAGATTTTGAATAGTAACTTGGTTGAATCGTTGTAAAAGCTACCCCAAGACAAGCCGTTTATATTTCAACAGGACAATGCACCATGTCATAGAGCCAAAAAAGTAGTCGAATGGTTTCTGATCGAATTATAGAGTGTCTAAAGTGGCCAGCTAACAGTCAAGATTTAAACTGCATCGTAAACTTATAAGTTTACGATGCAGTTTATGCAAAAGCATGCAAAAGAATCGTACCAGAAATCCTAAAAAGAGTGCCTAGAAGTGTAACCGAGAATCTAGTTGACTCAATGCCAAGAAGAATTAATGAATGTTTGGAAAATAGGGATGGCGTGACTCGTTATTGACCTTTTTTTCCCTAAAATGTGAATCTTTCTCTAATTTTTTCACAATACTGTGTAAAGACACACATCGTTGATTCGGCGTTTTACCACAGTTGGTTGAGTTTTACCTTCTAGTTTTCAACTGGAATTAGATGCTTTGTTCTCAATTTTATTTCGGTAAAACTAAACAAACTCTATAAAAATTCTAAATTTTTGCGACATATTTCGATCATTTTTTTCCGTTGTTCTTCATTCAGCTTATTGGGGACTCAATACGAAGACAATTTACATAAATTGTGATCGTGCAAGATTACCCCGATTGATCTACGACCCAGACCAGTCTCAGCTAAAATTATATTCTCGGGTATTATCATTTAGAAGTCAATATTTGTAGATTTAGTAGTTATAATCAGTGAAAGTAAATCAAAGACCTATTGACAGACAGCTGCTTTGGCTCGGACACGCGTTTGGTAGAAACAAAAAAAACCCCGTCAAAATTAACGCCAAAGACCAATAGAAAATTATTTTAGCGTAGAAAAAAAAAGTTAAGGAAATTCGAAATTTTTGTGCTATCTGAATTTGTCATTTTTGAAATTAAAACCGTAATCTACGACCTCGGAAACCTAAAAAAATAAATTTAGGAAGCAAAATGGGGATAAAAATTCAAGAATTTTACCCCTCCTCCGCCGCCATTTGTAGCTTAATGAAATGATAAGGTGCTTAACTTAAACATTTAATATGAAATCATTATTGGAAAAACATATTTTTGATCTGGAAGTACCATCTGAACGCTAAAAAGCTCCCATTGATGCCGGTACCGAAGGAAAAAACTCCAGGAAGTCATCCTCGGGCGTAAACGGTTAATAAAGGCAGTCAAATTGTATGCAGTCCCAGGTGTCACTTTTCACCCCAATTTTTTTTTCTACGTTAAAATATGCGAAATTCTTAACAATAAGCATTTAAAACTCCATCATAAGTTGCCTATTATTGTACTAACTAAACACCACCAAAACGTCTGAATTCAATCCTTTAATTGTATTTTTAGGTCTTAAAACATAACCAAGTTATTTGTCTTAATCCTTTACTTGTTGCCTTTGATGGACCATCTTGAAAGAAACACGACAATCTGAATTCAATATTTTGTTCGTAAACCCATTTGAGCTCGCCATACGCCCAGTATCGACCAAATATGTAGACCTTTTTTCACCGTTTTCTTCCGGGAATTCCTATAAAAGGCATTGTGAAGTTTAGTACAAAAAAACAGAACAATTTTGAAAAATTGAAATAATTTTTATTCTGTTGGCCTTATGATGAATCTGCTCATGTAACAAAGTGTAACAAACTTTGTTACACCATTGGACAACCTCTGCTAAATTTATGCAAAGTCTCTGCAAAATGCACACTATTTAAAAGTATTATAACTAAATGCGCAATTAGACTGCAGAGTTTTTGCAGAGTTTGCTGAATGGTGTAACAAAGTTTGTTACACTTTGTTACATGCGCAGATTCATCATAAGGCCAACAGAATAAAAATTATTTCAATTTTTCAAAATTGTTCTGTATTTTTGTACTAAACTTCACAATGCCCTATAAAATTTTTCTTCTGCTGATTTCGGTATCGGCGTCAATGGGAGCTTTTTAGCGTTCAAGTTGTAAATTTTTGATTTTTTATCCCCATTTTTCCTCCAGAGAACGGTTCTGATGTCAAAAATGACAAATGATCCTTATCCATTTTTTTAAAAACGAGAATAAAACAAAAAAGGAGAGTTGGTAAGTTGAAAAAAAAAGTAAGTTGAAAGTAAACATTAAATAAGCTGTCAGAAATACCTAAAAGCGAATTACGACTATAAACTGTTGAGCTTAAATAAGAAAAAATAAAAATCATTCTTATTTTAATTAAATGTCTGTGTACAGTAAAAATTTTGCCAATCTTATAAAGGTAAAAAAAATACGAAGAATTGAATTGAAACCCTCTAAAATCATGATTTTACATTTAATGATTGTTTCAACTGTTTGTTTAAGACAAAATAATTTCATAATTTTTTTGTGTGTTCAACTTGTAAACAAAAAAAATGTTCAATCAATAACTTTATTTTTGAAATGAGTTATGATTTTTCAAGTCCATATAGTCAATTGTTTAAAACTAAAGTACGCAATAATAAAATCAAAAGCTTAAATGAAGCATTAAAAATAAGTGAGTCTCTAATTATTTGACTATTAAAAACAAGGGTCTTCTCATGTTTAATCACTGTAGTAAGGATTTTCTAAGAATATACGATTCTAAGTAAACCCAAAGCATTTTTAACTTAAGTTGAATAATGGATGAATAAAAAAAATTTGCAGCTTCGATATACTTTAAAACTTAAACATATCAGTGAGAAATTTTTTCTATTTTTCTGACCCCTGTTTTTCAAGGCATCCTTTAAAAACAACACCCATCGACAATGCATAAAAACAACACCGGGTGTAAATCACAATGTTGTAAATTTTTGATTTTTATCCCCATTTTTCCTCTAGAGAACGGTTCTGAAATCACAAACATTAAATAAATATTTGATTTTTTTCCCTTTATGACCTAAATTTTCTAAAACACCCTTTTCCCAAAAAAAAATTTTTAATACACCCAAAAACATCCCTCTTACTTTTCAGATACACCTACAAACTGATGTCATTTTCGGATAGAGAATGAAAAGATCTATTAGGAAATGTGGTTCGTTTACTTCACTTCCACCGAATTAAATGCTCTCGGTACCCGTACCGTACCGGATCGTACTAAAAACGTAACCTCACCACCCTTTTCCGAGAAAAAAAGTGATTTAGGTATTATATTTTTGGATTTTAGATAACGTAAAGGCGCGATTTTTGCGACATGTCGTTATAATCGAATTTCGATTTTAACGACATGTCGTAGAAATCGCGCCTTTACGTTAGCTAAAATTCCGTGTCCGGATTTTAGTGACAACCAAAAATGTAGTCAGATTTGGCTTAAATATGTTTGTTTCAAAAGTAGGTTTGGCCAGAAAAAGAGATCACAACCATATGCAAAGGTGTGTTACTAAATCATTAGAGAGCATATTTTTTGAAAGGTAAAAGGTTGATTATGATATATCAGCTGAAAGCTAAGAGTCTGTATTTAATGCTGGGATATTTTTCCAATAATACTTAACTTCAACCGAATTAATGGAGTTTTTTTGGGAAGGGTGTTTTAGAAAATTTAGGTCATAAAGGGAAAAAAATCAAAAAATTATTTAATGTTTGTGATTTACATCCGGTGTTGTTTTTATGCATTGTCGATGGGTGTTGTTTTTAAAGGATACCTTTTTCAAAATAAATGTAATAATTTGAATAATTCTTTTATTAAAGCTGAACCAAGCGATGATCGTCAATATGATCAATTTTATGTCAAAACCGAAGCTACAACTCCACGTACATCAAGACAAAGGGTTCAGTCAAATAAATTAAGACTTTTTAACGCTTTAAAAGGCTACGAGTCTCCTGAAAGTGAACATGAAGAAGTAGTTCCAAATTTTCCTAGACCATTTTCAGCCAAAGATTTAGATAAACAGAGGCATGTTGATTCATCACAAACACATGATGGAAAGTCATTATCGTCTGAACGGTCTAAAGGAAAAATAAAAAGATATAATGAGAGACAAAGCGAGCTTGATGAAGCTGTGGTACCGAGTATACCAAGTAAATATGGAAATTTACCAAAAATAAGTGCAAAAAATTTTCGAGATGATTTAAGTGATGATGAAAGTGACTTAAAAACAAAAAAAAAGACTAAAAAGTTCGAAGGGAGATACCAAGAAGGACAAAGTGAACTGGATGACGGGATAGACCCCAGAGTCGCTGATCCAGTATCCTACGGAGGTCTACCCCAAGGACGAAAGAAAACTAAAAAGTTCGAAGGGAGATACCAAGAAGGACAAAGTGAACTGGATGACGGGATAGACCCCAGAGTCGCTGATCCAGTATCCTACGGAGGTCTACCCCAAGGACGAAAGAAAACTAAAAAGTTCGAAGGGAGATACCAAGAAGGACAAAGTGAACTGGATGACGGGATAGACCCCAGAGTCGCTGATCCAGTATCCTACGGAGGTCTACCCCAAGGACGAAAGAAAACTAAAAAGTTCGAAGGGAGATATAATGAAACAAAAAGCGGGTTTGATGGTGGAATAACACCAACAGTGGCTAAAACAACTTCATTCCCTGGCATACAGGACTTTGATGATAATGACGATATTAATATTAAAAATACCAAAAAATTCGATGGTAGATACCAAGAAAATAGAAGTGAACTAGACGATGGTCTTGTACCAAGTGTCCCTAGAGGTCTTGGAAAATTACCTGATATTAATAAGAAGTATACTCGAGATGAAGAAATTGAAACAGAAAAAAAGACTAAAAAGTTTGATGGAAAATACAAAGAAAATCGAAGTGAATTAGACGATGGGTTGGTACCTAATGTTCCAAAGGGTCTTGGTAACTTTCCAGAAAATAATCGAGATCAAGCGACTGAAGTTGATCATACAAAGAAGGTTAATAAAAAATTTGATGGAAGATTTAATGAAATTCGAAGCGAATTGGACGATGGTGTTGTTCCAAATGTTCCGAATCCTCTTTCATTAAAAGGTCATCAATTTATATCTAAATTAAAAAAATCAAAAACACTTTTAGTAAGTGTTATTTTGAACGCTTTTTTGACGACTGCTTTGACCGCATTTTTAATTTCAACAATCGGTGAGTTTATAAAAAACAGAAAAATTTAATTTTTTTTATTTTGTATGTCTAAAGTGCTAGCGCTTAGAGTATCCACGTGTGAAAAAGAATTGCTAGTTTACCAGACAAAAACAACAAGTAAGATAAAAGAAACTATAACATTAGAAGAAAATTAATTATTTTCAAAAAAGCGATGAGTACAATTGTGCCGACAACGATTCATAAAGTAACTTGTGGGGAAAATCCATGTTTGAATGGAGGAACTTGTAATGAAGGGGCAAACGGATTTTATTGTATGTGTAGACAAAATTTTAGTGGAATATTTTGTGAGAATTCTTTTGTCTATGAAAACTGTGCAGTTTGTGCGAATAATGGAAGTTTGGTATTTAATGATATAAGTAATAGTTTCCTTTGTAAATGTTTGTTTGGATTTACTGGAAATAAATGTGAGATAAGAATTACGACGACTTCAACCACGACAACGTCGACTAGTACTACAACGACATCAACCACAAGCACCTCTACATCAACTACGACTTCGACTACAACAAAAACATCGACCACAACTTCAACAACAACATCATCTACGACCTCCTCTACAACAACAACTTCAACCACAAGCACAACTTCCAGAAGAACATCAACAACGACCCCCACTACTTCAACATCAACCACAACTTCAACAACAACAACTTCAACCACAAGCACAACAACTTCAACAACAACCACAACTTCAACAACAACAACTTCAACCACAAGCACAACAACTTCGACAACAACATCAACTACGACGCCGACTACTACAACATCAACCACAACTTCAACAACAACAACTTCAACCACAAGCACAACAACTTCAACAACAACATCAACTACGACCCCCACTACTTCAACATCAACCACAACTTCAACAACAACAACTTCAACCACAAGCACAACAACTTCGACAACAACATCAACTACGACGCCGACTACTACAACATCAACCACAACTTCAACAACAACAACTTCAACCACAAGCACAACAACTTCAACAACAACATCAACTACGACCCCCACTACTTCAACATCAACCACAACTTCAACAACTTCAACCACAAGCACAACAACTTCGACAACAACATCAACTACGACGCCGACTACTACAACATCAACCACAACTTCAACAACAACAACTTCAACCACAAGCACAACAACTTCAACAACAACCACAACTTCAACAACAACAACTTCAACCACAAGCACAACAACTTCGACAACAACATCAACTACGACGCCGACTACTACAACATCAACCACAACTTCAACAACAACAACTTCAACCACAAGCACAACAACTTCAACAACAACATCAACTACGACCCCCACTACTTCAACATCAACCACAACTTCAACAACAACAACTTCAACCACAAGCACAACAACTTCGACAACAACATCAACTACGACGCCGACTACTACAACATCAACCACAACTTCAACAACAACAACTTCAACCACAAGCACAACAACTTCAACAACAACCACAACTTCAACAACAACAACTTCAACCACAAGCACAACAACTTCGACAACAACATCAACTACGACGCCGACTACTACAACATCAACCACAACTTCAACAACAACAACTTCAACCACAAGCACAACAACTTCAACAACAACATCAACTACGACCCCCACTACTTCAACATCAACCACAACTTCAACAACAACAACTTCAACCACAAGCACAACAACTTCGACAACAACATCAACTACGACGCCGACTACTACAACATCAACCACAACTTCAACAACAACTTCGACAACAACATCAACTACGACGCCGACTACTACAACATCAACCACAACTTCAACAACAACATTATCTAAGACCTCAACTCTAACTTTGCTAACGACCGAATTCGATGAAATATCTTCTGAAATCACTTCAAATACTAATGAAATTACTACTGTTTTTGAAGTTGAAACCAGCGAATATACCCCAATTACAGATGATATTACAACCCAATCTCAAGATATTTCTACAGAAATATATTCTTCCACATCAACATCGACTACAACAACATCAATAACAATGACTGAATCCGAGGAAATAACTTCTGAAATCATCTCAAATACTAATGAAATTACTACTGTTTTTGAAGTTGAAACCAGCGAATATACCCCAATTACAGATGATATTACATCCCAATCTCAAGATATTTCAACAGAAATACTTTCTTACACTGACATTTTTACCACTATACCTCCATCAACAACTCCAATATGTCCTTTCGAGCCTTGTTTAAATAATGGCTTGTTAAAAGAGGAATATAGCTTTTGGAAATGCGAATGCATTCAAGGCTTTACCGGTAATTTTTGCGAAACTTTAGTTTAAACATGCTTTTTACTTAATTTTATTTATTTTTTTTTTTTTTTAATTTTTAAATGCTTATGTTCACTCACTTACTAGAAGGAAGAACCTATCCGAGAGTAAGTGAGTTAATGTAGTTAAACGCTAAATGCATTTAACAGGTTTTACAAGGTATAACAGAATTAATTAAATCAAAAAAAATACAAAAATTAATTATAAAAAAACAACACAAAAACAATAAAATTATCTATAATATTTATTTTTTTGTAAAATGTACTTAATTTATTTTTTAAATAAATTTTTTGCTTTTATGAACTATTTTCATCGTCGTATTATTGTTATTTCATAAAATCAATGGTTTTCTCTTAACCGGACCTGTTTCGGCTTTTTCAAGTCCATAAGACAAATTTAAATAAACTTCACAAAAAAATTATATCATATGATACCCAAATAAAAAAGAATAAAAAAAAATTTTTTTATTCACATGATTTAAACAATAAAAAATAATTTTATTTCAAAAATGACTGAAATTGAAGCTGAAAAAGTATGGGAAAAACCTTGGAGTCCAAATGATTTAGTCAGTAATTCGACCAATTGGACACTAGCAGGTGATGCCGGTGTACGTACTTTTTAATAATCCTCTTAAGAATCCTTAATAATTCTTTAATCATTTAGCTTTTACTTAATTTGAAAAAATTCTCCGAAAATTTTATGTCCAAAGCTGTCAATATTGAAAAAGAACTTCAAAAACTTGTTTTTGAAGAACAAGTATGACTTAACTCATTTTACAAGTTCAATTTAAAATTTTTATTTTGTTGTTTAGCAATGTCATGTAAAATTCGAAAATGTTCGAAGTCAATTTCTTCAACTTGAAAACTCACAATTCATCGAAAACGTAACTCTACCCTCAAATTTTAATCCGGGAATTTAAAATTTTCATTTTTTAAAGAGAGTCTACGAACAAGACGTAAGCGATTTAATAAAACCGATCGAAGAAAAACCCGAAAAAACAAAAGAAGAAAAAGAACAAGAACTTTACGAAATAATAACCGAATCAGTTCAAATTGGAATGGGTATAATGGACACTTATTTTGATCGTATTGATGGTGTTGATGATGATGAAAGTGACGATGAGGGTCAAGAAAAGAACGATGACTTGGTTATTTATGAGACAAAAGACCCGTATGTGCTTAGAAGTTTACCTTATTTGATCGGCTCTGAGGCTTATTTGGAAAATGATCATGTTGGTTTGAAAGATTTAGAAGAAGAGGATGACGAAGAAGAAGAAGTTGAACCGGAGCCTGAATCCGAGTCAGAGTCCGAAGAAGTTCAATCCAAATCCGAAGAATCGGAAGAATCTGAAGAAGAATTATTCACGCAACCTCAAAAAGAAAACCTATTCGATTCGAAAAGTGATAACGAAAAGAACGATATTTTTTCATCGACTAAAAAGAATGATAACTTATTTGATGATGAGTCAGAACAAGAATCCGAAGAAGAGGTAATCGATACAAAACCAGTCGAAGCTAAACCAGTTGTGTTGGACTTTGCATCTGAATTGAGCCGTAAACTAGCTGCTAAAGCGAATAAAGAGTCCAAACCCGAAGAGGCTCCTCCTAAGCCAATCAAAATTGAGAGTGAAGATGAAAATCCTAAAAAAAGTTTGTTTGATGATGATGAAGAAGAAGATACTTTGTTTAAGTCAGTTAAGCCAAGTCCATCTTCCAAAAAAGGCCTTTTTGATGACGCTGATGATGAAGAAGAGATATTCGTACCGAAACCCCCGGTTAAAACAAATTTATTCAAAGATGAAGTGGCGAAAAAGGTTGACCCAGTCCCGCCACCAGTGAAGCAAACTTTATTCGAAGATTCTGAAGATGAATTTTCGAACCCTGAGCCTGTTAAAATTGAACCCGTCAAGGTACCGGTTGTAAAAAACACGCTATTCGATGATGACGAAGAAGATGATTTGTTCGCAAAACCAGTCGATAAAAAGTCTGAACCAGTCTTACCTACTGTCTCTAAACCGACTCTCTTTGATGACGAGGAAGACTTGTTTGAGAAACCGGTTCATAAGACCGAGCCTAAACCGGTAAAAAGTTCGTTATTTGATGATGATAGTGAGGATGATCTTTTCTCTAAACCGGTTGAAAAAAAACCTCAAGTCCAACCTCCAATCGAAAGTGTAACACCATTGGTAAAAGAAGTTGAAAAGAAACAAGAGCCTCCGGTCATAAAACAGTCTCTATTTGACGATGAAGACGAGGATGATTTATTTTCTAAACCCCCTCGACCAGCACCACCTCCACCTGTTAAACAAAGTCTTTTCGATGACGATGATGAAGACGATTTGTTTATGACCAAAAAAGTTGAACCAAAAAAACCCGACGAGGTTAAAGTAGAGGAAGAGCCAAAAGCAGAGGAAGAAGAGGAGATTAAAAAACCAAAGCTAATTGTTAAAAATGTTTTATTCGATCCAAAAGCTTTGAAATCAAGTAATTTGTTCAAGAAGATAGCTCAAGTAAATTCGGAAAGTGAAGATGAATGGGAAGATAAGAAAGAGGAAAAAGTTGTTAAAGATTTTTCCGATCCATTTTCCGAGTTTGTTCCACAAAATAAACCAATTGAGACCCAAAGTGAAAAAGAAAAATCACCGGATATTTTTCAAAATCTTCAAACTCAAGCTCCTATTGTAAATAGCGCTCAAAAGGTAAATTTTCATTTTATTTTTAAGTTGTAAGAGTTCTTTTTGTGAGATTTTATTAGAGCACTCAACAAAAATTTCAAAGTCTTCAGACTAGTTTTTATTTTATTTTTAAAGGATCGAATTAAAGCTGCTAGAAAACGAGCTCCGCCTACACAACGAAAACAAACTCTCGATGAGACAAATTCAATAACACCGTCAATTCCTGATAAAGTTCAAGATGTCGATTTAAAAATTGATGAAACAGTTATCAAACCCAAATCAAGTATTCTATTCGATAATGACGATGATGATGATATATTCAAAGTTGATGTCAAAGCTAAAGTCGAAAAAAAAGTTGAGCCTAAAAAACAAGAGACACAGAAAGAGCCAATAAAGTCTTTATTCGATGATTTTGATGATGATGATGATATTTTTAATGTTAAGCCAAAGTCGAAAAAAGAGGAAAAAAAGTCAGAGCCAGTTAAAAGTGATGTTAAGAAACCGAGTGTTTTTGATGAATTAGACGATGATGAGGACATATTTGCGATTGCACCGAAAAAAAAAATCGAAAAAAAAATTCAATTTGATGAGTCAATTTTTGATGATCCATTGAGCAGTTTTAAATAAAATTTTTATCTATTTTAGTCAATTTTTTTTGAAAATAAATTTTTAAAATTCTATTTTAAATAAAACATTAAAAGAACAACCAATCTTTTATTAACGCTTTAAGACGAGCTCAGATGTTTACATAGTGACAGCGACTAAAAATTTGGAATACTATTGTTTCGACATACCAAACAATTCGGTCTCTTGATTAGTTCAGACTCGTCTATTTAAAGAAGTAGTTTGTTATAAATAAAGCGAGTTCAACTGCCCATCAACTGTATTAAAACGTGTGTCGGACGAGGATTTCTCCCGTTAGAGTTATATAGAAATAGATGGGAAAATAAAAATAGTGGAACGTTAATTTGGTAAAAGTCTTTATTCTTAAATTGAAAAATAAATTTAGAAACATGAGGCTTGTTAGAACTATTTTAGATGACGGGACCAAAACATCTGACCTGTTATATTAGATGTAGTTCCTAAGAGACATTTTATAAACAACACACATCTTTGTATTAGTCCCTTTCTTGAAGCCGTAAAATCGCAAAGACCAACATGATACTTTTGAATGACAATGGTCGACTTCATGTTCATTATGTCTCATGTTCAATTCCATGACATTTTTGGTTACCCGATCCCTTAATTCAATCCATAAAGAAGAGTATTAAAAGATCTGTCAAAAGTGGACTGAGCGGATGAAACTTAGCATAGAGAATCAAGGCAATTACTTTGAAAAGAGGCAAGCTTGAGTTGGAAATCTGGGCTTACGGAGACAGGAGACTTATCCGGAAGCTACTTGATTGTTTATTAAACTAGTTGTCAACTAAACCTAGACAACGACGATCTTAGCCAAAAACTCAAAATTCGACAAATCAACGGACTCAAATAATTAAAAGGTTTCCTTAAGTTGTGTATAAATTCAAACTAGCACAAACTTATGATGAAAAGTTCCTATTGAGAAATAAATCAAATCCAAACAATCAGAATACTTAAAAATATTTAAAAATACTTTTGACAATGTTTAAAAGAAAATTGAATTATTCAACGTGAGGACATAGAATTCAAAAGGAAGAACTTTTGAGATTTTTGAAAAAAATTACCATAATAATTCTCAAGAGGCTTTTTTATTTAATCGGACTTGTAATTTTCATGACAAAAAAACAAACAATCATTCAATCAACAAAAACAAGAAATAAATAACTTAGGAATATCCTTTAAAAAGGCATTGTGAAGTTTAGTACAAAAAAACAGAACAATTTTGAAAAATTGAAATAATTTTTATTCTGTTGGCCTTATGATGAATCTGCGCATGTAACAAAGTGTAACAAACTTTGTTACACCTTTCAGCAAACTCTGCAAAAACTCTGCAGTCTAATTGCGCATTTAGTTATAATACTTTTTAATAGTGTGCATTTTGCAGAGACTTTGCATAAATTTAGCAGAGGTTGCTCAATGGTGTAACAAAGTTTGTTACACTTTGTTACATGCGCATATTCATCATAAGGCCAACAGAATAAAAATTATTTCAATTTTTCAAAATTGTTCTGTTTTTTTGTACTAAACTTCACAATGCCCTTTAAAAAAAAGATATACATTTAATAAAAAATTTTAATCTTAATGTAATCTTAAAAAATTGTGTTTTGAATTCGGTTAGTTATGAATTTTTCAGGTTTTGGGTATAGGTGGGATTCTGTAATCCTTCAAACTCTGGGTCATTAACCCAAAAACTTGATCTAAAGTGTTACCTTACCCTATCTATACGCAAAAAACTTAAATTATATCCTATACGAACCTAAAATCCGCTTTTTTTAAGACTCCTCATACCAACCAACAGTGATTCAAAAAACTTCAATTTTTGCCATATTTATTTAAAACTTGAATTTTATTTCAAAAACTTGAATTTATGGTGAATTCTGGTCGCTGAGTTCAAATTTTTTTAAAATTTTTTGACTAGGATGAGTCGTTTGCTTCAAATAAGGACCATTAATTAAAAATAAAAAAATAAGCTGATTTTGGAAATTTTGACTAAAAATTCGTAATCCTTATGTATGAAAACCTTAGAAACGATACATTAGATGATTATTAATATTTTTCAAAAAATTACCTAATTAGTACCTTTTTCAGCCCCTAAAAAAACGACTTATTGCAGGAACAAGCTATTGGTTTAGAGAAATATGTTTTTAGGGGTTTTCATACATAAGGATTACGAATTTTTGTTCAAAATTGTCAAAATTACTCATCTTAGTGATTTTGGATTTTTTTTTCTTTTTTCTCCTCATTGTATACCAAAGGCAAATCAAAAATCAAAAAAGTAAAACCAAAAAATTGTTCAGTATTTATTTCTAGTTTCAGAATTTGTATTTATCTTTGGGGTGAATGAACACTGCATAAGTTAGATCAAAAAAAGTAAAAATAGAAAACTTAATTGGACTTCTAAATTCATAAAAAATATTAAATGTCTTAAATCATTTTTTTAATGATTTTTAAGACACTCTTTTGGACATTTTTGTATGAAAAATTGCAAAAACGAAAGGACAGTGTCATTTTGTACAGTATAAGATAAGGTTTAATTTAAAATAAAAATTAGCCTTGAATTCCTGTTACAAAATAAGATATGCGCTGTTAAACTTAAATTCTACCAAAAAAATATTTGTGTCTTGAACTTTTAGAGGCACTGTACTTACAACTAAATTATGAACAAATAATTTTCAAACAGCTTAACGAATTGTACAGGTTAAATTGAAAGATCGAATTTTCCCTTTTAAACGACTCGGTCGGAAATATTTTGATATCGATCGATAGGGAATTTCACACACTAGCTTTTTCATAGCTTTTTTGTGAGCGACGAAAATTATAGATTTAGTAGTTATAATCAGTGAAAGTAAATCAAAGACCTATTGACAGACAGCTGCTTTGGCTCGGACACGCGTTTGGTAGAAACAAAAAATTAACGCCGAAGACCAACAGAAAATTATTTTAGCGTAGAAAAAAAAAGTTAAGGAAATTCGAAATTTTTGTGCTATCTGAATTTGTCATTTTTGAAATTAGAACCGTAATCTACGACCTCGGAAACCCAAAAAAATAAATTTTGGAAGCAAAATGGGGATAAAAATTCAAGAATTTTACCCCTACTCCGTCGCCATTTGTAGCCTAATGAAATGATAAGGTGCTTAACTTAAACATTTAAGAACTCATTATTGGAAAAAAATATTTTTGACTGGAAGTACCATCTGAACGCTAAAAAGCTCCCATTGATGCCGGTACCGAAGGAAAAAACTCCAGGAAGTCATCCTCGGGCGTAAACGGTTAATAAAGGCAGTCAAATTGTATGTAGTCCCAGGTGTCACTTTTCACCCCAATTTTTTTTTAACGTTAAACTATGCGAAATCCTTAACAATAAGCATTTAAAACTCCACCATAAGTTGCCTATTATTGTACCAACTAAACACAACCAAAAACGTCTCGTCATTTTTTTTGAAAGCTCTGAATTCAATCCTTTAATTGTATTTTTAGGTCTTAAAACATAACTAAGTTGAAGAGCGATTTGTCTTAATCCTTTACTTGTTTCCTTTGATGGACCATCTTGAAAGAAACACGACAATCTGAATTCAATATTTTGTTCGTAAACCCATTTGAGCTCGCCATACGTACAGTATCAACCAAATATGTAGACCTTTTTTTCACCGTTTTCTTCCGAGGATTCCTATAAAATTTTTATTCTGCTGATTTCGGTATCGGGGTCAATGGTAGCTTTTTAGCGTTCAAGTTGTAAATTTTTGATTTTATATCCCCATTTTTCCTAAAGAGAACGGTTCTGATGTCAAAAATGACAAATATTCCTTATCCATTTTTTTAAAAACGAGAGTAAAACAAAAAAGGAGAGTAAAAAAAAAAAGGCGTAACCATAGGAATAACATTAAATAAGCTGTTAGAAATTAATACCTAAAAGTGAATTACGACTTTAAACTGTTGAGCTTAAATTAGAAAAAATAAAAAATCATTCTTATTTGACTTAAATCATTCATTTTTTAATTAAATGTCTGTGTACAGTAAAAGTTTTGCCAAGCTTAAATATTAACAATACGAAGAAATGAATAAGAACCTGTCCTAAATCATAATTTCAAATTTAATGATTGTTTCAACTGTTTGTTCAAGACCAAATAATTTCATAATTTTTTGTCGACTTTATAACTAAGAAAAATGTTCAATCAATAACATTATTTTTGAAATGAGTTATCATTTTTCAAGTCCCTTTAGTCAATTGTTTAAAACTAAAGTACGCAATAATAAAATCAAAAGCTTAAATGAAGCATTAAAAATAAGTGAGTCTCTAATTTTTTGAATATGAAAAACAAGGGTATTTCCATGTTTACTCACTGTTATAAGGATTTTCTATGAATATACGATTCTATGTGAACCCAAAGCATTTTTAACTTAAGTTGAATAATGGATGAATTTTAAAAAAATTCGCAGCTTCGATATACTTTAAAACTTAAACATATCAGTGAGATATTTTTTGCATTTTTCTGACCCCTGTTTTTCAAGGTATTCTTTAAAAACAACTGCCTTCGACAATGCATAAAAACAACGCCGGGTGTAAATAACAACAAATAAAATAAATTTTTGATTTTTTTTTCGCTAACTTTATTCCTAGTGACCTAAAATTGCTAAGACACCGGCATTATATTTTTGTTCCAAAAAAATTGCCAAATGATAAACCCAAAAACATCCCTCTTACCTTCCAGATACACCTACAAAATTGATGTCATTTTAGGATAGAGAATAAAAGATCTGTAAGGAAATATCGCTATTTTACTATGGATATGTGGTTAAACCCTTAATAAATTTATTTAAAGTTTGTGATGAACACTCGGTGTTGTTTTTATGCATTGTCGATGGGTGTCGTTTTTAAAGGATACCTTTTTCAAAAATAAATGAAATAATTTGAATAATTTTTTTATTAAAGCTGAACCAAGCGATGATCGTCAATATGATCAATTTTATGTCAAAACCGAAGCTATAACTCCACGTACATCAAGACAAAGGGTTCAGTCAAATAAATTAAGACTTTTTAACGCTTTAAAAGGCTACGAGACTCCTGAAAGTGAACATGAAGAAGTAGTTCCAAATTTTCCTAGACCATTTTCAGCCAAAGATTTAGATAAACAGAGGCCTGTAGATTCATCACAAACACATGATGGAAAGTCATTATCGTCTGAACGGTCTAAAGGAAAAATAAAAAGATATAATGAGAGACAAAGCGAGCTTGATGAAGCTGTGGTACCGAGTATACCAAGTAAATATGGAAATTTACCAAAAATAAGTGCAAAAAATTTTCGAGATGATGAAAGTGATGATGAAAGTGACTTAAAAACAAAAAAAAAGACTAAAAAATTTGAAGGGAGATACCAAGAAAGACAAAGTGAAGGCATTGTGAAGTTTCGAACAATTAGAACAGTACAAAACTAAAAATTTATATGTTTTACTAGCGTAAAATAAAATTCAGGTTTTATATTTATAAAAAGGTGTAACAAAAAATGTTACACAAGATTAATTTAACAAAAAATTAAGAAATTTTTTTATCAATCTATAATCGATTTTGAATCTAAACGGAGTTTATGTTAAGTTTGTTTTGAAATTAAAATAAAAAGAGCGAGCTAGTCTTTCAAGCAGAGGGTCTGAAGTTCAATCCCCCCAAGAGGAAAAAATTTTCAAAATGTTTCTTATTACGGGGCGATTTGTTTGATGGAAATGGTAGCTAAGTTGGTATCGTCTGTTGATCAATGCTTCACGAAAGGATCAGTTCCAATCCCGCTCTGGTCAAATTTGTTTCAGATAAAACTAGCAAAAAGCTTTTATTTTCAATCGATGTAAAATTGTACAATCAAGTAAAACATCGAATCTTTAGCTCCTATTTAATTTCAAATCACAGGGACAATAATATGTATGTGCCACTAACTGTGTGATCATTAAAAAAAATATATTTGTTCTAACGAATCAATTTTTTAACCCTAAAAAATCGTTTTGCGTATTAAGTCGCACAAAATGAAATTGTTTTAATACCGATCACCTTTTAAAAAATTTAACATTCCATAATTTTCTTGGTGTTGCAATTGAGTTGGAAATGCAGCTGTCAAATTTTTTTATTCATTAACTTGGAAAAAATGTTTATTTTCAAACAAACTATTGGACAAAGTGTTAAAATTTATTAAAAAAAAGAGAAATTTACAAAGTTCAATGGAGATAGAGGAATTAAAAGACAAATCCAATATTTCGGGTTATGAAATTTCTTTGTATTTTAACAAGAATGACAAGGGGGACTGAACATAAAAAGAAAAAAGAAAAGGCCGAACCGTAACGAATAACAAACCCACAAATTTCAAGAATCTTACTTTTTTCATTCAAGTTTTTTCACAGTTTTTTAAGATTAGTAAAACTTGTTGATCTTGGAAAGAACTTACTGCCTTAATAGCCATGCAGATCATTAATTGATCCTACTTTCTCTTCAATCTTCCGTTTTACTTTATCTCAAAAGCTGTAGAAAAAAAATGATTGGAAAAAGTATAATTCCGAATTTGTGGTTTTGTTTCGTTTAGTTCGGATTTTTTCCTTTTTTCTTTTAATGTTCAATCCAAAGGGTAAGCTTGTCAAACCAGTCGAAAAATCAATCATCCCCGAAAATTTTAATTTGAAAATTTAAAAATAAAAAAGGTTAAAAAAAATAATAACTATAACTATTCAGAATTTGAAAAAAAATTCACACAAAAAGTCGAACGTTTTGTAACATAATGTGGATCTCCGCTCTTCCTAATATAATAAAGTCCACCTAGTGGACCCTTATAAATATATCTCCCATTTGCGCTCCCACGGCTTTTATAAGTTCCTACAATTTTGTCGGTTGTTGTAATCGGTGTTTCCCAAATCATTTCATCAACGTCTGAAATTTCATCCGAGTTGAATTCGTTACTTTTTGAAGGGAAATTTAACGGACAAGATTTTACACTATAAAAAAAATATTAAATAAAAGTTTTTTCTTAGATGTAAATCTTACCAAAAATGTGAACTGTATACGGGATTTTTGTTTTTCAATCCTCTACATCTCTTAAAATTTGGACATTTAAGAGAATCTTCACCATAATAATAAATATCAGGTCTTGTTAAGGATTCCGTTTCTTTTTCATCATCACCGGAACCATCATCAGAATCGAATTCATTCCTATCGGTAGTAAAGTTTAATGGACATGATTTTGCACTTAAAAAAGAAATATTAAAAAAAATATCTTTTTCGTTAAGTAATATCTTACACATAATGTGAATTAAATGCAGGGTTTTTGTTTTTCAATCCTCTACATCTCTTAAAATTTGGACATTCTCGAGAATCATCACCAATAATATTAATATCAGGCCTTCTTGATGATTCAAGTGCTTTTTTTTTCAAACGATTGATTTCGTGTTCAAAATAGCCAATTGAAATCTTATTCTCTTCTAATTTTTGAGTCATGTTTTTCACGATCTTTTCAGATTCACACAAATTTTTCGATGCCTTTTTGTTTTCTAATCTGCTATCTTGTAATTCTTTAACTTTCGACCTCAAATCGCTACTAATCTCATCCCTTTTAAAGAAGATAAAAAATATTAAAACTAAAAAACTAAAAATAAATGATTACTTCTGGTCTAAAATTTCAAAGAGTTGAGTCTCTAAGTCAGTATAATTCAAAGAAGACTCCTGAACTTCAATCCTAAGTTTTTCTTCGGAAGATTTAAGTATGGAGCTTTAAAAATATAAAATGTTATATGTTTGTCCAATAAATTACAAAAAAATTACTTTTGTTCTTCTAATTTGGCATTTCTCTTTCTGAGCTGATCATTTAGACCATTAACTGACTTGACATTGTCAACAGCAGTTACTTGGTTCTGCACTTTTGATTCAAGCTCAGCAAGTTTCTCACATAAAGTCTTGATCTCAGAATCATCGCTTTGTTTTTGCTCTTGAAGGCTTTCGACTTGGGAGGAGAGCTGAGCTTCATTAGCGGACAGTTTTTGGCTAAAAAATAATATTTAATTAAACTCGTGCTCTTAAATTATTAATAGAAAAGTTTATTTTACTTTTGTTCTTCTAATTTGGCATTTCTCTTTCTGAGCTGATCATTTAGACCATTAACTGACTTGACATTGTCAACAGCAGTTACTTGGTTCTGCACTTTTGATTCAAGCTCAGCAAGTTTCTCACATAAAGTCTTGATCTCAGAATCATCGCTTTGTTTTTGCTCTTGAAGGCTTTCGACTTGGGAGGAGAGCTGAGCTTCATTAGCGGACAGTTTTTGGCTAAAAAATAATATTTAATTAAACTCGTGCTCTTAAATTATTAATAGAAAAGTTTATTTTACTTTTGTTCTTCTAATTTGGCATTTCTCTTTCTGAGCTGATCATTTAGACCATTAACTGACTTGACATTGTCAACAGCAGTTACTTGGTTCTGCACTTTTGATTCAAGCTCAGCAAGTTTCTCACATAAAGTCTTGATCTCAGAATCATCGCTTTGTTTTTGCTCTTGAAGGCTTTCGACTTGGGAGGAGAGCTGAGCTTCATTAACGGACAGTTTTTGGCTAAAAAATAATATTTAATTAAACTCGTGCTCTTAAATTATTAATAGAAAAGTTTATTTTACTTTTGTTCTTCTAATTTGGCATTTCTCTTTCTGAGCTGATCATTTAGACCATTAACTGACTTGACATTGTCAACAGCAGTTACTTGGTTCTGCACTTTTGATTCAAGCTCAGCAAGTTTCTCACATAAAGTCTTGATCTCAGAATCATCGCTTTGTTTTTGCTCTTGAAGGCTTTCGACTTGGGAGGAGAGCTGAGCTTCATTAACGGACAGTTTTTGGCTAAAAAATAATATTTAATTAAACTCGTGCTCTTAAATTATTAATAGAAAAGTTTATTTTACTTTTGTTCTTCTAATTTGGCATTTCTCTTTCTGAGCTGATCATTTAGACCATTAACTGACTTGACATTGTCAACAGCAGTTACTTGGTTCTGCACTTTTGATTCAAGCTCAGCAAGTTTCTCACATAAAGTCTTGATCTCAGAATCATCGCTTTGTTTTTGCTCTTGAAGGCTTTCGACTTGGGGGGACAGTTTTTGGCTAAAAAATAATAGTTTATAAACACATGCATTTACTTTTAATTTTATTTTTATAATTATTCTTAATTACTTTTCTTTTTCTAATATCTTATTATTTTCCAATAAATCTTTTATCTTAGAGTCTTGATTTATGTTTCTGGTTCTTAATAAACCTATTTTACACTTGTTTTTTTTAATTGTTTGGATTCTTTTTTCGACTTTTGAGTAAATATAATCCACGTTTTTTATTCTTTCTTTTCGAATGTTCATTTTATCGAATATATTTTTAAAATCTTTGTTTAATTCACTTATCATATTCATTCTTTATTAAAAATAAAAAAATTTTAATTTTATTTATGAAAACCTAAATATTTTTCTTACTTTTTTTTTTCTCTTTCGAATTCATCTATTTTTTTTATTAAGGTTTCGTTTTGTTTGGATAGCTCAAAAATTTTATCTGTTAATTTTTGGTTATTATTATTTTCTGAAAGCGACAATTCTTGAGTCCAAGAGACGTTTGTTGCAAATGAAGTAACATTGTCTTTTTTTTGAAGTAACACTTTCATTTCATCCTTCAAGGAGCTAATTTCATCATATTTGCTAAAAAATCTTATAAGTAAAAGAATTTTTAAACTAAAATTTTTTGTAAAAATTACTCATTTATTTCAACACTTTTCTTTAATATTTCATCTTGAGATTTTGTTTTCTCCTCTTCGAGTCTACTATTGTAAGTCATTTTCAAGTCATCTAAGTCTTCTTTATATTTTCTTTCCAATTCTTTAATTGAAATTTCTAAATTACGTAACTTGAATTCATTTGACTGACTTTCATCCAATTCCTTTTATATTACAAATTCAATTTCATTCTTTGATAAAAAACTCAAAATATGGTCATACCTTTTGCCTCAAAGGACATGAAGCTAAAGAATAATGTTTCTCACTATATCCATTTTTACTATTTTTCTTTGAGTCACAACCTGGAAAGGGGCATTCTTTTTTCTTTGTATCTTTTAAATTCCTCTCCAACTCACAAACTGATAATTTGAAATTTTCGACTTCTTTTTCTAATATAGAAATCACTCTCTCGTTGTCGATTTTTAAGTTATCTGAGGTCTTGATTCTATTAATATTTAAAAGTTAAAATTCTCTCTATTGAAAAATTATTAATAGTTACTTTTTTTCTAATTTATCGTTTAAAGAGTTAATCTTGTCATTCATTTCGTTTTCGTTAACAATGTACAATTCAATAAGTTGTTCTTGCCTTCGAATTCGTGTTAACAGAGAAAGGTTTTCGGTTTGTAATTCACCGAAGTTATCTTTCCACTTTTTTGCTACTTGATTAGCAATAATGCGAGATTTATTTTCCCACTCTTTTATTACACAGACTGATTCATCAAGTTTTTCGTTTGCCATTCTTAAACTTTGATGAAGAAACTCCATTTCATTTGTATCTAAAATAGGATCGATTTCGTTTTGTAAATCATTTTCAAAGTCTTGACTTCTATCATGAATTGGGGTTGAAGACTTCGAAAAACATAATATTTTGGCCTTTAAATTTCAAATATTATTAAATTTCTAAAAATCCTAATCAGAAAAATTACTTACTTTTGGACTATTTTCATTAACAATCCTTTCAACTTCCGAAGAGATATTCTTTTGCAATATAATATATTAAATACAATATTAATTTTGTTAAATTTTAAGAAAATTACCAAAATGGATTCATAAAGACCGTTTGATTTCATTTTTGAACCTTTCTCGATCAAAAAACTTTCATTTCGGTTATTAAACTCCATATTTTCAACTTCTTTATTAGCGAAATACGTTTCACCGACAACTTTTCTTAAAGGACTTTGCTGAATCTTAAACATAATAGTCGAACGATCATCTCTAAGCTGAACCGTGTTATCTTGTAAATTTTCGAAATTCGAAGACTCAGAGATTAATGTACATTTTAAACTTTTGAAATCATCCTTTGACTCCAAATTTTCTTCATAATTAAACTGATCGATAGCTGATCGTTTCTTGATATTTTGGACTGCTTCAGACATTTTAAAATGGTTTGATTGGTTTGATAATAATTTTTTTTCAAAATATTCTAAATTAGGGAAGATAAATAATTATTAGTTTAAAAAAAGGTTGGTTAAGAATCTTAATCATAATTTAGGCAAGCTTTGTTAAAAGCTTAGTAAAAAGTCAAATTTGTTAAAATCTGAAATTGGTTTCATGTTAGGATAATTTAAGGGTTAAATAATTGAATAACGGACAAGTAACTTCACTTGTATAAAGTAATCTTTGACTTCTAACATGCTTGTTAACATTTAGAATATGGTTTTTGAAATATTTGAACCATGATTCTACCATACTTTTTGACAATCTTGAATTTTCTAAATTGAATTCTGCAAAAATAATACCAGACCATAATGGCAAAAGATGAAGCCTACTCTTAACCAATATCCATAATTTTGGCAAAAAGAATTTATTTTCTGAACAATCATTTTCGGGTAAATCTTGATTATTCGTTTCGAGAAACTCATCGAAAAATTGTGTGAATGGAGAATCTTTCGTATAATTTTTTTTTCTTCATCATTAAAAATAAATATCGTATCAATTTCTAGTTTATCACTTTCAGGAACAGTAATAAAATCATTTAAAAAATCGAAATTTCTTTTTGTAAGATAAAATTTTAGTTTTTGAAGATTATTCTTTATAAATGTAAGAGTAAGAATCCATTCTAAAAAGTGAATATTTAATAAAAAATATACGTCTTGCAGGCAATCCTTTTTTAGACATTCTATTGAGTAGAAATTAAAACAGGTGAGCTCTAAAATCTGGGACTCGAATCCCAAAGACTCGAGTCCTTAAAAGAAATCGAATAAACTATATTCAAAAATTTATTTATAAATTCATATTTTATCTTATTATCAAGTCACAGTTATCAGAGGAACGGTCTTTCCTATTTCCACCCGAAAGTGAGGTTACTCGTCCAGTAACCTAATCATATTAAGGGAACGATCATAAGTGATCATAAGATGAAGATCATTAAGTATAAAATGTATTTTTAATAAGCATTTTTTATAAAAAAATTATCATACTTAAATACATGACAAAAGATGAATCATTTTAATGTTTAAAAATTAAAATTATACATAATTTAGATTATCAGATTTCACTTTTCATTTTCAATTCACTAAGCGCCATCTTTAATTTTTTTTCATAATCGTATATTAAAATTATCTTGGGTATGAATTTTATTTTTTAAATATATTAAAATCAAAAAACAAAAAATATTAAATATTAAAATAATATTATCAGTCTTCCATTTGTATTTCCGTGTCATCAAAAACATCTGTTTCGTTGCACTTTTCATCGAATCCAAAAAATTCATCGATTGATATTGATCTCACGCTTTGTTCTTTAATCAAAATATTGAATTTAAAATTATTTATATGTTGGTCGATCTTTATATCCATTAAGGATGGAATTTTGGGGAGATTGTTTAAATCATCTCAAGTTTCGATCCGTCCCGTTAATCTGAAGGCATTTAGTTCGATAATATTACTCTGTTGTCTTTATTGGGCTAGGTTAAGTCGTTTAGAGTCTTTTGCAATGGCTACGCCCATTCTAATGGAGAGTCTGTTAGAAAATGCTTCACCGTCTACGCACTTTGGCATTTTGAAAAGTAAAAATCAATAATCAAAAATAGTGATATATTTTAAAAGTTTTCGATTTTAAAGCAAGTATTTCTATATTTTATTTCCAAGTTGCTGGCCTTAGAAGTTGTGACTCGATTTTTAAAAGTCAGAAAATTCTGAATTTTTAAAGATTTAGGCCCCATTCAAATCCTCTAGGATTACAAATACTTAAATTTTCATTGTTTAGGATTATTGATAAATCGATTTTAAAGCAAGTATTTCTATATTTTATTTCCAAGTTGCTGGCCTTAGAAGTTGTGACTCGATTTTTAAAAGTCAGAAAATTCTGAATTTTTAAAGACTTAGGCCCCATTCAAATCCTCTAGGATTACAAAAACTTAAATTTTCATTGTTTAGGATTATTGATAAATCGATTTTAAAGCAAGTATTTCTATATTTTATTTCCAAGTTGCTGGCCTTAGAAGTTGTGACTCGATTTTTAAAAGTCAGAAAATTCTGAATTTTTAAAGACTTAGGCCCCATTCAAATCCTCTAGGATTACAAAAACTTAAATTTTCATTGTTTAGGATTATTGATAAATCGATTTTAAAGCAAGTATTTCTATATTTTATTTCCAAGTTGCTGGCCTTAGAAGTTGTGACTCGATTTTTAAAAGTCAGAAAATTCTGAATTTTTAAAGACTTAGGCCCCATTCAAATCCTCTAGGATTACAAAAACTTAAATTTTCATTGTTTAGGATTATTGATAAATCGATTTTAAAGCAAGTATTTCTATATTTTATTTCCAAGTTGCTGGCCTTAGAAGTTGTGACTCGATTTTTAAAAGTCAGAAAATTCTGAATTTTTAAAGACTTAGGCCCCATTCAAATCCTCTAGGATTACAAAAACTTAAATTTTCATTGTTTAGGATTATTGATAAATCGATTTTAAAGCAAGTATTTCTATATTTTATTTCCAAGTTGCTGGCCTTAGAAGTTGTGACTCGATTTTTAAAAGTCAGAAAATTCTGAATTTTTAAAGACTTAGGCCCCATTCAAATCCTCTAGGATTACAAAAACTTAAATTTTCATTGTTTAGGATTATTGATAAATCGATTTTAAAGCAAGTATTTCTATATTTTATTTCCAAGTTGCTGGCCTTAGAAGTTGTGACTCGATTTTTAAAAGTCAGAAAATTCTGAATTTTTAAAGACTTAGGCCCCATTCAAATCCTCTAGGATTACAAAAACTTAAATTTTCATTGTTTAGGATTATTGATAAATCGATTTTAAAGCAAGTATTTCTATATTTTATTTCCAAGTTGCTGGCCTTAGAAGTTGTGACTCGATTTTTAAAAGTCAGAAAATTCTGAATTTTTAAAGACTTAGGCCCCATTCAAATCCTCTAGGATTACAAAAACTTAAATTTTCATTGTTTAGGATTATTGATAAATCGATTTTAAAGCAAGTATTTCTATATTTTATTTCCAAGTTGCTGGCCTTAGAAGTTGTGACTCGATTTTTAAAAGTCAGAAAATTCTGAATTTTTAAAGATTTAGGCCCCATTCAAATCCTCTAGGATTACAAAAACTTAATTTTTCATTGTTTAGGATTATTGATAAATCGATTTTAAAGCAAGTATTTCTATATTTTATTTCCAAGTTGCTGGCCTTAGAAGTTGTGACTCGATTTTTAAAAGTCAGAAAATTCTGAATTTTTAAAGACTTAGGCCCCATTCAAATCCTCTAGGATTACAAAAACTTAATTTTTCATTGTTTAGGATTATTGATAAATCGATTTTAAAGCAAGTATTTCTATATTTTATTTCCAAGTTGCTGGCCTTAGAAGTTGTGACTCGATTTTTAAAAGTCAGAAAATTCTGAATTTTTAAAGACTTAGGCCCCATTCAAATCCTCTAGGATTACAAAAACTTAAATTTTCATTGTTTAGGATTATTGATAAATCGATTTTAAAGCAAGTATTTCTATATTTTATTTCCAAGTTGCTGGCCTTAGAAGTTGTGACTCGATTTTTAAAAGTCAGAAAATTCTGAATTTTTAAAGACTTAGGCCCCATTCAAATCCTCTAGGATTACAAAAACTTAATTTTTCATTGTTTAGGATTATTGATAAATCGATTTTAAAGCAAGTATTTCTATATTTTATTTCCAAGTTGCTGGCCTTAGAAGTTGTGACTCGATTTTTAAAAGTCAGAAAATTCTGAATTTTTAAAGACTTAGGCCCCATTCAAATCCTCTAGGATTACAAAAACTTAAATTTTCATTGTTTAGGATTATTGATAAATCGATTTTAAAGCAAGTATTTCTATATTTTATTTCCAAGTTGCTGGCCTTAGAAGTTGTGACTCGATTTTTAAAAGTCAGAAAATTCTGAATTTTTAAAGATTTAGGCCCCATTCAAATCCTCTAGGATTACAAAAACTTAATTTTTCATTGTTTAGGATTATTGATAAATCGATTTTAAAGCAAGTATTTCTATATTTTATTTCCAAGTTGCTGGCCTTAGAAGTTGTGACTCGATTTTTAAAAGTCAGAAAATTCTGAATTTTTAAAGACTTAGGCCCCATTCAAATCCTCTAGGATTACAAAAACTTAAATTTTCATTGTTTAGGATTATTGATAAATCGATTTTAAAGCAAGTATTTCTATATTTTATTTCCAAGTTGCTGGCCTTAGAAGTTGTGACTCGATTTTTAAAAGTCAGAAAATTCTGAATTTTTAAAGACTTAGGCCCCATTCAAATCCTCTAGGATTACAAAAACTTAAATTTTCATTGTTTAGGATTATTGATAAATCGATTTTAAAGCAAGTATTTCTATATTTTATTTCGAATGTTGTTATAAAATATTTTAAAAAATAAAATTTTATTTTTTAAAATAATTTTTATTCAAAAAATAAACATTATTCCATAAATATTTTTAATAAATTTTATTTAATTAGAATTTCAATTAAAATGCCAATAGCAACTGTGACAAATTCTGTATTTTTTTCCTAAATCAAATAATTTACAAAAATTACAGTCTCGTTTGCAAATTTCATTGTTTTTCTTTTATGATGTATTTTTAATCGTATTGTGTTTGATACTAAATGGTCTTTATTGGTTGTTTTACAGTTGCAACCAAGACAATTGCGACCAACTTGTTCAAAATCGACTTGGCTGTTCATTAGCTCTTGATGGTTACGATTTTTCTAAATTTGATTCTTGAGTCCTTTTGAAGTTTTCTTTTTCTGCTGTGTGTAGTTGGACTTTCTCTCCATTTTTTAAAATTGAATAAAGTATTTAAAATAAAAATTAAATCTCTTACAATTATCATTGTTTGAGTCTATAGGAACTATTTTTTGAACCATAAAATCATGTATTTGTTCCATTTGTCGAATCTCAAAATTTGGATGGATCCATTCTTTCGGAGGTACTATATTAATTGTACCGTAGTTTTTGAATGTTGGTTTTATCGACGAAATGAAACCCTTAAAATTTTGAAATTCTTCAAATGTTGGATACAACACAAAATCTAAATTATTTATAAATTTCTAATAACAATTTTTATAAAAAAAATCAAAAAATTACCTTCTAATTTAATATTTGACTCCATTTATCTTTTTGAAGGAAATGTTTTGAATTTTTTGTAAAATTGAGGTAATCTAATCTAAATATTATTTAAAAAATAAACTAAAAAATAATAGGTTTCAATACTATCCAAAATAACAAGGACGTGAACAAGCTCTAAAAACAAGATCCGCATGGATTTGGATTTTTCATAGCTATGTTTTAAAATTTTAGTGCTCACTATTGGTAGAAGTCATATTTGATTTTTAGCTTGATAGTTTGTGAAAGTAAATGAATAGCCACATCATTAATAAGAATTAAATCAATTAGTGATAAATTTGTTAGATAGAAAAAAACTCGATCAATTTAAATTTTTAAATTTTTTTATTTTTTAAAAATTAAGAGCTTTAAATTTTTGATTTTTGATTTCGAACGCATTTGTACCCAATTCGGTGAAGTTTGAACAATTTTTTGGAAAATGAGTCTTGACTTGGTAGATATGAATCTTGTTCGAACGAGTCCAAATCCTCGACTTTGACTAGGATAAAAAAAAAATTGAATAACAAATTCAACGTCAAGTGGTTTAATTAGATACAATGAACCGTCATGATTTGATTTGACCTCTAGTTCATGTACAGCTCGTGTCTCACGGTCTAATTTACGAGTTGATGAACTCGTGTACAATGAAATACCGTTCATGTAGAACAAACCTTGTGGATTACCAGATAAAATTTGAGAATTAAAACGACCTTCGTGTGGCAGTGTGTTCTAACAGAGGGTGAAGCATCTTCAACGGCATTGACTCACAAGCTTCGGCTAGACCTACTTCATCCAAGTTTACAACTGAAACAAACTTGTCAAGATTACTGTTCTCTTGAAATTTAGCATCTTCTTGAAACATGTCCAAAATCATTTCGGAACGTGTCAATGGCGAGCATTGAAAATTCAAAAAGTAGGCTTGTTTTAAATTTTGGTAAAGTTATTTTTAACTGTTGGCGCCGTGCATTGAACTCTCAACAATACTTTAGGCAAGTGATTTCGAGCATTAAATACATTTTCGAGTAATGCTTGATTGCGGGATCTCGCACAAAATTTCATTTTCGGGAAAAACGATCTTTCTTTTCCAAGAACCAAGACGTCACTTTAATGACCCTTTCGTTGTCTCTTAAACTCACGAAACTACACTCGTCATCACTTGATCTCATAAAATTTTGACTTTAAACCAACATTTGACTCAAATCTTTCAATTCATCGATTGACGGTAATTTTCCAGACGCCGAGGCTTTTTTAACATTTGAACGATGTAAACATCCTCGGTCTCTTGGTTCAATTGTCCGAAATCCCAAGCCAAAGAGAGCCTACTAGCCGGCAGAGGTTCTCGCTTTTCGATCATAGGTTGAGGATGTTTTCGATAAGGATTAACAGCAGCGACTATTTTAAGACCATGTTCCGAGTCAATTTTACGTCAATCACATGTCAAATCACACATTATTTCTTTTATTAGCCCAATGGCATCTGTTCGCTTCGTCAATGAATAAAATTGCAGTTGTAATTTACGCCGAAATTTAAAATGAATTAAATGTTGAACTTGGTTCGTTTAGAAAGACCAACATGTAAGTCCGAATAAAATTTAAGTTTTCTTGTTTTACCTCATCCATTTTCTCCCATAACGATAACTGGATTGTTTCATCTTAATCTCATAAAAATGGCCATTAACTTTAAACAATTGTCGAGGGTCAACTCATAAGTTGGGTCGGGATCGAAGTTTGCAATTCACCAAAGTCTAAGCGCATTACATGACGTAACGAATTAATTTTTTTAGTCCTTGGAAAATCGATAAAATTGTTATAAATTGGAATTCTTTGTTGAAAAAGAGCTATTCTTATGTTGACATCAAGATTTATTTCATTTAGACGGTCTCTAGCCGGGTCGAATGAATAAGTCAACAAATTATCTGGGGTCTCTCAAACGTTTTAAGATACATTGCCGAACGCTGAAATTTAGTTGATGTAAATAAACGAGAGAATAAATTATCGGATAAAATAGACCGACCATTGTTGATTAGCTCATATAAATATTGTTTTGAATTTCTAAATGATATTCTTGGTAAATAGTTTAGAGTTTCATGGAACGATTGCGGGGTAACTTGACTAAGAAACGGAGGCATCATTTCAATGCAATAAAGGTCGTTGTTCGACTTTACCATTCCAATGTTTTAAATAGTTTAACACAGCTAGATTGAAGATGAACAAATCGACGTTTGAGAATTCTTCGTTTGGAATTTCTATGTGGAATAAAGAAGCACTGTATGATTTTGATTTGAATAGTTTGTCCATGACTGAGTCGATTTCAAGAGTGTTTGTTTTAGTACGGATAATTTTTTAATCAAAATGACGGTCAAAGTTAGCAACGGATTGTTTGAGATTTTCGACATTAATTGATTTTCCATTACCAGCTCTTTGACTTAATAGAACTCGAATTTGACTTTTGGTTAAAAAATACCTCGGTTCAACTAAAAAATTAAAACATTAAATTAAAAATAATTCTGAAAACCAAGATAGAAATCAAGGTGTTGACCTGGTTATATGCTCGAGGTACTTCGTTAAACAATTGAAGAGGTTGAATTCTAATTGTGGTTAAAATTAAAATAAATTTAAAATATTTCGAATTTCAAAATAAAAATGAATAATCAAAGACTTGCAAAACTTTGTTTTTATTATTTTTAAGACATAAATTTTAACAATTCTAAAAAAATTGATATTTTAAAATTCAATATTTTTTAGTCTATCGATTATCACTTTATATTTTGGATATAAATTTGTGTAACAATTTTTGTTACACATTGTTACATATTTTGCATCTTAAGTATTGCTGAAATTAAAATTCTATTGCTGATAAACAACTTTAGTTTTGTACAATTTGTACCAATCGTTCGAAACTTCACAACGCCCTCAATCTCATAATCAAATTGTTCATCGACTTTTATTAGGCTTAATAAATTTTCATTAATTAAACTCTACTCTGATTCGGATGAATTTAAAAATCGAGTTCTCTTGACAACTGGTCGTTGAAAGTAAAAAGCAGCTGGGTCTAAATCGAACGAATATTTTTGAATTTGAGAATCAGAAATATATTCTTCCACATCAACATCGACTACAACAACATCAATAACAATGACTGAATCCGAGGAAATAACTTCTGAAATCATCTCAAATACTAATGAAATTACTACTGTTTTCGAAGTTGAAACTAGCGAAAATACCCCAATTACAGATGATATTACAACCCAATCTCAAGATATTTCTACAGAAATATATTCTTCCACATCAACATCGACTACAACAACATCAATAACAATGACTGAATCCGAGGAAATAACTTCTGAAATCATCTCAAATACTAATGAAATTACTACTGTTTTCGAAGTTGAAACTAGCGAAAATACCCCAATTACAGATGATATTACAACCCAATCTCAAGATATTTCTACAGAAATATATTCTTCCACATCAACATCGACTACAACAACATCAATAACAATGACTGAATCCGAGGAAATAACTTCTGAAATCATCTCAAATACTAATGAAATTACTACTGTTTTCGAAGTTGAAACTAGCGAAAATACCCCAATTACAGATGATATTACAACCCAATCTCAAGATATTTCTACAGAAATATATTCTTCCACATCAACATCGACTACAACAACATCAATAACAATGACTGAATCCGAGGAAATAACTTCTGAAATCATCTCAAATACTAATGAAATTACTACTGTTTTCGAAGTTGAAACTAGCGAAAATAACCCAATTACAGATGATATTACAACCCAATCTCAAGATATTTCTACAGAAATATATTCTTCCACATCAACATCGACTACAACAACATCAATAACAATGACTGAATCCGAGGAAATAACTTCTGAAATCATCTCAAATACTAATGAAATTACTACTGTTTTCGAAGTTGAAACTAGCGAAAATACCCCAATTACAGATGATATTACAACCCAATCTCAAGATATTTCTACAGAAATATATTCTTCCACATCAAC
This sequence comes from Brachionus rubens, assembly GCA_022207745.1. Lineage (NCBI taxonomy): Eukaryota > Metazoa > Rotifera > Eurotatoria > Ploima > Brachionidae > Brachionus > Brachionus rubens. The sequence goes on from JAJVHD010000005.1 coordinate 4,014,859, forward strand.
ATCGACTACAACAACATCAATAACAATGACTGAATCCGAGGAAATAACTTCTGAAATCATCTCAAATACTAATGAAATTACTACTGTTTTCGAAGTTGAAACTAGCGAAAATAACCCAATTACAGATGATATTACAACCCAATCTCAAGATATTTCTACAGAAATATATTCTTCCACATCAACATCGACTACAACAACATCAATAACAATGACTGAATCCGAGGAAATAACTTCTGAAATCATCTCAAATACTAATGAAATTACTACTGTTTTCGAAGTTAAAACTAGCGAAAATACCCCAATTACAGATGATATTACAACCCAATCTCAAGATATTTCTACAGAAATATATTCTTCCACATCAACATCGACTACAACAACATCAATAACAATGACTGAATCCGAGGAAATAACTTCTGAAATCATCTCAAATACTAATGAAATTACTACTGTTTTCGAAGTTGAAACTAGCGAAAATACCCCAATTACAGATGATATTACAACCCAATCTCAAGATATTTCTACAGAAATATATTCTTCCACATCAACATCGACTACAACAACATCAATAACAATGACTGAATCCGAGGAAATAACTTCTGAAATCATCTCAAATACTAATGAAATTACTACTGTTTTCGAAGTTGAAACTAGCGAAAATACCCCAATTACAGATGATATTACAACCCAATCTCAAGATATTTCTACAGAAATATATTCTTCCACATCAACATCGACTACAACAACATCAATAACAATGACTGAATCCGAGGAAATAACTTCTGAAATCATCTCAAATACTAATGAAATTACTACTGTTTTCGAAGTTGAAACTAGCGAAAATACCCCAATTACAGATTATATTACAACCCAATCTCAAGATATTTCTACAGAAATATATTCTTTCACTGACATTTATACCACTATTCCTCCATCAACAACTCCAATATGTCCATTTGTGCCTTGTTTAAATAATGGCTTGTTGAAAGAGGAAAATAGATTTTGGAAATGCGAATGCATTCAAGGCTTTACCGGTAATTTTTGCGAAACTTTAGTTTAATCATGCTTTTTACTTAATTTTTTTTTTTAAATAAATTTTTTGCTTTCATGAACTTTATTTTATCGTCGTATCATTTAATTTCCTTCTTTTTTCACAAAATTTTATTCACAAGATTTAAAAATAAAAATAATTTTATTTCAAAAATGACTACAATTTAAGCTGAAAAAGTATGGGAAAAACCTTGGAGTCCAAATGATTTAGTCAGTAATTCGACCAATTGGACACAAGCAGTAGTTGCCGGTGTACGTTCCTTTTAATAATCCTATTTAGAACCCATTATAATTCTTTAATTTTTAGCTTATACTTAATTTGAAAAATTCTCCGAAAAATTTATGTCCAAAACTGTCAAAAACTTGTTTTTGAAGATTAAGTATAACTTTACCCATTTAACAAGTTCTATTTTAAAAACATTTTTTTAAATGTTGTCATTTTGTTGTTTATCAATATCATGTAAAATTCGAAAATGTTCGAAGTCAATTTCTTCAACTTGAAAACTCACAATTCATCGAAAACGTAACTTACCCTTAAATTTAATCCGGGAATTTAAAATTTTTTTCTTAAAGAGAGTCTAAGAACAAGACGTAAGCGATTTTATAAAACCGATCGAAGAAAAACCCGAAAAAGTTGTTAAAGATTTTTCTGATCCATTTTCCGAGTTTGTTTCACAAAATAAACCAATTGAGACCGAAAAAGAAAAATCACCGGATATTTTTCAAAATCTTCAAACTCAAGCTCCTATTGTAAATAGCGCTCAAAAAGTAATTTTTTATTTTATTTTTAAGTTGTAAGAGTTCTTTTTGTGAGATTTTATTAGAGCACTCAACAAAAATTTCCAAGTCTTCAAACTAGTTTTTATTTTATTTTTAAGGCTCGAATTAAAGCTGCTAGAAAACGAGCTCCGCCTACACAACGAAAACAAACTCTCGATGAGAAAAATTCAATAACAACGTCAATTCCTGATAAAGTTCAAGATGTCGATTTAAAAATTGATGAAACAATAATCAAACCCAAATCAAGTATTCTATTCGATAATGACGATGATGATGATATATTCAAAGTTGATGTCAAGGCTAAAGTTGAGCGCGTCAGCGACTAAAAAATTGTAACACTATTGTTTCGACATACCAAACAATTCGGTCTCTTGATTAGTTCAGACTCGTCTATTTGAAGAAGTAGTTTGTTATTGATAAAGCGAGCTCCAATTTCAAATATTAGTTTTACAATAAACTATTTAAACAAACCAAACCTTCTAAATCCTCTGAACAATATATGTCAAGATAAGGCCAATCTGGACGCATAACAAATTATCATAAATTGAAAAATTCAGTATCAAAATATATAATTGGAAGTTTGAAACTCGAAGACATGTACATAATTATGATTAACTTATCTATACTGATAACTGAGCATACTTTCTGTCAGACCCACACCAAGCAAAGAAAATAGTCCTAGAAACTAAAGATCATTTTGATAAGCTCATTAAAGACATTTGAATGATATACTTTCAGGGGACGAGTCATTTTATGGATTTAACTATTTTAGATGACGGGACCAAAACATCTGACGTGTTATATTAGATGCAGTTCCTAAGAGACATTTTATAAACAACTTAAATCTTTGTATTAGTCCCTTTCTTGAAGCCGTAAAATCGCAAAGACCAACATGATACTTTTGAATGACAATGGTCGACTTCATGTTCATTATGTCTCATGTTCAATTCCATGTGATTTTTGGTTACCCGATCCCTTAATTCAATCCATAAAGAAGAGTATTAAAAGATCTGTCAAAAGTGGACTGAGCGGATGAAACTTAACATAGAGAATCAAGGCAATTACTTTGAAAAGAGGCAAGCTTGAGTTGGAAATCTGGGCTTACGGAGACTTATCCGGAAGCTACTTGATTGTTTATTAAACTAGTTGTCAACTAAACCTAGACAACGACTCGAAATTCGACAAATCAACGGACTCAAATAAATAAAAGGTTTCCTCAAGTTGTGTATAAATTCAAACTAGCACAAACTTATGATGAAAAGTTCCTTTTGAGAAATAAATCAAATCCAAACAATCAGAATACTTAAAAATATTTAAATATAATTTTGACAATGTTTAAAGGAAAATTGAATAATTCATCGTGAGGACATTGAATTCAAAAGGAAGAACTTTTGAGATTTTTGAAAAAAATTACCATAATAATTCTCAAGAGGCTTTTTTATTTAATCGGACTTGTAATTTTCATGACAAAAAAAACAAACAATCATTCAATCAACAAAAACAAGAAATAAATAAGTCTGCATATCTTAATAAATTGTGTAAGAAATTGACGTAACTAAGCAACCATAATATCTTTCACTTACTAACTCATTTTTGGTACTTTTCCAAGTCCGTATTGAAACAGAAAACCTTTAAAAAGAAAAAAATTTACCTTTAGAAAAAAAAAAAAAAAATTTTTTTTTTAAAGACTTCTTTAATTAGTTTTTCTTTTTTTTTTTGAGTTTCTTTAATAAAATGTTTTAACAACAAGATTTATTTTTTTTTATTTTAGAAAATCGAATTTTAAATGTTTTAAAAAGAATGAGTTCATTGATAAACGAAAATGACTTGGATTATACGTCGAGTACTTATACGACATCGGATGATGATGATGATGCTGAAACGATTACAACTGATTCGGATTTTGAATCGAATACGTCTGTAATAACTTTCAGAAAGTCTTTTAGTGGTATTCGAAATTAATGTTATTTTAAAATTTTTTTGTAAAATTTATTTTTTTTTAAGATTGTTCGAGTGTTTTTTTTAAAGCAGACTCGATCGAAAATGAGCCAAAAGAAGCCGATAAACAAAAAGAAACAACTGTAAAAAAGGATATCAAAATAACAGAGGTAACTATCTCTTTAATCTTTGATTGGAACCCTATAGAGTTAGGGGAGGTTTGATCTTAAAAGCCTCATTTCCGTTTTCAATGCTCTTTACACCCTATGGCAAATCAGGAAATACTTTTTGTCGCTTTTTAGAAACCTTTGGGGTTTAATTTCAGCCCTCAGTCGTCTAAAGCTGTTTCACTAACTATACCCGTAGGTCAAAACTTGTCAAAGTTAGGTCGACTTATGCGTTGTCCTTGCGATCATTTACATAATTTGTATTTGGATTGAAGTTAAATAACACAAGTAGTATTTAAATTAATTCTAATATTGTAAAAAAATGAGGTTTCAGTTTGAATTGGATAACAATGTAAATAATACCTTGAATTTATAAATAATTTGTAAGATATTTTATGTTAGAAAACGCGTTCTTTGAAATGTAAATTGAGGCCTTGGGGTAAAGAGAAATATATTTTTTTTATAAAATAAGAAATTAGCAGCAATTAAACAATTATTTTAACTCTTGATTTCAAAGACTTAAAAAACAATAATTTTTAATTTTGAGTCGCCTGGGGGGTCATTTTGAAAAAGGAATAACTTGAACAGCTTCTTCTGTCACTATTAAACCGATTGTAATTATTTTTCTTGAAGTATTGCTTGTGAAATACTCTTTAAACGGACTAACTAAAAGAGTTCTTTAGGCAAAAGGCCAAAAATTTGACCTTTTAAGTTCTGTCCTTTAAATTCTGTTATGTTTTGTGACATAAGCTTGTGACCGAGTGGTTAGCAAGCTAGTATTGCTAACAGAGGATCGGAGGCACGATACCCGCTAGGAATTTCTGACTGCTTCTGTAGTATAAAACGAGGATGTTTAACCATTCATTTTTACAAAAATTGTACGAAATGGAACGGTATTTCATCTTTAGTGTTGAGTCGGTTCTAAGATGGAGAAATCTTTCTGCGTAAATCTAATCGACCGCGTTCTGATTAGCAGGTCATGAAACGATTCAGAAAAGGAGATTGTTTACATCTGGTTGATGCGATTTTCCTGTAATGATAGGCTTTTTATTAGAGTAATTCATAAAATTTCGCGTTTTTTTGAAGTTTATTATTTTATTTAAATAAAACAAAACTTAAAGTATTTAATCTTCAAAATATACACCACTATGCTATTTGGTCTTTAGCCATCTATCAGCGAGCAATTCGACACCTATCTTGTACCATTCCTGGGTTATTGAGCTACTCAAGGCACCTAGCTTCAACTTGGTCTTGGTTAGTATCTATTCCGCTCTCTAAGGAAATGAGCCATAAGGCGGAAAAGATGATAATCAGAACAGGAAAGGTCTGGACTATATGCTGGATGAAGGAAAAGTTCAATCCATTCCAGCTCTTTAATTTTTTCGATGGTTTCTCGCGCGGTATGCGGTTTTGCGTTATCTTGAAGAAACAAACCAAACTTTCAGTTGATCAAAGAAGAATATTTTGCTTAAAGTAAGGCATACATTCGTTCTAATTGTTCACAATAAAGGTCTGCATTTATCGTACGACCATCAGGAACCAGTTCAAAGTGTATTACCCCTTGATAATTCAACTAAACATTACCTTCTTTACGGTTCGTCCTCTTTTAACGACTAGTAAAGCTGGTTGAGATTGGTCTAACCACTGGTTTCTGTCATCAGTATTTCGAAAATAGATCCATTTCTCATCGCAAGTAATTATCCTTCTCAAAAATCGTTCATCAAGAGGATTTTTAGTTAGTTTTCTACAGATTTCGATACGATGTTGAATATCAAAAGGTATTCAACATCGTGTGGAACAACTCGGCAGGGTCTATTAACTTTATGGACCAATTTAAGGTGACGAAATATGTTCTACTGTGAAGTGTTAAGGTCATTTGATAATTCGCGAGTACTAACCAGCAGGTTGCTCTCTACCGCCGTACGCAGGGTGTCCTGATCGAAACTCACTTGTCTTCCAGATCGCTTCTTCCTTCAAAGGCTAGTATCACCACTGTTAAACTTATTGAACAAAGCTTGTGCCTTTCATACTTTAAGGAGATGGGTTGCTGCTGTTGCTGCAAGGCCTGGGTCTCTTATACTTCAATATCGGTCATTTTTAATATCAATTAATCAATTAACCAATTACTGATATTCAAATTCAATATCAGATCGAAAATTCTAAAATCGATTTTTTGAAATTGAAATCTCAATATCATTGATATTCAGGTATAAGAGACTCTGAGGCCTTTTTTCCAATAATGACGTAACAACACATTTTTATCAAAAGTTTTTATAATTTTAAAAATACTTCGAATCAAAAATTTTAAAATTTAAACTTATCATATTGTAGAGGGTTCAATTTTGTTTGATATAATATATAATATGACTTAAAGTTATGAGATTAGATAAGAGCTTGAATCAATATTAACTTACCATATAAAAAACGCGATAGTTTATGAATCACCTTAATAAAACAACTCAACACACATCTTTCTCGCTTTTGAGACGAAACAAGAGAAATTACTGGTCTTTCAATTTAAGGATTCATTAGACAAGTAATATACTGCACGCTTCCTGAAAAAAAGGCGTACCGTACCGCGTCCCGTATCACCGTACCGTTTTTTCTGTACGGCTTTTTTCAGGAGCCGTACAGTACTAAGTCAAGACTTAATCTCTATTTACATTCCGAAAAATATTATAGTTGCGGACCTTAACATTAATAAAGCATCTCTGAATTTGAAGCTGTACGAGTAAAATTAGACACATTAAACCATGAAGGTTAGGATAATTTTTATTTCAAAAACAGAAGTAGCGGACTATCAAATTTCTTTATTGAGTTTATCTTCACTTGTAATTTGAAAATTCAAAATTTTTTAACATGGTCTCTTATGAAATCTGAAAAATAAAATAAAATGGATATAATTTAAGTAATACTTAAAATATAGCTCTAAGGGTATTATTACAAAATTTCTTTTTTAAAAAATGTCGAATACAATTTAAAGGAGTTTGAGAATAAAAAAAAAAAAAAAAAATCTCTTTGGTTTTTAAAATTAAATTTTCTAAAAAAAAAAATATTTTTTGTTTTCCCGAATTTTTACCATTTATGAGCTTCTTCTCAATATATAATGTGAAAAAACATAATTTTCATTAATCATAGTGTCTTTTAATTCACTTGAAAGACACTTAAAAATACCTAGAAAAAATAAACTTCAATTAAAAGGTAACAAAAACAAATCGAACCTAAAGTTACTGTTTTTTGTTAAATTTAAAAAAAAAATTTTTGTATTTTTTTTTTATTTTTTTAGGAAAATGTTGTTAAAAAAATAACCAAATCGTTACTTGACATTAAAATGCCAGCTTTAGAAAATTCTAAACAAGTTCGAGCTGTAAGTACAACTCAAGATTTAGTTAAACAAAATCTACGTCGGATTAAATCATCACTAGCACCTGGATTAAAAGCTTTACCACGGCCATTAACTGTTAAAAAAGAGAGTACAAAAATTGAACCGATTGTTAAAAGACCACCGATTGTACCTAAACCAATGACCGAAGAGACAAAATCAAAACCTCTATTGACTTCAAAATCAAAGATTACAGTTGATACATCTAAAGCAAGATCGAATAAAGAGGTTCTTAAATTGTGTATTTCAGAACTCGGATGGCAAGAATGTCCAAATGGATTACCACATGGTTGTGATATAATTTGGCAGTCGTGTGCCTCTCATGAAGGACGGGATCAAAATTCTAATTCAAATTTTTCATCCGATTCAAGATTGAACAAATTTCCGTCTATGAATAACATACTCAAAAAAGGACCGTTGACACATGCTTTAAATTGTATGAGGGTTTTGTACAAAACCGAGTATGATTTTTATCCCCGTACTTGGTTTTTACCAGAACAATTGAAAGAGTTTACACAAGAGTGTCGGTATATACACGACCAAGACATACGTCATAATCGTACATTAACAACATTTATAGTTAAACCAAACGATGGTAGTCAAGGTGATGGTATTTATTTGATAAATTCACCAAATGGGTATTTGGATCCTAAAACTGATAATCCGAAAAGTTATATTGTACAAGAGTATGTTCATAATCCGTATTTGATTGATGGTCTTAAATCGGATTTTCGTATATACGTTGTTATTTTGAGCATTAAACCATTGGAGATTTATATTTGTGATGAAGGATTGGTTCGTTTTGCCACGGTTGATTATCAAAAACCGGACGAGAAAAACCTCGATCAAGTGTTTATGCATTTGACTAATTATTCGTTAAATAAAAAGAATGAAACTTATCAGTTTAGTTCGAGTCAAGAAGAGTCAAGTCTAGCTGGGCATGGAAGTAAACGAAAATTGACAAAAATATTTAGTTATATGTCTAAAATAGGGATCAATGTGAACAAGATTAAGGGTGAAATAGATGATTTGATTATAAAGACTGTTTTTGCATTGTTGCCTGAGATCAAAGTTGAGCTTGGTTATGAGATTTATAACTCGCCTAATAAACAGCGACCGTCGAGTTTTCAGGTAAGTTGTTGAACACTAGAATACTACTAAACCAGTATATCTTTTGATACTGAAATTTCCATTTTTTTCCATTTTTGTTCGTTGTTCGCTGCTACAACAATGTAAGGTGCGCGCGGAGCAAAACTTCCACTGAATTTGTCATTTTCGATATCATAGCTGTAATCTACGACCCAAAAAATCACAAGAATTCAGTTTTTTGATGGGGGTGAAAAAACAAGAATTTAACCCCTACCCATCCGCTTTTTGGTACCGAGTGTAAAGGTGCTATATTTAAACAGTCAAGATCTCATGAATGGTAAAAGATACTCTTGTCCTGAAGGTACAAAACGAAAGCTAAAAAGCTACCATTGATGCCAGGACCAAAATCGTTCCGGTAAAAAAATGCCGTAAATTTAAAATTGGGTAAAAAAACAGCATTTTTCAGTTAAATCGTATCTAGTCCAAGGAAACCCGCGATACCCATATTTTTCTACAATCTAGCATCAACAAGAGACGGTTCTGCAAGAATCTAAACTTTACAATGCTCACTTAGCCTAGTAACTCTAAGTTAAGTTATAAAATAGTAATTTAGCAACGAGAATAGTTACAAAATGCAACTAGTATGAAAGGTTATAATTTAACAAGAGGTAATAAGTTGGCTCATAAATTGCCGTCAACACATTCCCTCCTCTTCTAAAGCAATGTCCTCATTGCTCATTTAAGTACCAGCATTATACATATACCGGTACCGTGACCTACTGTAACAGCAGTTGAGGAAAAACTGGTCCTCTGTTAAATAGCTAAGCCTATCCTTTTGTGTGGCTTTGGGTGCTATTAAATGTGTTAAGTCGAGTCATTTTTCTATAAATAGATTTTATTTTTAATAGATAATTGGATTTGACATTTTATTAAAAGAAGACCTTAAACCAATACTATTAGAAGTAAACTGCAATCCAAGTCTTCGAATTGACTTTGAGTCTGAAACATCAAGTGGTAGAACAATTATTTTACCAAGTCCAATTGATGTTGAAATAAAAAAACCACTTGTTTTAGAAACTCTTAAATTGGCGTGTCCCAAAAAAAAACTCGATCAAATGTAATTTTTTTTTAAACCCAAAATTATTTTTTGTGATTTTTGATTTTTTTTTTTTAAAAGTGAAAAACTTCGACGAGAAGAAGAACAAGCCGAAAAAGCGGCTATATACAGAAGTAATTTAGTCAATAAACGAATTCTCGAAAGATCCCAATCATCGCGTAAAACAAGGCCTTTTACATTGGATAAAATTCCGTTATTATCTAAACCATCCGAGTCTTACATTCGTAAAAAGCAAGCAGGAACAGATTCAAAAGTAAATATGGGACGACGCGAATCAACCGAATCAATTTCATCCGCATTAAATGCATCTTTCTTAAATATGTCCTCTCATATATCATCTAATTCATCTTCATCAATGTCAAATTATTCACCATCATGTCTTAGAAATATATACCCAAATAATAACCTCAGGAATCAATATGATCATTTGTATATACAAGAAAATATAGCTGATTTGTTTATTTATTTTACCATGTATAATGGATACAAGTTAATGACACATACAGAATTTCGGCTTTTTATAAAGTAAGTTGAGTTCTTTTATTAGGGTGATTCATAAAATTTTAAGATGGTAAGTTATTATTGATTTTAGCTCTTATGTAATCTCATAACTTTAAGTCATATTATATATTATATCAAACAAAATTGAACCCTCTACAATATGATAAGTTTAAATTTTAAAATTTTTGATTCGAAGTATTTTTAAAATTATGAAAACTTTTGATAAAAATTTTGAAATTTTGGTGTTGTTACGTCGTTATTGGAAAAAGGCCTCACAGTAACAGCAGCGAACCACGAAAAGTCAAGTAGAAGGTGAGAATGTCCTTAAAGTTTGAAAGGCCAATAAGTTTAACAGTGGTGATACTAGCCTTCGAAGGAAAAAGGGGTCTGGAAGACAAGTGAGTTTCGATCAGGACACCCTGCGTACGGCGGTAGAGAGCAACCTGCTGGTTAGTCCTCGCGAATTATCAAATGACCTTAACACTTCACAGTAGAACATATTTCGTCGCCTAAAGTTGATCCATAAAGTTAATAGACCCTGCCGAATTGTTCCACACGATGTTGAATACCTTTTGATATTCAACATCGTATCGAAATCTGTAGAAAACTAACTAAAAATCCTCTTGATGAACGATTTTTGAGAAGGATAATTACATTCGATGAGAAATGGATCTATTTTCGAAATACTGATGACAGAAACCAGTAGTTGGACCCATCTCAACCAGCTCTCCTAGTCGTTAAAAGAGGACGAACCGTAAAGAAGGTAATGTTTAGTTGAATTATCAAGGGGTAATACACTTTGAACTGGTTCCTGATGGTCGTACGATAAATGCAGACCTTTATTGTGAACAATTAGAACGAATGTATGCCTTACTTTAAGCAAAATATTCTTCTTTGATCAATAGAAAATTTGGTTTGTTTCTTCAAGATAACGCAAAACCGCATACCGCGCGAGAAACCATCGAAAAAAAGAGCTGGAATAGATTGAACTTTTCCTTCATCCAGCATATAGTCCAGACCTTTCCTGTTCTGATTATCATTTTTTCCGCCTTATGGCTCATTCCGGAATAGATACTAACCAAGACCAAGTTGAAGCTAGGTGCCTTGAGTAGCTCAATAACCCAGGAATGGTACAAGATAGGTGTCGAATAGCTCGCTGATAGATGGCTAAAGACCATAGAGCCAATTGTTGTTTATTTTGAAGATTAGATGTTAACACGAAATTTTATGAATCACCCTGATACAATCAAACCTCGTTAATCCGTATGAAAATAAACCCATCAAATCGTCATACGGATTAAAATATACGAAATAAGGAGGTATTTTCTATTGAAAGGAATTACAGTTAGCCTATGATTTCTACATGAACTAAAGAGTTATACGGATTAACGAGATTGGTGTAATAATATAGTTGACTTGATTTGAAAGATTTCTTTTTTTTTAATTTTAGAAGTTGTAGTATAGTAAACAAGAATATAACAACTGACAATTTGGACATAATATTTTATGATTTGAGCAAAAAATGGGATATGTACAACACAAAAAAACGGTTTTATGACGAAAAAGAAAATCCTGTAATAGGCTTATGTTATCAAGGTTTTGTAGAGTGTTTTACAAAATTAGCTCGAATGATGTTCAATGAAACAGGATTAGAACAATGTGTCAAGTCGTTTGTTTATTTTTGTAAGTTTATGCTTTTACAAAAAGGATTCAAATCGAATCAATATTGTTCTTTGGAAATAAATAAAATTGATGTCAATGTTACTGTTGAGAGCAAAATTGAAAGTTTAAAGTTAAAAAAAAAGTCACAAGAACTTGAAAATAATACAAGTTTATATACTAAAACTAAAAAGTCAATATTTCCGATATTTTTTGATTCTACCACTGTCTGAAGAAGACTTTAATTTGTAAAAAATTTTTATCAATAAATTTTTTTTTTTAAATAATCATTTTTGTTTTAATTTATCATTGGAAAGATAACTTTTATTATATACTGAGATTTTCTCTGTTAATTTTCTGATATCATTATTTTGGTAACGAATAATGGTCTTTGGGATAATCATAGGACTTCAATCCAATCATAATCAAAACGCTATCTGAATTTGCAAAATCCAACTTGATAACTTTGTTCTGCATAAATTAAAACCTAAGTAAGGCATATTTGTAGGGGGATCTAAAAAATAAATTTTGAACTGAGTGGTCCTTTGAAGGAGTTTATCTCGGTTTTTCGCCAAATACTATCCCAAATGACCTCATATGTATTATGTTTGATACAGATACTGAAAGAGCATAAAATGTTTTTTCTAGAAGAATTACGAATTTCGGGTCAAAAATGCAAATTCCTTCATCCTATGGGTCTTGACCGAGCTAAATGATAAAAAATTTTCTTTTTTTGTTTAAAAATGCCTTAGCGTGTGTAAAATTTTCTGCTCTTTCAGAATCTGTATCAAACATAATAAGCGAAAAACCGGGACAGACACCTTCAAAAGCCAAAAAATTGGGACCCCTCTGCCAAAAAATTTAGTATTACAGGTATCACCATGGGCTGATAATTAAAAAAATTCTACACTGATAAAATTTTACTCTTTGCTTTGAAGGACTGAAAAAGCTTTTTTAGTTATAACTTTGTTTCAACGCATTCATTTTTTTCAGAGTTAGAATAAAATAAAAGATTACCAACCAACACATATCTTTCTTTATTCATATCAGTATGGATGTTGGGTTATATACACATGTGGCCTTTTTTTGCCAAAAAATCTCGTTATTTAATTGCTCTGAACAGAGACAAAGTCACATTCTGCAAGATGAATGTATCCACTAATGCAGAGGTTGTATTACATTATAAATCGCAACACTTTTTCCGCAGAAAATAATACTAAAATGCAGAAATTCAGCAAATTATTATATTTCTTTAGAGTGATAATTAAAAACATAATTAATTTTTTGGACATATTAACCCTGATTTGAAGACTAATTATGTGTTGATCTTTAAATGCTACTTTTTCTTTCAATTGAGAATAATCTGAAAGTAACGTTACCCTTCAGCTTTATCTTTATTTTTAATGTGATACGGGTTGATAATCTAAATCTACATTACCATATTTGGTTTTGTCGAAGTAATGAACTACAGTTGGAAACACTTGATCAGAATGAATATAGACGTCTTTAATAATTGTTAGTAGTTAGTATTTTGGTTTTATAGGAAAGTTGTTACTGCAGAGAACAATAATATTAAGTGGAAGAAGAGTTAACATTAACAAAGAAAAGGAATAGAGAAACAGTTAAGTATTTTTTTTCTGCGGAAAAAGTGTTACGGAATTCCGCACTTTAGGGACAGCCTTCTTTATTTGAACTGCAATTAACAAAGTAATTTTAATTTCAAAAAAAGTGGAGAATTCTTGATTTAGAATTAATTTGAAGTTATTTTATTATTTTTTAAAAAACGTTAATCGTTGTTTTACAACTAATACTTTTTTGATCATTTTCAAAATTTTACTCTTATACCCTTTCACAATCATTGTTATCAGTTTTAACCATTTCGACATATATCGATTTTTTTTTGAGTATTAAATCAACTTTTTCATCTAGATTTTCCACTTTCAACTGTTTTGTTAAAACATAATAATAATGTTCGGCTGCTAAACCAAAGTATTTAAACGAACAATGATACCCTATAAGATATGATTCATAATCTGTATCAAGAATAAAATAATTTGTATTTTCATTCCATAAATCGTTTAGCCTTTCTTGTTTGTTCATTGTTGAAAGTATACCTTGTTGATTTTCGTGATCATTGTAATTTAAAGTTGAATAATTGAGCCAATTGGTGAACGGTCTTTATAACAAAAAAATTTAATTTTGTCTTGTGCTACAAAAAAACATCTCAAAATCAAAAAACATTTTTTTTAAAAAACGAATTTTTTTCAAAAATATTTTTAAACCTTGTAAACTATCAGATAATATTAAAAATAACTTACGACCAAGCTATTGAATTAGATATAACTACATCCTCATGTCCACTCGGTTTATAAATAGTCTTCATACATTTAAAATAATCCAATAGAGTTTCTTTTGAATGAGAGTAAATCAACCATGTTCCAATAATCTTATATAACACACACACACACGTTATATTTAATTTAAAACTAATTTGTTCAAGAAAAAAATACTCTTTAAAAAATTTAAAAAAAAAGTTACATAACCTTGTTTTTTTGTTATTCGGTAAAAAAGAACCGAGATTTTTTTTTTAGAAAAAAAGAGCATTTTTTGTTTTGTTGAGGTTACTTTTTTTATTTGAAAATTTTCTTGAGTTTTTGGTTGTTGACATGCTTTGAACCAGTTTAAACAGCTTGTATTCTCAATTATTAAAATTGAGATAAGAAAAATAAGAATTATTTTCATTTTTGTTGTTGAGAGAAAAACTTAAAAAAAAAGCTTAAATAGAATCGGTTTAAAAAAAAATAAAACTGTAGGCAAGTTATCAATTAAGTTAAGAAGATTTAGATATTTCGTAATTTTGTTCAAGTGATATTTTTTAGAGTCTCTTGAAATGGATTAAAATAAATTGATTTACAACAAAGAAAAAAAAACGTATTTTTTATACTCATACTTTAAAAAAACATGATTGAGAGAGTTGTTGTATCATCATTATTTTTGTAAAGAACGAAATGTATATGATAAGGTTTTACTGTAAAAGTAGATATAGGAGGTGCATCATCATGTGATAAAACGTTATTATAATTATTTCTGACGAAATTTACGACTAGTTTTCTATACCACTGTAGGCAAAAAAATTGGAAAGTCTTGGAGGTGAACTTGAACTGAAAGTAGTTTCTTGAAAATAATCAACTATTAGTGATAATAATGAAGAAGTACTCAACATTTCATAAAAGTTTTCTGCAATAATTTACTTGAAAAACTTTTCTGTTGCTAGATCTTTCATGTTCGAGGAGGTCGTAACCTCAGTGTGGGAAACAATGAGTTAAATTGAATCAATGAAAAACTGTTTTATTGGAATCCGAATTGTTAGTAGTTAGTATTTTGGTTTTATAGGAAAGTTGTTACTGCAGAGAACAATAATATTAAGTGGAAGAAGAGTTAACATTAACAAAGAAAAGGAATAGAGAAATAGTTAAGTGGTGTCAAATTATAGGTCTCAACGCTCAGTGGCGTAGCTAGATCAGAATCAGAGGTACATTACCATCCCAAGGTCCGTGGGAGGCTCTTTTACGACACTCAGAACTTTCACCTTTGATTTTATCAAGTCTGTAGTTTTAGCTGGTGAATTGTAAATCATCTCATTGGACCACAACAAATATGTAAATTCGGTTGTAAGCTGTGACTTGGTTATGTATGATCCAGGAGCTAATGGCTCTTTATCTTCAAATTTGTTTAGTTCTTTATTTTGCCTTTTTATAGATCTCTGGACAAATTTAGAAAACTTTGTTTAAACGTCATATATCACAAGCCTTGTACAAATGAACACATTGAGAGTATGCTAAAAGCCACCTACAAGAACAACAACGGCCTTCTTTATGAGTTAGTTGAACCGGTCTAAGATTGGATTTTGCCTCTAAAAAAACTTTTTGATTACAAGCATTTGTAGGCTAAGAGTAGAAAAAATGGTGATACTAGAAAACTAGATTGGTTTATGTAACTTACTCCTTGAAGCTAAGTAATATAATATTATACTTTGACCCTAATAGTTAAGAGGGATTATAAAACCCCTTTAACTTGATTTATCATATCTATGTTGTGCGTTGAATATATTTAAACAATTATTCTTTATATTAATATTAACCTTAGCTTTTTTTTATTTTTTAAAAATTAAAACATAGGTTAGAAATCAAAATTTTATTTACGAGGTTCTTTGGTGTCTGGTTTGATTTTGAAACAACAAGATTATCCTTTGGGTCTATCAAAATAAATTATTTTGTCAAGAATAAAGATCCTTAAATGTTAAGAAAATATTTTATTTTTTGTTAACTCTTGTCGAGACCACTCAATTACCTCTTAGAATTACAATTTATAAAGCTCGTAAAATTAAGTTTCTCTTAACCCTTCGCTTTTTTCCAAACAAATCGAATGCTCAAATTGTCATGAAGTCTGTGTATGAAAATTCGATCATTTAAATTTGTTTTTCTGTTTAACGTTTAAAGTGGTTTTTGAAAATTCGCTTCTATTTCCGAAAAAAAATGTAGGACTAGTTCAATGCAAATATTTTTGTTTGAGTTAAAAATTTGATTTTCTAAAATAAATTAAATTATTTAAACCCCTCAAGGAATTAGAAAAATTAATGTTTTTTTTTCATAAATGGGTCTATCTTTCACACTTAATGTTCGTATTTTAAACACATTATAGCTTTGTTTGCAAGTTTATAGCCCTCTTTTGATTATTTTCCACTGCAAATCGATAGATACATTCAAGTAGTAGTATTAGTGAGACTGCAGTATAGTAAGGCATTTCTCTTTCTCTGTCAATACCCGCTTTAAAACCATTAACTTTTTTAAACTTGTTTAATGTTGTGTTCACTTCTTAGTTTTAGCTTCAAACTTTTGGACAGGTTCACTCCATTCAAAGGTTGATCTTCTCATGACCGTTGAATATTTTAAACATTTGGATAAGATAACCTCTCTTAGGACTCTTTCAATAATATTTGTGTTAGCTTTCGTTGAAGGGTTCCAGATACTTACGACGTATTCAAGATGTGGTCTCACAAGTCCTGTGTACACGAGTCAAAATGTTTCTTTATCTAAACATAAGAATGAGTTCTTAATTTGACCTAATATTGGACCTAGCTTTTGAAGCCGCAAATGAACATTGTTTGTTAAATTTTAAGTCATTTGGCACAACTACGCCAAGATCCTTTCCTGCTAGACATTGCTTTAAAAGTCAATGAATGGTTTAGACATCTTTTTTGTTTGTCGGTCATTCCAGTTGACAGTTTTCGTATTGATTATGCAGTCCCAGTTAATTTTCCCAAAATGTAGGACTGTCCCAAAGTATAGAGGGTTATAAAAATGTATTTAGTTGCAGCTGAAAATCGATTGTAAATTCAACTTAGTCCATTTTTCTGATTAAGGAATGACTCTATCAACACAATCAGGCTACCATTTTGAAGCTGATTAAGCGATCTAAAATTTGCATGAATGCACCTGGTGTGAAAATTTACCGCTCTTGTTTTAGTCCAGTTGGTTCATTAGTCGACTGCCAACATTATAAGAAATCATTGGAAGTAAATAACTTAATTATGACTAGAAATCATTTTTGAGTTCTCAGCAGTTCAAATATTTACAATTGAAACAATATTTAACTATTGAATAATTTCTAAGTTGATTCGTTTGCATTTACAAATATTTCCAATAGCAAAAGTTTGTCATTGTCTAATTAGTAATTATAAACATAAAAGAGATCAGTATTATAATTAAAAGTCGTCGAACAAAAAGTTTGCTTATCTTAATCCCATAGTAAAAAAAAGATAAAAAAAAAGTGATCATAATTATGATTAAAGAGTCCGCTTTTGGACTATTCGATCTAAATCTTGATTAGAAATATTTTTAAATTGGATTAGTATTTAAACAATTTTTTTTTCGAATGTCGTTGTCTGTTATCTTGAGGAATTTTTTGTAATTATCCGCTTTTAAAAAAAAAATATTGATATAAAGCACCTTGAAATTTGTAACATTTTTAGAGGGCTAAAAATCCATTAAAATAATATTTTCTACTTATAACACTTTTTTTTTGACAAAAACAAAAAAGAAAGAAAAACAGGTCAATTTATTAACAGCTATTTTAAAAACTTTTAAGAACTCATTTTTTTCTAGTTTACAGTTAATTTAAAATTTTAATCGAGTTGACTTTTTCATTTTCGATAGACAAGAAATTTAATATTCAAAATACAAAAAAAATAGTCCAAGAAACTCTTTCAAAGTTTCTTTTTTTTCTTATTATTTTTAGTTATCAATTAGCTCCTAGTTCTAATAATTATATAACTTTAGTTTAAAGCGACTAGGACGAGATTTGTTTTTTTTTTTCGAAAGGAAATTTCGAGTGGATTTTTTTTTGTTTAAATTTTTGCTCTTTTTGTGTCGAAACCAAATATTTGACTAAGAAATTTAACTTTAAGCATTTATGGGCTTTTGTCTGCATATTTATTTTTATTCTCTCTATCGCTTTTTGTTTTTTTCAAAGTTAAATAACCATTTTTTGTTTCTATTACAAACAAAATTTTGGTCACAATCTTTTTTACGTTCAGGGTTGGATTTAACACAAGGTCCATAGCATAAAAATTGAGCTTCTAAACAAGATCGCACTTAAGTGAATCCTTAACTTTGTTTTCCATTTAAGCAATGAGAAATATATTTCTTATGGATTCTGTAAAAATTTTGTAATCTTTTTAAGATTTTAAGTCTTTACTAGGTCTCTAATTTAAACGAATATTACGAAAGCTTTTCGAATCGTTTTTTTTGGAAACAATTATTTTATATTTATAATACCCACTTGGGCTCTTTTTGAGGCCAACTTAATAAATTTTGTTCAAGAGGATCATGGGAGATTCTTCAAGTCCAAACAAACGAATTGTCTTTATTCATTAGTAAGGGCTGATAAACCGAAAAACTGCTTCAAGTTATCGAGGTTTCACTCTTTTCTCTTAATTTCAGGACATCTCTTAGAGTTTTTCTATCCCATATAATAAAACTGGATATATGATAGTTTTTTAAAGCTGGACGTAGGTCGTTGCCCAATATGCCGATTGGATAAAGTTTAACGAAACATATAAATTGTGAACTAAACATACAACTATATTTTATTTTATTAAACTGTTAACGAGCACATATATTTATTTTTAATGACTGTCAATTAAACATATAATGGATTAAAAAAGCCAGCTGCAAAAAGGAGAATCAAACCATTGTTTAACTAAAATTTGGTATTTTTTGGACAGAAATTCGACCGATTTTGTATATTTTAGATGTATAATATCGTGAAATGCAGGATCTTGAAAGACTTTTGGAATTTTTTTTGAGTTTTTGTTTATCTAATTTGGTTAATTAATTAAGATATCGCATTACTTTAACTTCATGAACATCCTTTTTTTCTCTGGTCTGCATGTTTTGCATGTTTGTTTTGACTCGTGATTTCACCAATAGGTACTTAGTGTTTTTGACTTGCTTTATTTCTATATTATTTAGAATAACATTTTCTTGACATAGGTCTTTTCTCAGTTCTGCCGCTGATCTCTTGATGGTTTTAGTAGAAATCATGAACGTTGTTGCTTTTTTGGAATTTTTGTATCTTATAAAGGTATTTTTAAAAATAATCAAGTATTAGTGATAATGATGATTTGTTCATGTCACTCTTTGGAGACTTTAGCCTACTTCTAGTTCCGATCCTAAAAGGCGACCTTTAGTTGTTTTTTATGAAGATATTGTTAAAATTAATCAAGTAATAGTGATAATAATGACGTTTTTTGTGTTATTCATTTTCAAGTGCTTTTTGAATGTCAATATAAATTGATTTTCTGAATGAAAGAATCTAAAATTTCTAAAAGATTATATTAAAAATTACTAAAAACGAATTTTGAGAGCTACTCCTTAAAATTAAAAAATAATTTAAATTTTCAACGTTTATTTATAACTTTTTGACCTTTTGAAACAAGTTGAGTGATTTTTAAAACTTCCTTGTCGATCCTTTTTTTTTTCAGATACTAGCCAAATTTAGAAATCAAAAAGAGACTAAAAGCTAAAGACTTAATCTCAACTAATTTAATTTTAAAAGAATAATTTTTTTTTAAGAATAATTAAAGACCCCGTCATTAAACAAAAATTCTTTTTATCAATTAAGAAAATGTTTACAAATTACTTAACATAGCCAAAAGTGTTCACGGTATAGTAAACACACACACACGAAGAAAGATTTAGGATAACGATAACGAATAGAAACAATAAATATACATTTTATATTAATTATCAATTAGCTTGATATTTGTAATTAGAGTTTTTTTTAAAATATTTTTTTTTTCAAGTCTGATTAATTTAATTTTTTTAAAGATAGTCATGTCCAAATAATTTCATGCAACAACAACAACGAGTACAGTTTGTAAAATTTATGTCTCTTAACAAACATAAATCGTGTTTATGACATTTACCTAGTTTTTGTGCTCGTTTGTTTTTTTTAGAAAAAAAAAATTTTTCTCTTAGCCCGTTTGATTTATTAAACGTTTATGATATGATATAACTTTTATTAAATTTTTCTAGTAATTACTGGCATTAATCTTTTTTTTTGTTTCAGAGGGGTTCAGTTTATTTTTTCTAATTAACTCAATATGTATTTTTTTGCCTTATTTAAGTTCAAAGATTTATGTAATACCCCCCACTTAAGTGAAATATTAGTAAATTCTATGTTTTTTTTTAATCGTTATCTATATCATTATTAAAAAATTCAAGGTTTTTAAAAAAAAAGGTGTCTTTGATCCATTAGCTTGAATAATCGGAAACGGACTTAGGTATTTACTCAATTAAGCCTCATGAAATCAATTGCACAAGAAAAATTCCTTAACAATCGGAAGTCCTCATTAAAAAAGCCATTAGAATATTCAGGATGTAACTTAAGATTTGTGTTGAGATCTCCAATAATTATACGGTGTTTCAAAAAAAATGAATGAATAGACTCTAAATTGTTATTCCATTAAAATATTTTGTTGACAATTGTTAAGTGTTGTATTTTGTTGTTTCGATTTCTTTTGTCAATTGGACACTAGACACAAAAATTATAGAGGGCATACAACAACAAAATAAAAAAAAAAGATTTCATAAATTCCGGTGTTATCTAAAAATAAGACCTAATTTGATAACTATTTTTTTTTGGCTCGTTGAAAAGATAAATCTCTACAAGGAAACTAATTAATAAGGTATATAATTTATCATAAAAAAAATTAACAAGCTTAGATAAATATACTTAAGAGGAAATCCTTAAGAATAGATTCGTTGTTCGACCCTCTCTTCTTTTTTTTATTATTGAGGGTATTTATCATTTGATTTATTAATTAATACATAAAATTTATAATTATCTTTTGTTGAGGTTTTTTTTTTAAACGTGTAAATTTTTATTACTTTTTATTTTTTATGGGATTTTTATTCTTTGTGTAATTGCTTGAGAGATTACAAAGGGACAAATTAGATAACTTTAAATATGGGTCTTGATTAAACAATTAGTTGTGACCACTACTTGTAAAATTTAGTCGTAAATTCGTAAAGTAAACAGTGTTGATCGTAACAAACAAAATTAAATTTTTCATTTTCTAGCGCACTCAGTGATTAAACATGAGGAAAATTAACAATCAAAATTAAAGAGATCAAGCCTCAGTATGCTTTATAAAGTAGATTAGTGTACTTAATAGAAATTCCATCTTCACTTATCGACATAAGAACTTTCTTCTTTCGACCTTTTGATCAAAGCATAATAAAAAATCTACCGTAAACCCCCTCTATTTGTACCCAGAAAATCTGGTCTTTAAGATTCAATTTATGTTTAATTTTTTTTATACCAATGGTTCGAATATACTTCATTCTAACCCCCTCAACCTAGTCTATAAACTAAATGTATGCGATTTTGAAACAATACTTTACCTATCGAAGTATTTTAAAAAAACTACTGGATACAAATAGAGGGTGTTTACTGTAGTTGAAAAAAAGTTACCACATTAAATATTCCTGGAGAAGAATAACAAGAAATTGAAATGGTCGGGCTACAAGATTGGTACCAGGTTTTTCAAACCTAACGTACAATGAAAGAATTATTAGATTAAGCATGAGAGATTTGGACTAGATTTAATCCCGGAAGGGCAAGTCAAATGGACTTGCAAAAAAAACTGCTATTAAATATCAAGATTGGGTTTTTCATTGATTGAGCGCTTTTCTAATATTGATGGGTTTGAAAAAAAAGGGTCAAAATGCCATCGATCTATACTGCCATTTTAAAACTTTTAAAAAGAAGTCTCAATACCAATGTCCATCGTTTGGCGAAAATCTCCAAGAACTAAAAAGATTATTGTCTCAGCCTCTACTCTGATAGTATGTTATTATTTTTCAAACTTTAACGCTGTGATCCCATTTTCATATTTGCGGGTCTATAATTCTACATTTTCTAACACCTTAGACTTTGTTTTGGAGCAGGTCTATCAGTCTTGAAAAGAGCACTCATTCTTTAATGACTAAATAACAGTCCCTTATGCTTTATTTTAGACAAGGTACTGTAAATCATAAATCTTAGTGTCTTTAAAGTATATTCCTTTCCTATGATACAATAAAATCAAGTAAAGTGCATTTGTGTTTTATTCAAAGAAAAAGCTGAAGAGAAATTTAGGTCTCAAAAACTGCGAAAACTAATTAAGGTTTATGATCTGGTGCATTTTAGAAGGAGAGATTTAAAACATATTGTAAAATGGTGGATCCGTTGATTTGGTCAAACTTGGTATGACCCTCAACCACTCTTAACTTCAAAGTCTTTAATGATTCACTATCACAAGTGAAATAATCGAATATGACGCCTGAAAAGAATATAAATTCACAATGACGCAATAAACTTCACGTCATCGTTTAAATTATTTTTGTGTTCTCTTACAACACCTTCACCTAGATTATTTATACTCAATACAAACATATCATTTTTTACTTCATTTTTATATAAAGGGACATTAACTCCTTTTTAAATGCCGTGATTATACAGTGATTAGTTCTAATCAATGCTGAAAATACTTCCAGTGGTTTAGCCTTATCTAAAATTTGGGTCTCATGATAAATATTTTTTTTGCTAAACTAGACTAATGTTTGACATCTAAATTTATCAATTTTTTGTTCGAAACAAGATAAAATTATAGACATTCACAAAAAAAAATAGGTAACAAAATTTGTTTTTGTCAAGATTAAAAAAAATTAATTTCCTAAACATTTTTTCATGGGAATCTTTTGAAATAAAAAATGTCATTGATTCATGTATATGTGTGTTTTTGGCATCTTGAAGTTGATGATCAATCTGATCATGATCAAATAGTATTTTCTTTGTAATTTTTGAATGGAATTTGATAGACTGGTTCTGCAAAATGCTTAATAATGCAACAAACATGCTAAATATTAGATGAGTCTCTGCAAAAACTCTGCAATTAAATTGCGCAGTTGAATTAGATACTTTTTAATGACGTGCATTTTACTGCAAAATGCAGAGTTTTTGCAGAGACTCATCTAATATTTAGCATGTTTGTTGCATTATTAAGCATTTTGCAGAACCAGTCTATCAAATTCCATTCAAAAGTTATAAAGAAAATACTATTTGATCATGATCAGATTGATCATCAACTTCAAGATGCCGTGTTTTTTCGATGTTCATTAATTAATTAATAACTAAAAAATTTTTTGAATGCAAAGTTTTAATTAAATCCTAAGTCTTAAGGCTATTAGATTTTGTTAAAGATATTTCTGATTGATCATTTGTTGTTTTTTTTTTTTTGGTTGAAGTTAATCCTTGTCATTTTTGAATTTAAGAATACGAAACTAAAAACCAACAAACTCGAAAAAAAAAAGTTAATTAAAAATTCATTCAGTTTTTTTGAAATTCAAGTCCAGTCAGTTCTACCTACTTTGACGTAATTATTGGTCAATTTTGTTTCAAATATTTAACTAGTTCAAAAGCACTTGAATAGAAGTGGTCAGTTGAAATTTCAAAATTTTTTACTTTTTTTTTAGATGAAAATTTATTAAAATTTAAAAAAAAAAACATGTTTTATTTCATAATAAAAAAATTTAAATTTTCATTTTTTTTAACTTTTAACAATTTTATATCAAATTATAAAATTTTTTTGTTCCTTTACTTTTATTTGATATCCATACAATCAACGGTAAGTTTCGCAAAAAAAAACTTTTTTTGAAAATTTTTAATTTTTTGTATTTTAAAGGAATGTTTTAACAACGTGACAAATTTACGTCGTCGAAATATTGGCTACATAAATCCACTTCATATCGATAACACACGTAATGATTTATACATAATAACGCGTTTTTTAAATGCACTTAAAGATTTAAATGGTGATTGGTCACGTCATGGTTTACAACAAATAATACGCTTGAATTCTGAATGTAGTCAAAGTTATGTTAGTTTGAGAAATTATCGGATAAAAGCAGATGTGCCTGTTGATGAAGCGTTCAAAGATCCTTATACTCTTATCGAAAAATTAGTCTATCGTAAATTTACGATATTTAAATCAAAACAATTGGATAAGTATGTTTGTTATCATCATTCAGGAGTGTTTGTTCTTAAAAATTTAAATGACTTGGACAAGTTATGTGTGTTCAATCACCATGTTAAAACGGGTGGGTACATGTTTTCAATGGGGTCAAATAATCGAGTGTATTTTTCATTTAACAAATTTGGTCGGTTAATTAATCCATTGTACGCGAAAAGTATTAATCAAAATGAGTGTAAAAATAATCAATCGATTTTATTTAATGTTCATACTAAATTAACTGATGTATTAACAGATAATAATTATGTTCCTGTGTTTAATCGTTATGCTTTTTTTCATACAACTCTAAAGACAACACCGACTACTACGACGACTACGACCACAAGGACAACAAAACGAATGTTTAGAAGAAAGAAAACAAGTAGACGATATCGCACAAAAACAACACGTAAAGTAACATGAAATTATAATTATTTTTGTTTCCGAATGGTTGATCTCAAAGTTTTGTTGTTTTAATAAACCTCATATGTCTTTTGTTTGGTGTATATATTTTTTTAGAGAGAGAGAGACAGAGATTAGTTAGTGTTTATTCGTGTCATTTTTTTTGTTAATGATAAAATAAAAATAATTTTAAAATTAAAATTTTTTCTTATTTGTACAACACCCATCGACAATCAGACTTAGGGATTCGTCAATTTTTAAAAGACTCGAGTCTAAATCCGAGTCTTTCGCAACTTAAAGACTTGAGATCGAGTCGAAGTCCTATTCGAATTTTTAAAGACTCGTAAGTCGCAATCCGAGTCGGTCTCAAATCTGGGACTCGAATCCCAAAGACTCGAGTCCTTAAGAAAAATCGAATAAACTATATTAAAAAATTTATTTACAAATTCATATTTTATCTTGTTATCAAGTCACAGTTTTAAAATAAAAAAAAATAAAATCTCATTTACAACTGTATACTTATTTTAATTGAAAAAACTCCCTATTCTCTTTTATAAAAAACAAGTTTTCAGCCAAACTGTCGCCCATTTTTCGTCTATGTTGTCTCAAAATGTACCCCGTTTTACTGAAGAAACGTTCAATTGAACCGGTCGTAGCTGGAATACCGAGTATTTTTTTTAGCTTTATCAGGAAATTTGGATTCGTTTTCTTTCCACCAACTTAATGGATCTAATTTTCCATTGGTTTTCTCTTGGGCGTATTGGCGTGATTGTTTTTGTGTTAGAAAAAAATTTCGTAACATTATGTCGACCTCGAAATTACTCTCAGTAAAGCTTTCCTCGAAGGTTATCGTCCACGGCTTACTTAGAAGGCAGTTCTTGATTCTTGATTGTGAAACGTCGAGGGAGTTTTCGGTATCGTCGATGTCTTCAACCATAGACTTCAACTTGTAAATCCATGACGATCTTTCTTCGGGTCTGATCCATGAGGTCCCATAATTTGGATCAAGCATAGCGGCAATGGCGTATAAAGGTTCTTCAAAGACATCCTCAAATCTTTTCTTGATTGAGCTAATCAAGTTTTTGCTAACATTTTCGTAATAGAAAACTTTACTCTTAACTGTTTTGTCTTTGGCCATTAAGGCCTCATGATTCGATTTTAGATCGACTTTTTGGATAATCGTTAACAGAGTTGGTAGCACTCTTGAAATTGTAACTCCGTCTCCTTGTAAAATGTCAGTCGCGATTTGGAGCTCTTGTAGCAACTGAATCAGCTCATTCATTTTGTCGCGATCTTCAGTCTCAAACTTTATTTCATTATCTATGTTTTTACGTGGTTTTTTTGACTTATTTTTACCAACTTGTAAAATTGACTGGGGCTGTGAAGTTTTTTTCAATTCACTCATTTCAATTCAGTTAAACTTTAATAACTTTTCTTCTAGATAAGATAAATCCATTCTGCAAATTGCTACAACTTGTAACAATTTTGCTACACCTGGGATATACGTCTGCTAAAACTCTGAATTTCTTATGCACAATTTTTTGTAATCTTTTTGAATGGCGTGCATAATGCATAGGAAATGCAGAGTTTTAGCAGATGAATATCCCAGGTGTAGCAAAATTGTTACAAGTTGTAGCAATTTGCAGAATGGATTTATCTTATCTAGAAAAAAAGTTATTCAAGTTTAACTGAATTGAAATGAGTGAATTGAAAAAAACTTCACTGCCCCAAATTGACTCGATTTCTGAATTGTTTAGATTTGAAAAGCTCTTGAGCATGAAAAAAATCGAGTTCCATCTTGTATCGTTTTTTGTTTTTAAACCTTTTTTGGCTTCTCTTAAACTGTCCATTACTTTACAGGATTGTCGTCCTTTGTTGATAATTTGACTTATTTTTTTTATTAAGTCTTCGGCAAAATCAAAGTTTAGCGCATCTTTGATAGCTAATTGAAGCCTATGCGCAGTGCAATTTATACGTGATACATCGTTTAACTTTCGACAAAGATCGTTTGCGATCGAATCAGTGCAAACAAAGCCTAAATGATCATCGGACACATTAATATCTTCGTCTTCTTCAATAGTGGTTTCTTCGGAATTCGACTCGCTTGATTCACAAAGTTCGATAAAATTTTGTATGTATTCTTCAATGTGGTCATTGTCAAAAGCTTTAACCATATTTGACGCGCCGTCACTCAAAATTTTAAAAACTTTTTTGTCTAGTTTGTATTCGGTGACTATGTCTAAAAACGAACCGAATATCGAATCATTCGAGTGAGATCCGATTAAATGTTTACAAGATAAGAGCGCCTTAACCAGTTTCCATTCATCATTAATACCTTGAGCTTTAAAGCCAATAAACGATCTCATGGTCGCATCTGACCAAATGTCGGTAACAAGATTCACAGACTCTAGCTTGGACAACTTATCGATTAAAATATTTTTAAGTTCCAATCTCATTTTCGGTAAAAGTGTATATTTGACTGTCTGTGAGTTCGGAACTTTGTATCGTTGATCAAGACAACTTATAAATTCACGGAAATCAATTGAGTCAACAATTGAAATAGGAAGTGATTTTGACACAATTAAATCACACAACTTAACGTCTAATTTGATTTTCTTTGGGTCAGAGGGTTTATACTCTTCAAAATGTTTGATTTTCAATATCGGGCTCGATAAGGACGCTGAACCACAAGTTTCAATGAGTTTACGTTTAGTATTTCTTGGCGGTGTTTCAATCGTGTTGAGTTTATATTCTTCGATCAAATGCTGGTGCTTAATCAAATTTGTTTTAGTTATATGACGAACTAAATTCGATGTGTGTATCTTGATCGTATTGAATTTGACATCAACTCCGCATGATTTACATCGTACCGTATTCTCTGGTTGTCTAAATGTATTAGCATCATATTCAAAGCATTTTAAAATTGCAGGCAAAGGTGTAGCTTCTGGGACGCTAACTTCTTTTTTTAATAAATGAAAGTTTATTGTAATTTTTTTTTTTAAGAAATCTAATGCTTACTTTCAATGTTGATGCTAGACATGATAATTATCAATAGATTAATCGAAAATTTTCAAAAAAAGGCTAATCTAAATGAGAGAAAATAATAATCAAACGTTTCTCTTTGTTATAATAAAAAAAGCGATGAAAAACTAAGCGGTTTTTTGCTTTCATTTTATTTAATTGAATTAATTTTTTGTCAAAATAAAATGAAATACAATTTCTTGACATACACAAAAAAAATAAAAACCGTTGAAAAGGTTTGTTTTCTTGATGTCTTAATTTATCATAATTTTGCTTGCAAAATTGACTTTATAAGACTCGAGTCTTTTAACAATTCTAAAGACTCGAACCGAGTCCGAGTCTGCGATCAAACAAAGACTTGGACTCGAGTCCGAGTCCCAATTTTAAAAAAAAAAAAGACTCGGACTCAAGTCCCTATTAACGACTCGAGTCCGACTCGAGTCTTTCAAGACTCGAATCCCAAATCGGGAATCCCTATGTCTGTCGACAATGCATAAAAATAAATAAATTTATGATTTTTTTTTCGCTTATTTTATTCCTATCGACCTAAAATTCCAAAAACATCCTTTTACGGGAAAAAAATCATTTAGGTTTTATATTTTTGATTTAATCAAATAAAAACGGAAAATTTCTTTACGATTAAAAACTTTGCTAACAATTCGCGACGTTTTGGTAAAACGAGGTTACCATTATCAAGGTGTTAATTGATATAAAGGGAATATTTAGAAATACAAGGGGCTGGTCAAGCGAAGTATTGGTAAATATGAAACAACAATTTAATTAAAAAAGTAATTTCCCACAAGTAGATTTTAACGATAAACGCTAGTTACTCCCCGTTCAAAGATAATATAAAAAAGAACGAAGACAAGTCACTGGTAGTGTACAAGGTCAAATGCAAAGATTGTGACGCTAATTACATCGGTAAATGCAAACGAATTTTATCGTACAGAATATATGAACATAAAAAGTCAAGTGAATCGTCATGCTGTCAGCATGAATCAAACACTGTACATACGATGGATTATGATAACATTGAAATCATTGATAAAGCAGATAAAAATATGAAGCTTCGAATCAAAGAATTATTACACATTCTTTAACGTAAACCATCTCTCAACAGACAATTGAACTCTCAGTCCAACTATGAAATCAAAACGCTCATTATTCAAGCTTTTCCGCAATTTCGAACTTCAAGCGAATAGTGGGGTTGCAATTACATATGCATTTGCAGTTAAACCCCACTAATATGATATGGTTTTCAAATTTGATATATTAAAATTTTCTTTCAAAATAATTTTCAAACTTTTAAAAAAAAATTTTGTTTTTATTTGATTAAATCGTAATCGATCAAAATGCTAAAATTTATATTTTTGTTTAAAAAAAATTGTTATAATACACCCAAAAACACCCCTCTAACCTTCCAGATACACCTATAAACTGATGTCATTTTGGATAGAGAATGAAAAGATCTATTATGAAATGTAGTTCTTTTATTATGGATACGTGGTTAAACTCTTAATAAATCGAAAAATCCAGTTAGAACCGTAATAACAGCAAAATGTATACACATGGTTCATTATCACTTAAATTTTTACAATTTATAAATTGTAAAATGGAAGAATTTTAATTTTTTGAAAAGAAAACAAAATTGAATCATAAATTCACGAAAACTAGAGATTGATAAAGTTCTTCCAAAATAAGAACATACTAATACCATGCTTGTGTGTTACTGAAAATTTTTGCTTGGAAAATGCACAAAGATTAGCCGCTTCCCTTCAACCTTAAAAAAATTAGGCTCGACAAAAATAAACAACTTGACTAGAAATTTATTCTATGTATGTAAATATTGGCTCAAATGCACAGGAGGATCTTTTTACGTTATATTTTTCTAGAGCCTTAAGCTTAAGACATGTCATACGAGGGCAATGTAAAAATTTTGCTCAAATTTCAATTTGCTCATTTTGCTCAAGAAATTTAAATACGCAATTGAATGCATTGCAAAATTACAGAAGGCTATCCTTTTTTTTAAATGTAAAAATGAATCTTTAACAGTTAAGTTAGTTCTGTGACCTGCAGTGCAACTGAATCGCGTATTTAATATTTTTGAGCAAAATGAGCAAATTGAAATTTGAGCAAAATTTTTACTTTGCCCATACGAGTAGAACTTAAAATTAAAGGCGCATTTACAAGATTTAGTTATTTCACTCTCAATATTGAACATGCAAATATATTGTTTTTTCCCGATTCGTATTATTCGCATCTATTCATTTCCTTTTGTAAAAAAATTTCAAGATTAGCTCTTTTGTTTTATTTTTAAGTATTAAATTCCCTTTTGCTTTAAAATATCTTTTGCTTTAAAATATCTTTTGCTTTTCAAACTTAGAAATTTGAAACGGTGATTTGTATTCCGGAACGGGATAATCAAATACTTTTGAATTTGGCTCTTTTGTATTAACAACCCTAGTTTTAGGATCGCTAGGAATAAGGTTAGCGAAAAAAAAATCAAATTTTATTTAATTTTTGTGATTTACACCCGGTGTTGTTTTTTAAAGAAAACCAAAAATTAAAACACAAGACAAAATAAAAGAAGCCAAAATTAATACATTTGCCAATAAACTAGTTGAACTATTTTGATAAGTTTTTGTTGAAGCAACATTATCTGAATTACACTTATCAGTGTTACAACATGTTGTGATTGATTGAACGCCAGAAGACTCTGAATTTCCAGGAATGCATGCACGTGGTGGACAATATTTATTAATTGAAGTGACACTAGCACCAATCGATTTAACGGTCTTTAAGTTTTAATTAAACTAATTGAATAATTTCAAAAATCTAATTATTTACCATGCACTGTGTGTTACAATCTTCAAGTTTTTCTGTATTCAGAACATGAGTGCTTCCGGGACATCCAATACAAACGTAGCATTGAAAACCATTGGTAAAATTAACTTCAAATAATTTAAAAATGAAATTTTCTATTAAGAGTGGATTTTTCATTGAAAAATTTTCAATGATTGAGCGCTTTCCTAATATTGATGGGGTTTTTGTTAAAGAAAAAGTTCAAGAGCCCATCGATCTTTACTGCACTCGTAAGGCTTTTAAAAATAAGTCTCAAAACCAATGTCCATCGTTTGGCGAGAAGAACTAAAGAGAATATTGACTCAGCCACACATTTGGGATAAAGTTATCATTAATTACCTCTTTGGTATAACACTGCTAAAATTATTAAAACAGTTGGTCGATGCATTTTTTTTAAATTTGAGAATTTGGAAGTTAAAGTTGTATTTATATGTTTTTTTGAATTAAGAGGGATGCTAACGTTTATAAATATTTGAGTATGTATTCAATATTTTCAAAATTGACTTACAAAATATTTACATTTTTACCTTTCAAACAAAGACTTCTGATCACTTTAACAAACATTTTATTTGCAATTTATTAATCCTTATGTTTTCTCTTAAACAAATAGTTTTTACTTAACTTAAAGAGATGTAGTTAGAGGTGTTGTATAATTGAATTATGTCATTTCTTAGTAAGGTCTAAGCGTATAAAAACTCGTAATTTAACATATTTGATATTATAACGACACAAATGACCCTGAAATAAAAAAAAGGAAGACTTTAATTAAACTATCCTTTCGAAACTGTATTCGAAAACAGAAGTGTCCGATTGTGTTAATCTTGAGACCAACGAAACAATTTCTACACTTTTTTCAAATCATCAACTTCATCTTCCTTGACATCATCATCTTCGTCAGCAGATAACGTAAAACATGTCGTACATTATCACGCCTTTATGTTAATAGTAATTTTAATTCTGTTTCTTTTTATTGCATCGGTCAAAAAATTCTGGCGATGTTGTTTTCGCTACTCCCTAAAAAAAATAAACGGATAAAATTTTTCTTTTAAACGCGTTTTGAATGTAAACTCGTTTAAACGGCTATAAACCTTTTGTTTAAACGCGTTTTTAGGAATTTTTAAAGTAAGTAATTAAACGCTCAAAAACGAATTTAGAAAAACCGGTTTAAACACATTTCACTTTTGATCGAGAAAAAAATTTGGATATCTTGCATAGAAAAAATATCCCCGAAAATTAACCGTAAAGAAATTAGTTACAACCACATTCTTAACTTCAGACTAGATTTCAAATAAGTTCATAGAATCAAGAAAGAAAATTAGTAATAATGAATCGAATTACTATCATTTTAGGATTTATTTTTTTCTTGGATTTTATCGAAAATTATCAAAAAAGGATTTTATCAAATTAAGATATTTTAAAAATAATCAAAATAGGATTTTTTGTCATTTTCAAGTCTTTTAGAAAACTCAACTAAAGAACAATACAGGATAAGCATTGAGATTTTGCCACCCCATAACTTTTCGACTGATTGACAGAATTGGTCGTTTAATGGCTCTTTTGAAAAATATTTTTTAAAATAACTTGAGTGAAACCTTCATACCAACCCGAATTAACTGAATCAATCCATTTTTTTTAAAATACCGATTTAAAAAAAATGAATTGGTTTATTTATTAATTAAGTCGATTATAATTATTACATGTAAGAAAAACAGGAATTATTGTCAACCTACCGTATTTCCGTGTTTAAGGACGCGTGCATTAATACCCAAAGTTATATGTGGAGTGCATGCACAGACATTAACCTCTTCCATGTTAAAAAAATACTATTTTAGGTGCGGCGCACTATATGTGCAACTTTGGGTATTAACGTGTGATACTAATTGAAAAATCAATCATAAATGTCGACTTAATAATCAAAAATCCTGGTTTAGTGCAACACTTTTATCAAAAATTTTTGTAAATAAAAAAAAAATATTAAAAGAAATTATTTTTAAATTTAAGTAAAGGTGCTGTCATAAAATACGAATCGGAACAATATTAAAAAAATATAAAAAAAGTATGGAATTAATTATTAGAGCGGCTTTTTAAGGCATAATTTAATTGAAAAATTGACTAGATTTGAAAATTTTAATTAGGAATTTTGTTTTTGTGCCCTTTTTTCTACCTAGGGGTTTACGAACACTCCCATTTTTGTTATAAACAACCACCGGAGTTAAGTCTGTATTTAAATTTAAACTTTGAAGAGGTAGACGTAAAACTTCCGCATTGTGTCGAGTTGGCGAATTTGTTCTATCTTGTTCTATATTATTATTTTCATCAGTAAACAATGGTGAACCAATTTCTCTTTGGGCAAGACTTATTGAAGAACAAGGCGGACTAGCAACAAATTATGGGCTACTTGTTGATGCTGAATCGGCTGAGCTTGACAAAGGGGGAGATGATGGGGTTGTTTGTTGCACCGATATAATTGAAGGGCTTGGTTGCCTCGGTTGATAATTGCCCACTTTGAGCTTGAATTCTAAATTGAATCTTGTTCTCGTTTTTGGTTGATTTTGTGGAATAGTTGGCTCAACTGGTGTGTCGGATGTTTCCATTTGAACATTCTCATTATAAGCTTCAAAATCCATTACTTCTTACTAGCTTTACTAACTTTCTAATATGAGATTTTCATAAAATAATTCAAGTATTTATAGTCATTTGAAAGTAGAAGAAATTGTAAAGCCAAAAAAATTTCATTACATCATAAACAGAAATTAAAAACGTACGATTTTGTTTAATTTTATAAAAAAAAGCTGCATCTTTAACTAGATTACAATTAAAAAAATTTTTTTTAATATTAAAAAACGTTTTCATAATTTGGTTTAAAAGGTTGCACTAAAAATTGAAATATGCAAAATTATTTTTTTAAAATTTTCAAAAATTTTTGATAAAAGTGTTGCACTAAACCAGGATTTTTGATTATTAAGTCGACATTTATGATTGATTTTTCAATTAGTATCACACGTTAATACCCAAAGTTGCACATATAGTGCGCCGCACCTAAAATAGTATTTTTTTAACATGGAAGAGGTTAATGTCTGTGCATGCACTCCACATATAACTTTGGGTATTAATGCACGCGTCCTTAAACACGGAAATACGGTAATCAGACTAGCACTAGGAATTAATTCATTGTAATATTTTTTGATTTGAAAAAAATAAACAGAAAATATGTTAATAATTTTGAACAACAAACTAATGTAAAAAAATTTTTGCATGTGTCATAAATAAGACACATTAGTCTTTAACAAAAATAAAATTTTTGAACACAATAATAAATTATTGAACATACAGGTTAGTAACAGCCGCTATAAGAACACAAAACCAAATGTTAAAAAAACTAATCAGGTGTGGTAAAATCAGAGACACTGTCTACGGCATTAGAAACATAGACTTGACACAAACAAATTGTACAATGAAAAAGATGAACGGAAGATCCTATCAAACAAAATTTCGAGATCAGGAAGCGAAAAAAGACTTTTTTCGGTAAAAGTATTATATTTATCTCAGATATAAACGAATACCTCCCGAAAGAGGTCGATATTGGAAAATACGCTGATGATATCCTTAGTCACATAATTGGAAAAGTCTGTAGCGAACTACGACAAGAAATTATCAATGGAGTCCAAAAATGTTGTGCTGAAA
The DNA here is from genome assembly GCA_022207745.1 of Brachionus rubens. Lineage (NCBI taxonomy): Eukaryota > Metazoa > Rotifera > Eurotatoria > Ploima > Brachionidae > Brachionus > Brachionus rubens. The sequence continues at coordinate 4,049,127 of JAJVHD010000005.1, forward strand.
AAAAAATGCGCTTAAACAGAAACAAGTGTAAAATCGTATTCTAGTCTGGAAATAGGGTTGGTCGACCGGTTTTCTTCAAAAAATTGTTTTGTTTGGTTTATGGTTTCATATTATGGTCTAATCCTTATAAATCACATACCAGTTTATAGGAAATTAAGTTCTCCATCTTTTGATGTGTAGGTTATGCAATTCTACTTATAATTGAGCCTTACATTTGAATTCGACCGGTTTTAGAACCGTTTTTTTTTATTAAATTTTTTTAAGGGAAAATTGCTTTGTAATCAATGAAATTAATTTACAATTCAACTTTGAAGGTAAAAAAATTTAGGGAATTTTTTTTCTACAGCTTGTATGTTCTTTATAAGGATTCCACCGTTCCATGAAACCATAAATTAAAATTAACGGGTTTTACGATAAAAACTGGTCGACCAACCCTATCTGGAAAAGACCCAGAAAAAACACCTAGCCACTGCCTAAATGACACAGCACTTCAATTCTTAGAATCATGTCGATACCTAGGTATCGACATGATTCAACAGAATTGACTGGCGTCAGCAGTGGGAACATATCGAAAAGAACACAAGTCGCATCCCGTTTCTCATAAAACAACTCAAGCATCTTGGAATTAATAAAGAAATTCTGGTCACTGTTTATAAAAGCCTAAAAGTAAAGTAATCAAAACAGAAATATGTGACCTGCAGAAACGAATCCTGAGAATCATTGGTATAAATAAAAACGAGGCACTAGAATAATAAAATCTAGTTGATGCTGTTGAACGAATCGAAACAATGAGACTTAAAAAAGTATCAAAGCTCCTCGTCGACTCGAATAACGAAGTGTCCATAAAATATCAAAACACCGACAGATCTACTCCTTTTTTTTGCTTCAAAACAAAACTTGCTAAATCGAACACAAACAACGATAGTTTAGTACAAAAAACCATCCGAATCCTAAGAGATGACGAAAGCAAGAAAAATTTACTTAATTTTGCAAAAACACCAAAGATAATAACGTACAAACAAGAGTTCATATAACGTCAATTAAACCTAAAACAGAGTGATCAAATTGTGGTAAATATTTTGAAGAAAAGATTTGGATCAAAACACATATGAGATCATGCCATGTTCAAAAAATATAACCTTACATAGCGAACCTCATATCTTAATTTATTTTATTTTCAATTTCGGAATTATTTAATTTTTTTTTTTAATCCTTAATTTAAATTTTTTCTTTTTTTTATACCGTTTTAAACGAATATAAAGTAATTCACAGATACAACACTTATGAGTGTGTATCAATTATTGTGCCATTTTATATGAATTAAATAAACTAAAAAACTAATATTGAGGAACAATTTTTGAGAAACGCAAAATTTATTTTCTCCCGGCCCACGGCCTTGTTTACGCTTACTTTGTACAAATATTTTTAAATGTTTTCAAGACTAAAAATAATGATCTGAAATATTTTTTCATAATTTTATTTTTCTGTATTTCGTCTGTCTACATTTAAACCACAGTAGATTCTATTCATCACTTTTTTGTTTCAGATTTGTGTTTGACCCTTTAGGCCTCCACTTCGTTACTCTATTCGTTTTTTTCTTTAACGAAAGCTTCGTACATTTCGTTTTAGTTCTTTTTCTTAAAAATAGCAGACCAGACACGATTAGAAAACTCAGCCGAAATACTAAAAAAATCAGATTTTGAATATTTTTAGTTCAAGGGAGGGCTATCAACCGACCAAAACCATCAAAAATATGAAAATTCCATTCAAAACCCTGTTGAACATCCCCAAATGGGGAGCTTGTTTTTATGTCCTGAATCCTATCCGTTGACTCGGTAGTGACTAGGTCTAGAACATTTTCGGCACCATCTGCTTTGACGAAAGAAGGGAAATAAATAATTTGCGCGAAAAAAGAACTTTTGATGGTGTCTAACAAACCAATTTCAGGTGAATCAATATCTCTCGTAATCAATATCTTTGATTATTACGCATTATTTTTTAATATTTTAAATATATTATAACCGATGGATTGCTTACTAACCATTATTTATTAAGGATTTATAATGATTTCAATCAAAAAATATAATTGAAAATTTTGTTGTTTATTAAGAAAAATGATGATTTACTCAAGTTTAAATGCCCCAATAAACTCGACTTTATTCTTCTGAAATTTGCTTTTAATGCGGCATTTAAAAATATTTAAAAAAACGGTTTGCTAAGGTAATGGGTTTCTGTTTTTAAATAAAAGCCTGCGTATGTGATGTTTGATTCAATAGCTAATGTAGTTTATAAAATTCCTGATCTTTTCGCGATCAAAGTAATAATTGAAAAAAAAAATTTCAAATTTTAAATTTTCTTTATTGATTAAGTTTTAAAAAGAAATCACCAAAAATATTTAAAAAAAACTACAATTTAAGAAAAATTGCGGAAAAAAGTGAGAAAATTAAGAACATCGAGTTTGATATTACACTAGTTGAACTGTTGCATTTATCAGTGTTACAACAGTAAGTTTTTACTGATCCAAGAATAGTATTAGCTTCTCCGGCTGTGCAGGTTGGAGCACAAGTTTTCGTAATTGTCGTTAATCCTGAAAGCGTCGTTACTGTTTTCTGTCAAAGAAATAGCCAGTTATTGATAGTAAAATTTAATATTAAATATAGCTTACTTGACATTGACCTGTGCAATCAACAAGAGTTGCTGCAATACCAACAGTTGAACTACCCTCACAACTCGCACATATGTAACATTGAAAACCATAAGCAATGTTAACTTTTAAAGAAAAAAAAATTTCTTACATTTTGGTTTTTAGCCAAAATGGCATTAAGCTTACTTGTTTGGGAAAAGAGGAGAGAAAGAATTATAACAAATGATTTTTTCATTTTTACTTTTTTTTTCAATTTTTTTTTTGAAACCGTTAATGTAGTTAATCAAAGCGATATTTATACCCTGAAAATTATTGATTTTTAAACTTCCAAAAACAAATAGTTTTTAAATTTGATTATTACTTTAACGTTACCAGGAATTCATGTTTTTTGTCAGTTAATTTTTAAAAGAGTTGAGCAAAAAAAACATTTACAAAATTTTGTTTAAACACCAAATCAAATATTCTTATTATTTCTTTTTTTATTATTGTAGTTAAGCAATATTGAAAATTGATTTTACAGGATAAAAAGTTTATGAGCAAATCTTTACTTATTGATTTTTTTTAAGTAATTAAAATCAAAAAGTTGAGAAAGTGCTCTTTGAATAACAAGTGTTATAAAACACTTTTTTATGAAACAATCATGTTTAAATCGCTATTGGAAATACCAATAATTATTGAAATTTTAATTTGTAAAAATTAAAAGTTTTTTTAATATATATAAAAAATTAAATCTTATTAAGTCTTAAAAGCTACAGTATTGTGAGAAAATTAGGGTATACGATAAAATTTCCCCCTGTAAAATTTTCCCCCTTAAAATTTCCCCCGTAAAAATTTCCCTTTCAAAATTTTCCCTAATTTTTTTTTCCCCCCAATAAATTTTTCCCTACGTAAAAATATCCCCCTTTAAATTTTCCCCTAAACAGGCGGAGAGTTATGAATATTTTTTGACCAATAGTAAAATTTATTACATTTTTTTATTCAACGTTCCAAAAATTTAATCTAGAACTTGAAGAAGATCTACTGACCATTGGTTTTATAATTTTTATAAGAACCTCTTTGAAAAGTAATTTAAAACTCGGTTAGATTCATAGGTCATAAATCATCATCTCTTAACATGCTATGCACGACTTGGGTCGAGTATAATATCTGCAGTGTGATGGTGCGTTTCGAGTATTAGTCACACAACTCGGATAAGTCGCTACATTTGTAGATATACCCTATGGCTTCTGACCTAGGAAAGAATAAATAATCTCAAAAAAAAAAAAAATAAGTTTTTCATTTTTGCATGTATTTTCTTAAATACGTGCATTAGCTAACCGAAAGGTCTCCTTTTAATAAGTGGTATCAGACAGTCCTAACCTGAATATCTTTTAACTATCATAAAAACTAAAAGTTCATTTACTGATGGACACTTTAGTTTAAAATGTTTTTTTAGAGTATTTTAGCACGGATTATATATGTCATTTAGAAAATTATCCTATGTAATTTTTGATTGGTTAATTTTTAAAATAATTATGAGGGGGAATATTTTTAATAGGGAAAATCTTTAATAGGGAAAAACTTTATAGAGGGATAATTATTAAGGGGGACAAATTTTAATAGGGAAATTTTCAATGGGGAAAATTTTTAGGGGGAAAATTTTACAGGGGGAAATTTTATATCGAATCAAAATTAGAGAACGCAATTAAATTTTTGTATGTTCTTAATTCAAAGACCCATATCTTACGGGAAACGATACGAATTTTGCTAAAGTTTGGAAATAAATCTTTGAAATTTTCTTCCAAAATTGCGCAAAGCCTTGTTTTATTTATTGAACTCCTAAAAAAATCAATCTTAATGGACTAATGCTACTTATTTGACGACTTAAAGAATTTCAACTTAGACACCTATGTGAAGAAAAATCTCAGTTCTCAGATATTCTCGGTCCTTAGAAACTTCTGAGAACGAAAACTTTTTCTGTTCTAAGTTGTTCTCAGATGTTCTCAGTTATTCTTAGTTGTTCTAAGATATTCTTAGAAGATGAATATTTGAGAATGAATTTTCTTTATGATTTTTGCTTTTGCAATCAATTAAATAGTCAATCTAAGATCAATCTGTCCAAGAATTAAACTAAGAAAAAATGTGATTTCTCGCGCCAAAATTGACTTTCCAATGCATGACTTTTGTAGTTAGACTTCAACGTAATATTTTTTAATATAAAATTCTTGATTCTTTTTGATTACACTTTTGTCCACCGTAGAAAGGATACCAAAGAAACCAAAAAAAAAATCCCCGGAACCAAAGATAAATCTTTTACTCCTTCACTTCATTTGATCATTACTTAATCAATCAAAATCAGAAAGAAAATTCATTCTCAAATATTCATCTTCTAAGAATATCTTAGAACAACTAAGAATAACTGAGAACATCTGAGAACAACTTAGAACAGAAAAAGTTTTCGTTCTCAGAAGTTTCTAAGTTTCTAAGGACCGAGAATATCTGAGAACTGAGATTTTTCTTCACGTAGGTAACTTAGACGCACAAAAACTGTCTTACAGAATTAAAACTCTTTATAAGTGTTTAAAAATCTAGACACATTAGTCTGAAATAGTTATAAGTGTCAAAGCCGTTAATTGGTAAAATAAGTAATTTAGTCGTCTTATAACATCGATAGAGAATGAACCTGAAAAAACTTAATAAACTTTTAGCACTTTTTGCACTTTTCGGTTTCTCGCAAAAATATCCATCCGTAATAAACTCTTTAAAATTGTCCAAAAAACCAAAAACTGCATCAAAGAAACTTAACCATAAAATATGCCATAATCATTTATTCTAATTCTAGTTACCATTTGAAAAAAAAACGGACATTTCTTAAACCTGAAAAAATCTTAATTAACTTTTTCTAAAAATCAGAGGATTATTTCTAATTGATAAAAAAAAAAAAATTTTAGTTAAACTTTTGATAGGGAGTATCAAAAATATACACTCATTTTATTTTTTGTGAAGATTTCAGTCTTTGAGCACATATATGTAAAATTGAAAATAAAAAATTTTCTTCTCACAATAATGTGGATTTCCTTGAACATAAATGAGTAATTACACAAATAAGAGATAAATGTGAACTCAATTCCACATTTATGTAAAATCAATCCAGATATATGTGCTTTTTTTTAATCTTTAGTGAAATTTAAAGATTTCTTAACATACAAATCGAAAAAGTAGATTTTGATTTATTACAAATTTTCATAAGTGAGGAAATAGCGATACTAACTAAACCGGTATTTTTAATTGCATCTTTTTAAATAATAAAAATTTAATTACAACTCTTTATCCTTTTTTTTTAAAAAAACACCAAACCCTCTCTTTATTTAGAAAAACTCAAATAAGACGCTTCATTAAATAAACTTGAATTAATAACGGGTGTTCAAAAAGTAATGAACGATTTTTCAAAATGAAAAAAAAACATGATCCGGTTATCATAAAGTCATGAAATTTTGAACATAAGTAGCATCTCTTAAATATATGAAACAGTTGCCGGATTTCGGAAAAATTCCCTACTTTCAGAATAATTCAAGCGACCTTGACCCCTCATATTTACTCAAAATGTCCCCCGGACTTTTCATTTTCCGAAATTGAGTTTTGTATATCATTAGATAGAGAATTAAACGGGGATCAAAACCATGTAAAGATTTTTTTTCTATGACCTTCCGTTCAAAAGTTATTGTAAAAAAAAACGTTTATTTTTCGGTAATTCTTGAAAAGCCTAAAATACGGGTGTTTCTCTTCTTAAAAGCATAATTTTTTAATGGAATATTCAATCAACACCAAATTTTGAACAAAAATAGCCAAGAGGCAAAGGTTTAAAAAAAAATTAGAATCTTGACGATATTTTATGTTCTTGACCCAAAATAAGGTCTATGTGTAAAAAAACAGTAGGGTTTAAATTGACTGAATATCCTAGGTTTTTCTTTGGAGATGATGCAAGTCAAATAGATTCAAAAGAAAGCTAAAGTGAAGTACTTTAAATTTCTATATCAAGCTTAGCTCTGGTAATCTAAGTTTTATTATACCATTAGATGTTCTTTTGGTCGTAATTTTAAGAAAAAAAAGAAAATAAATTTGCAAAGATCTCTGTAAAAGTTTTAGTCTTAACTTATTCATTATACAAATCCATACATGATCTTCAAAAAAAAAAATTTTTAATTTTCTTTATCTTTAAAACAAATTTTTTTAATTATGGTTAAAATTTCACTTCGAGAGCTAGCCATTGAGCAGCACCAAAAAGGTCTTTCAAATTCTAAAATTTTTGATGTTATTGGGCAACGCAGGAGTATTAGGACCAAAACTCCCCACGACCTGGCCGACCTCGTTCAGTTGTAAATGATACTAATAAGAGAAAAGTGAAGCGACTTTTGAAAAAAAACAACGGGAGAAAAGTTTCTAAAATGCTTAATTTTTCAGTCGGATCTTTAATCAATATCAAGAAAGAACTAAATTTTAAGGTACTTGAACTGTTATTCAAAATTTGAGATTTATTTTTAATCATTGATTTTAAAGGCATACAAAAAAAGAAGAATTCCCCTATTAACCCAAAGTCACATAGTTAAAAGGCTTCGTTTTGCTCGTTAAACGTTCATCCGAGTTCAAGAATTTAAAAATTATGTTCTCAGATGTAAAGATTTTTACTGTCGACGGAGGACTAAACAAACAAAATCAAAGAATTTACGCTTTGTCTAGAAAAGAAACTGATGAAAACGGGGGTAATTTCCAAATTAAGTTGAAAAAAAATAAATTTTGGTTATATTTTTCTAAGGTCTTTACGGTGTAACAAAAAACCCTCTATCAGTAATGGTATGGGTTGGGATAACCGAATTTGGTGCAAAAGACCTTTATTTTGTTTAAAAAGGTTTTTAACCGTTCTTCTTCTATTTTTTAGTCTACTTTCTTTTTCATTTTGTATTATAAATATAAAGGTGAAACAATTGATTCTGCTTATTATCATAGGAAGATTCTGCCGTTTGCAAAAAGACAGGGGCGAATGTTGTTTGAAAATGATAAGTGGCTTTTCCAACAAGATGGTGCTACCCCTCATACTGCAAACGTTTGCCAAAAGTATTGCAAGAATAACCTTTATAAGTTTATTAAAAAAGGGGGCTGTGAAGTTTTTTTCAATTCACTCATTTCAATTCAGTTAAACTTGAATAACTTTTCTTCTAGACGAGATAAATCCATTTTGCAAATTGCTACAACTTGTAACAATTTTGCTACAGCTGGGATATCCATCTGCTAAAACTCTGCATTTCTTATGCATTTTTCACGCCATTAAAAAAGATTACAAAAAATTGTGCATAAGAAATGCAGAGTTTTAGCAGATGGATATCCCAGGTGTAGCAAAATTGTTACAAGTTGTAGCAATTTGCAAAATGGATTTATCTCGTCTAGAAGAAAAGTTATTCAAGTTTAACTGAATTGAAATGAGTGAATTGAAAAAAACTTCACAGCCCCTTAAAAAAGATAAATGGACAGCAAATTCACCAGATCTTAACCCATGTGACCATTACTATTGGAATGCTGTCGTTACTAGGATGAATTGTTTAAAATTTTCGGACATTCAAACTTTTAAAAAGAGATCAAAAGAGCAATGAAAAAAATACCAGTTGATGAAATAAAAAAGGCTGTGAGTTCTTTTAGTACAAGGGTAAGAAAATTAGAAAAAGCTAAGGGTGAATATTGTCTTTAATTCAATTATTTGATACCAATAAATATATCTCTTTAATTTAAAATTTATTTTCTTTTTTTTCTTAAAATTACGACCAAACATCTAATGGTATAATAAAACTAAGATTACCAGAGCTAAGCTTGATATAGAAATTTAAAGTACTTCACTTTAGCTTTCTTTTGAATCTATTTGACTTGCATCATCTCCAAAGAAAAACCTAGGATATTCAGTCAATTTAAACCCTACTGTTTTTTTACACATAGACCTTATTTTGGGTCAAGAACATAAAATATCGTCAAGATTCTAATTTTTTTTTAAACCTTTGCCTCTTGGCTATTTTTGTTCAAAATTTGGTGTTGATTGAATATTCCATTAAAAAATTATGCTTTTAAGAAGAGAAACACCCGTATTTTAGGCTTTTCAAGAATTACCGAAAAATAAACGTTTTTTTTACAATAACTTTTGAACGGAAGGTCATAGAAAAAAAATCTTTACATGGTTTTGATCCCCGTTTAATTCTCTATCTAATGATATACAAAACTCAATTTCGGAAAATGAAAAGTCCGGGGGACATTTTGAGTAAATATGAGGGGTCAACGTCGCTTGAATTATTCTGAAAGTAGGGAATTTTTCCGAAATCCGGCAACTGTTTCATATATTTAAGAGATGCTACTTATGTTCAAAATTTCATGACTTTATGATAACCGGATCATGTTTTTTTTTCATTTTGAAAAATCGTTCATTACTTTTTGAACACCCGTTATTTCTTATTCTTTTTTATAAGAATTTTTTGTTTTTTTCGTTGATTGTGTGAATCAGAAAATTATTTAAACGATTGATGCTTTAGATATTTTTTAGTTTGTTTCCGAAAAAGTCGAGAGTTTATCGACACTAAGAGAACTGGGGTCGTCATTTTTGTTACCCTCACATTTCAAGTCCAATCACATTCAAGTTACATCACCACTATGTTGATTGTTTAATTGATAGTTATATTCTTTGGATCATAAGAAGCGTCTGCGAGCTGAAGAACAAAAGAATTTTTTTTATTAAGTCGCAAACAGCACTGGTCATTCACGAATTAAAAGGGCGAACGCTCACGAAAATTCATCCATTGTTAGGTCGCTCCGGGAACGTTCGCATTTAGGGTTTTGGTGGTGAAAGCTCATTTTTCGACCTTCAAGTTATTGAATATCGTTAATGGTCGAAAGATGAGCTTTCACCACCAAAGCCTTTTATTCAAACGTTCGCAGAACCACCTAAGAATGGGTAAATGTTCGTGAGCGTTTGCCCATTTAATTCGTGAATGCCAAGTACTGTACTTTTGGATAATTTAACACCAAAATGTCAATCTAAAAGAACTTAAATGAGAATTAAATTTATCATAAATGTGCATTGAATTTCTCATTTATCTAAAAATAAGGATAAGAAAAAATTATAATTTATTAATTGAAACAGTCCAAGAATTTTTTTAAAAAATTTAAATAAATTACGTTTCGTGAAATGTCCGAATTTCTATTGAAATATTTTCATATGCAGCTCTCGCAGCGTAATTAAGTCTTTTGCGTGACTGTAACGTAACCGTGAGTAACAACTTCTAGATGAAGTGGTTACGTAACCTTAACGTAACATTTGAAAGCGTTACCGTGACAGGAACGTAACATTTTTTAAACGCAAGCATAACATTCAAGTTATGATGATGTCACCTTCAAGTTATATCACTGCCAATTTTAATGACAAACGGGGTGATATAAGTGTGAGTTGACTGTGCATGAATAACCGTTTGAATCCCACAAATGGAAAATAAGGTTTTTGGTCCTGACTTTGTAATTTTATGGTTAAGCTCGAAATAAAATAATAATTAAAAACTTACATTCAAGTCTGTTTAACATATCCTAAACCTTCAATTAACGTTGGACGCTTGTTAAAAATAAGTCAAGTTTTCAGTTATTTTACAAAATGAACAGTGCATACAAAATCTTGTATGCTATTACCATAAATATCTGGTTTTATAAAAAAATTGGGCGAAAATGTGAAGCTTCGTATAAAAACATTTTGATCAAAAGGATCAAAATATTAAAAATATTTTTAGGGCTGAAAAAATTGAAAGAAACTGTACAGTGATAATCTTAAAAAAAGACACTGTTAGAATGAGCTCTGATAAACGCTGAAAAAAAATTGCGAAATTTAAAAATTCAAATACATGGACTCTGATAGAAATTAAATTCCCAATTTTTTTGCAGCGTTTTTCAGAGCTAATTCTAACAATGGCTTTTTTTATGCTTTTATTGATGCATTGAGCATTTTAGTGAAAAAAATTTTAGAAAATGACTTTTAATAATAAAATTTTTTCTTAATTTTTAATTTTTGTTTAATTATTCTTTGAGAAAACTTTTGTCACTGGCGTAAAAAACAATGTTTAAGTTCGTCTCTACAACACATTTCAGGACGAAGATTGATTTAACATAAAAAAAGTGAATCCAAAAATATTACACATAAAAAAAAGTATCAAAACTAAGTTCTTTAAAAGTGAATGAATACATAAATGACAAAATCAAATCTTTAAACAAATAAAATAAACATACTGCACTTCCACCGAATTAAATGCTTTCCGTACCCGTACCGTACCGAATCGTACAGGTACCGTACCGAATCGTACCCGTACCGTACCGTACTCAAACCGTACCCGTACCGTACCCGAAGCGTACCCGAACCGTACTCTTCACCGTACCTTTACCGTACTCATACCGTACCCGTACTCATACCGTACCCGTACCCGTACCCGTACCGTACTTGAAGCGTACCCGTACCCGTACTCATACCCACAATAATAAATACAAATACAAATTCCTGAAAGTTTTTTTAGAAAAAGGCATGATGAATTTTTAGTCCTTGTTCAATAAGCAAACACAAATCACTAAATAGTTTTGCAAAAGTTCTAAATTGTGAAGCAGGGTAAGATATCTACAATTTGCACGTATGCACTCTGTGTGAAAATTTACCATTCTTGTTTTGGTCCAGTTGGTTCGATAGTCAACTGCCAAGACTACCTTATCATTTAAATAAAAATAAAAATGAAAATCAATTTCAGAATTTGAAAAAAATTTCTTATTTCTTTATTTATTCGAGAATATGGGTACAGGTACGGGAAGGCTTCAAGTACGGTACGGGTACGGTACGGTACGCTTCAAGTACGGTACGGGTACGGTACGGTACGCTTCAAGTACGGTACGGTACGCTTCAAGTACGGTACGGTACGCTTCAAGTACGGTACGGGTACGGTACGGTACGCTTCAAGTACGGTACGGGTACGGTACGGTACGCTTCAAGTACGGTACGGGTACGGTACGGTACGCTTCAAGTACGGTACGGTACGCTTCAAGTACGGTACGGGTACGGTACGGTACGCTTCAAGTACGGTACGGTACGCTTCAAGTACGGTACGGTACGCTTCAAGTACGGTACGGGTACGGTACGGTACGCTTCAAGTACGGTACGGTACGCATCAAGTACGGTACGGGTACGGTACGGTACGCTTCAAGTACGGTACGGGTACGGTACGGTACGCTTCAAGTACGGTACCAAAGCCTCATTAAAGGTTTAAATATGCATCCGCCCTCACATGATTTACCCATACAAGAACCTGAGTCGAAACATGGAATATCAAAAAAATTTAAAGAACTCATCAAAGAGTATTTCTATCGCAATATTTCAAAACCATATTCCATTTATCAAATAATTTTACTCGACCACAATGATGATACTTGGAAGCCAACACTACTCCAAATTCAAAACTATCTCAAATATCGTCGACAAAAACACGGAGAAGTCAATAGCATTGAAGGGCTTGTTGATCATGTCACCCCTAAATTGATCAATAATATCGATTTGGAAGCTTATGAAGCTGATCTTCCAATATATTTTGGTGCTGAAATAAACGAAAGTGGTGAAGAGACTCATTTTCATTTTGGACTGACAAGCAAAATATTGTTACAAAATATATACAACGCCTCTACATTCCATGTCGATTGCACGTATAAAATTGTTAAGTATAATTTTCCAGTACTTGTATTCGGCTTCACAGATTTGAGACGAAAATTCTATCCGATCTGTTATTTTATCACCTCACACGAAAAAGAAGTGGACTTTACTTTTTTTTTGTGCTTTAATCGAGATATGCAAAATGAACAAAATCGAAGTGTCAAAAATAATTGAGTTTATTTACAGTGATGCCGATCGAGCAATGTCTAACAGCATTCAAAAAAATTTGTCCGATTCAAAAATAATAATGTGTTGGTTTCATTTAAAACAAAATGTAAGTGTTTTTTTATTATTTAAGATTAATTAATTAATCAATTAAATAGATTAACAAAAAATCATGTCGGTGCTGTCTCTAATGATATCGTTCATTTACACTCAACAAAATCTCAAAAGACTTACGAAACGAAATTAAAATCAATTCAATCGAAATGGAATAAATTATCGGGGATGAAAGATTTTATAAGTTATTTTGACAAACAATGGATAAAATCACCCTTTTGTAATTGCCAACTTTTTCAAACACCACTTGGCTTTGCTATGACCAATAGTCCAATCGAGTCATATAATGGTTTAATAAAAACGCATTTTACCAATCGACAAAAATTTAATCTATTACCGGTGTTCGAATTATTCGAAAATGTTGTTAAAATCGAGTCACGAAAGATAACAGCAAACAAAATCTAAATGCCAAATTGTGCAAAAATAACTATTACCCTTAAACGGCTCGCTCAAGATCAAATAGATTTAGTTAAAAGATTAGGATCGGACTATGACGGTGAGAAGTATATAGTCACTGGAAAATATGATGTAGTTTTAAACAAGGATTGTTTATGTCCGGATTATACCAACTGCACATGTGCCGGATTTTTGGATGAAGCTAAGTGTGTTCATTTAGTTAGCTGTTGCTTGTTGGACTCAGTGGACTTTCCTGGTTTAAAATACAAGCGATTTATTAATAAAAGTCAATCCAAAAAACGTAAAGCGGGTCCCTGGAACGAATTAGAGTAAAATGTATTTTTTATGTTTTTTTGATATTATTTTATGTGTGACTTGACATTTTTATAAAATTATTTTATGTGAATCAGACTTTTTGTAATTTTTTTTATTCGATGATTTTGTAAAAAAAGATTTATGTGTAATTCCCTGGTAGGTAAAAATAATTTATGTGTGACTTGACTTTTTAAAAGAATCCTTTATGTGACTTTTCACTATATAAATAAATAATTTTTCATTTATGTGTCGATCACATTATTTATGTTATTTAATCTTTTTTTATGTTAAATTAATCTTCGTCCCACATTTCATGTTTCCAAGTTATAATTTAGATTTTTTTTGTTCTAATACAAACTCTATTTGGTGGCTTGAAAATGAATTTATATCATTATATAAAATAGTTATATTTTGCTGGAAAGCAGGAAATTAGATATCTCGAATCAAAATAAACTTAAATAAATGCTAACAATAAACATTCCTTGGTGGGTTCACATTCTTAACATACATTAAAATCTTTTGAACATACTAAAAAATCTTCAAATCATACAAAAATTTAGTATCAACATACAAGCATTATTAACATACATAAATGCTTATCAACATATAAAAATTATTACATACATAGACCAGGGGGTATGAGTAAGGCAAAATTTCATAGTTAAGTCCCTTCCTATCACGACCGTGTTCGAGATGGCTTAAACACAAACTCACAAGATTACACTAAAATGGTTACAGACATCCTTGATGCTCATACGGTAAGAGCATCAACGGCGAAAATTCCGTTGGGTATGAGTCATACAATCGATTTAATATTCTTCATGTGGGTCTTGAGGGGTGGGTCTAAGATTTTTTAATTAATTGAACTAATGAATACAATTTGAATTTTTTTTTTTGAAGTTTCAATTTTGAATTTATTTTGTATATTTCAATCTAAAAGATCTTAATCGTTTGTTTGTACCTTTAGAATATTAACTGCTTGATAATGGAAACTTCGTATTGCCGAAACCGAAAGCCGAGAAATTTTTCGTTCCAAATGCCTGAATGGGATATATTTCGTTAAATAAATTTTTGAATAGTTAGTTAGAAAGTTAGTTTGAGCTGCAGTATAGAAAATTCTATACCAACGCACTAAGGCGTTTAGCCCTTGATGGACTTTGGCAGCATATGCTTCGTGTCATTCCAAAAACTTTGTCATCAATGATGTTCTTGAAACTGTTTGTTGATTTTGCTGATACTGCACTTTCAGGTAGATCATTCCAGCTTGAAGTAACTCGGTTTGTAATAAAATTATATCGATATGAGCCTTTTTTATTGATTTCACGTACTAATCGGCTTTTGTGCTGCCTTCTTAGATTGATTGTGGTAGGTTTGGCGAAATTGATACCGTCCCGCAAATTTATGTCTTCATGACCATCAACCAACTTGTACATTTGTATCAAGTCGCCCCTACGGCGTCTGTCCTCTAAGCTCATTAGATTGAGTTCTTTTAGGCGTACCTCATAGGGTTTGATTTGATCGGTTTGACCAACTTTGTTGCCCTTCTTTGTACTCTCTCTAATATCTTAATGTCGGTCTTGTAATACGGACACCATGAGCTTACCGCATCAGCGGCGTAGCCAGGATTTTTTACATGGGGGGGCTCTGATCAAAAAGGGTCGCAAAAATTTAGAGTGTTTAAAATTGATTTTTTTCATTCTCAAAGTTTTGGTACACTTATTTTAAAAAAGCTTGAGCGTTAAGTAATTAACGGTTCTAAAATCCGTAATATCGGTATCTCAGTGATCTGTTGTATACGTTCTAAGGCTCTAAGTTAGTATTTTAGAGGATTAAAGAGGTGCTGTCAAACTTAGACTCTTCGTTTAGGAAAATTTGGCATCGAAAAAGTGTTAGTTCTCTGAATTGACGGGTCTCTACGAAATACACCCCCCCCCCATTTTTTGAAAAACACACACCCGGGTGTAAAACCTTATTTTTAACTCCAAACAAAAACTTCATGATACATATAAGTTTCTCTCATTCTGAGCTTTCATTTGAGCTATATAACGACATGGTAAGCCTTATAAAAAAAAAATTATTTCAAGAAAACACTTTTTGACTTGTCCACACCCCTCCTACACCCCCCATTTATGTCAGACACACCCCAAAATTTTTTAGCTATCCTTGTAGAACTCGATGAGATCTTTCTAATACACTCCTTCCTTTTCTTACCAGGTTTTTATTTTTTGCATAAAAATAGAACAAAAATTTATCACAGAAAATACACACCCTTTTCCAGAGGGGTCAGAAGACTCATTAAGATGTAAGTTCGGCAACTGTCCTAGGGTAACTTTTTATGCCGAATTCAATATATACAATGAAATTTTTCTAGAATTAAAATTTAATGAAGTTTACGTGTTCGTGATTGATAAGAAAACAAATTTGAAAATACAGTGAGATTCTAATTTAATACGGAAAATATTTAGAGATCTTTATTAATGATTAAAGAGTTTTAAAAGCTAGTTGAACCAGGAATTTGGCACAATCAGCCCCGAGAAGTTCAAGGTCGGTTAATAAAGAACTTTATGAAAGCTAATTATCATGAAAAAGAAACACAATTGAAAGACATATATGGGTACAAAGTGACAAAAAAGTAAAAAAAAAACAAAAAGAAAAGAAGTTCCAAATAACTCTTTCATGATTAATAAATATCTCTAAATATTTTCCGTATTAAATTAGAAACTCACTGTATTTTCAAATTTGTTTTCTTATCAATCACGAACACGTAAACTTCATTAAATTTTAATCCTAGAAAAATTTCATCTAGCCCTTATTTTTCTTATTTAATAAAATGGAGTATATTTCAACGGAATGTATTTTTTTGGGATATTTTTCCTATGAATCGTTATTTTTTAAGGGACCCCAAAAAAAGTAAAATAGTTTTTTTAAAAGTTAGCAAATAAAAGCTTTATTAAAAGAAAAAAAAATTATCACTTTTTTTAGAATTTAAAATTGAGAGAATACAAAATGGTGAATGTTAAAAAAATAGAATTTCCTAAAATATTATTTGAACTATTACATTTTTCAGAATTACAACATTTAGTTGTCAAACGAGCTCCAGCAATACTTGTAGTATCACCAGCGACACATCCAATTGTCATACAAGACTTTGATATACTCACAACACCATTAAGAAAACTTATACTTTTCTAATAAACAAAAAAATTAATATTAAGGCTTAATTAAAAATTTATAGTGCTTACTGTACAGTGTCCATTACAAGCGACCAATCTAGCATTTGGCTCAATTACATTTGTACTCCCTGGACATCCGGTGCATGTATAACATTGAAATGCAAACGTATAATTAACTTTAAAATTAAAACTTTAAGTCTTTGGTATAAAGTCCTATATCATTCGGGAACTTACCTGATATAATTAAACACAATATTAAAATAAAAGATTTGTTCATTTTTTAATTTTTTTTGTTATAAAGTAATTAACGACTTAGAGAGAGGGATATTTATATTAAAACTTGGATTAAATAATTCAACTATTTTAGTGAATGAGGTCTTTTTTTTTATTTCGAATATTTTAAGGGTATGACTTGAAAGTGTTATAAGTTAAATGTGAACTTATTTTAATTAATGGGCTTAGTTAGAAAGAGAGCTTAGGATAAAGATTGTAAACATAACGAACAAAAAAAAATAAAAACTTTGATATTTAATTAGAAATATTTTTTTTTCTTTATCTCTAAAGTTTTAGATTAAACAAATGATCTAGCAGTTTTTTGATTGTATTAACCTTGAATTTGAGAATTTTCAATAGGTCATATTGGTTTTAGAAAGAGCTTTTTAACAAACGATGTTAAAATAAAAAGTTATCATGTACATAATTTTCGAAACAAAACTTTTAAGAGACATTCAAGTTTACATCTAGATATTCAAAAGGGACATGAAAAAGTCGATTTATTATCATATGTGGTTTAAGTACATAATTGAGGAATTGAATTTATGGTTCTTTTTTTGAACAAGACTTTTGAGTGAGTGAGAATTTTTTCATGATTTTTACCAAAAATAAACAATAAAATTTTAACGAAATTAGCGATATGCCGTAAATACCGCGTATTTACATATCCATCTAAATGTATTGTCCCGTATCAGTTAAATCTTGAGCAAGCATTAACACTTGTACACATAGCTCATTCGCTTGGTTTAGTTACATACTTTTCAGCTGGATACAAATTTGATGAAATTAAAGTTGCTGTTTTGGCTGGTATTGATGGAATTGGAATTGATGGTGCACAAATATTACGATCAGGGACGACCAAAAGTTGCTCGAGCAACTGATTTTTCGAAACTTTTGCGCAACTTTTGACCGAAAATTGAGCAACTTTTAGAGAAACTTTTGGTCGTCCCTGATTACGATTAATGGACGATCAAACTGGATACCATGGGCCTCATTTAGAAGAAAATATTGATGCAATTCTAGAAAAAAGAGACCAAGCATCCAACAGTATTTATGGTAAATCAGTTAAGCTCCAAAGCTCTTAAATCAAGATACAGTTTAATGTTTAATGAAAGCTTAATGAAAATTTAAAGAAATATGAAAGTTTATTGTTTGAAGAGAACAAACAATTAAAAGAGTTAAATGAACAATTGAGTGATATAAAAGTATCAAGGGCTAATCGTTCAGATGATTTGGGCATATTTTGATATAATTCGTAAATTTTATGGATTTCATAAAGTCGATTTCAAGTTTGACAACTTAAACAATTTTGAAAAATTCTTTTTTAAAATTTTAACATTTTTTCTTAATAAATCTTATTTTGTGTGAATCGTTTTTTTTCTTAGCAGAATGCAATTAACGTATTTAAGTGTATTGCTTCTTCATTGAGAATCGCCTCTTGTTTGATCAAAATTTGAGTATTGCGGCTCCCCTACGAGGAGATGTGGTTTGACAGAAAAATTCCCTAACTTTTACGGTTTTCACTCGTATTTTGCTATAGAGAATTTTTTTCCCCATTGTCAATGGGAGCTTTTAAGCTTTCAGAACATATCTTTACATCGCTTTTCCAATCATGTTTGCAAAAATGGGCGTATCTACGTGAGGCGAACTACGGCGGACCGCCGTACATGAAAATTTTTTCTGTTTCGCTCCTTTTTTTTTAAACAAAAAAGTCGATTGTTCTTTTTTTTTCTTGTTTTTTCATAATGATAAACTTCTAACCGCTAATCATGAGAAAATTTTTAATCGCTCAATCATTAAATGATAAACCCGCCTCAACTATTTCAACACAGACTCTATAAATTCCCGTCGATAACTATACTTCTTCGTCAACTTTTTCAACAAATAGTAAAGCCCCCTAAACTAGTTTAAAACAGACTTTATCAATTCCCGTTGATAACAATCCTTCTTCGTCAACATAATCCTCCATAGTAGTTTCAAAAGGCCGCCCTGCTGGCTTAGTGGTTAGAGCGTTATTTGGCGAATCAAGGGAACCTAGTTCAATTCCCCTCGACTTCTAAAAAGTTCAGGCAAAAAAAAAAATTTTACATTGGTGTCCTAAACCGAGGATCAACGATATGGATTTTTTGTCTACTCGTTTAGAGCTAAAACAAAAGGAACCTTTAGGTATCATGCCCTCGGTCATTTATTTTTCACGGTCCGTTCGTAGTTCTCCCCAAAACTTCTACAAAATCAATCAATAAATTTAAACAAAGTGTTTTAATGATAACTGACTTTAGTAGTTCAATGAACCCATTGAAAGACAAAAGTATTGTTAACTCAGCTTTGATCATCAAAAAACCCCTCCACCTGCTACTTAACTCAGCAGGTCGAAATTTTTACCTAATCACAATTGATCAGCATAGGTTTAATATTGTTTCAGCAGACGGTATCGACATCCAACAAGTCGATAATGTTGAATCAGTAATCCTAAGCCCAGGTGAAAGAATCGATATAGTTATTAAAGCTGATCAACCAATCGGTAACTATTGGATCCGAGGTGTCACTTTACAACATGGTTGTGATCTTGTCAAAACAAATAACCCAACTGCTTTAGCTATTCTAAGATACGACACAGCTCCAATTGTTGACCCTAATAAAACAACTAATGATTGTAGCGATCATTCTAAATGTTTAACAATTGGATGTTTCGCTCAGCATCAGTTGGTTATTTGACAGTGTTTAACGTGGACTGATTTGAACTCAATTTCTGAGAATATAACCAAATTTTGTGAGTGTTATCATTCGATTAATATTAGCCTGACTAAGAATAATAAGTTTGCGTATAGGGTTGGTCGATCGGTTTTTATCGTAAAACCGGTTAATTTTAATTTATGGTTTCATGGAACGGTAGAATCCTTATAAAGAACATACAAGTTGTAGGAAATAAAATTTCCTAAATTTTTGTACGCTCAAAGTTGAATTGTAAAATTATTTTCATTGATTACATAGCAATTTTCCCTTAAAAAAATTCGGTTAAAAAAACCGGTTCTAAAACCGGTCAAATTCAAATATAAGGCTCAATTAGAAGTAGAAATGCATAACCTACATATCAAAAGATAGAGAACTTAATTTCCTATAATCTGGTATGTGATTTATAAGGATTAGACCATCATATGAAACCATAAATCAAATAAAACAATTTTTTGAAGAAAACCGGTCGACCAACCCTATTTGCGTATATACTATTTGGTGATTTGAATAGAGATTTGAAAATTTTTAGACCAGGTCTTCATGAACATCAAGCTCATATTCACGGGAAACGGTTGTTTCATAGCATGTAATGTTTCATAGCATATATATTTTACTTGACATATTTCGTAGGTTGATATGGTGGCTGTGAAGCCTTTTTTGTGTCGTTAAAGTTTATCAGTCAAATAAAGCAGCCGAAGAGACTTATGCGTGTGTCTGGATTATCAATATTCGGATTATCAAGAAAGTGAAAGAAATTTCTTATGGTTTCAGACGCAAAATTATTCCTTGGATCTTTTATTATCAAAATGGAATCAATAATAACTTACCATTTAAAATACGCGATATTTTATTAATCATCCTAATAACACCTCGATAATTATGTTAACTGAGTAATTTCAATAATTTTTTTTTTGATATTTTTATTAAAATTAAACTGTTTAAAAGGTCTCATAAATAGAAAAATTTAAAAAATTATATTTTAATTTTGTTTTTGGCTTTTTGTTGTTGAATTTGTTCAAAATTTCTTAACTGCTGTCATTGATGAATCTTCGTTTGTTGTAACTTTCAATGAATCAATTCTATTGACAACAACTTTTAAGCTATCTTTAATTTCATCTTCTTCTTGTGGACTTTCCGGATTCTTTTTTTTTTTATATACAGTCCATAAATCTGAAAAAAAATCAATTTTTAAAGGTTTTTTTGCAACCGACTTTATTTTCGCTTTTGCTTTTATCAAATATCGTTCGGGATTTTTGTCTAGTCGAAACAACAAATCCAAGTATGTTGTTATATGCTGAATTTTTTTAAATTTAATTTCATCACTCGAATCTTTAAGAAGTTTTTGAATTTCATCTATTGAAATACCAGTAAATATGTTTATCAATAGGAGTGGTACAAAAAAAATAAACAATCCATACAACAAAAAATTTATGAAATTATTTTGATTTATCGTGTTCTCTATTCCCATATTTTCTAATTCAAGATTTCCCAACGCAAAAGCAGACAGTTGAAAAAATTCAAATGAAACTGTTTGATTAAATATAGTGTTTAACTCATCTTCGTTATCATCAGGTTTTTTACCACGATTTCGAAATGATAATAAAAATCCAATAAAAACTAATCCCAAAATGATCAATAATCGTAATGATTTTCTTACTATTTTTCCAATTGCTAAAACATATGGTCCTAAAAACCAAAATTTGTTCAGACTGTAGACAAAAATAAAATAAGATAGCAATATTGTAATTGAAAAAAGAGACGATTTCACAGGACCTCGATCTAAAAATAATGTAACTATACAGAGTACCGAATTTGTTATCTCTAACCAGTTTTTTATTGAAAAAAAATAGTTCGCGAAATTCTCTTTATAAATTGAAATTATTAATTGTACCACTTCTAACAAAAGCCAAAAAAAAATAATTGCTAACGAAATTGACTTTGACCAAACGAGTAAGCCTTCAACTTCACTTTGATTTCGGTATTTTTCAATATTAATGGAATAAAAAACCAAAAAAATAATGAAAACAATCAGGTTTAAATAATAGATTATCTTTGGATACGAGTTCCATTCTTTTTCGAAGATATTTGCTATTTTTGGATGCTGAAGAGAATATCTATTTTTGGTATTGCTTATGTGCTCGAGTATTATTGCATAATCTTTACGCTTATTTGAAAATTCTATATCCGAAAAAGAAGCATTAATATTGTCAGGAATATCTAGAAAATCAAATTGAATCTCCTTGTTATCCAAAAGACTTTTTATAGTGTTTTCGCAGTTGTTCTCAAATATAGAAGCCAAACAATATTTTGTAAATTGCTTTTTTACTATATTCCACTTGTAAATCAATGTCGGATTTAATTTTGACTGAATGTACATGAACTTTATCAAGTATATCAAATATCTTATAATATCATCATTCTTATTTTTGGTGGCAATCTGGAATGCTGTTTTGTAGTCAAACGTAAATAATCTTCCAGTTGGTATAAATTCGGAAATTTTTTGGGTGCATTCTTTCATTTTTTTTTCGTAATCTTTATGCACAATTAATGTTGATATCGGTTGATTTAATTCTTTAGCCAATTTTCCAATTTTGCCTTCAAATAATTTGAAATATTCTTTAAATTTTTTAACTGGTAAAAATTTTCCGAATAAATTTGAATCTTGACAAAGTTTAAGAAAAGAATCATTCGACTTGATTTGTTTGAAAAAAATCTTGTTATCTATTAAAATATTTTTTTTACGGAAATTTTCGGCATCGTTGGACTCGGACAAATAGCATTCATTAATGTGATCGTTTAGTTCTAAATTCTTTATATATTTATCCATGTCATCTTTTTTGTCTTGGCATTTATCAATTTCAAGATTTAAAATAAAGTCCAAGCATGTCCATTCTAAATTGTATACGTTTTTTAGCTTTTTTTTCAACGCTGATAAAGAGTTAGCGTCTTTTTTATTTTTTGTCGTTGAGAAAACGTTCTGGTTAAAAGATAATAAATATAATCGATCCGCAATATTATTATCTCTGAATGACTCTTTAAAGAAATCGTCTAACGTTAAATTACCTCTTAGATCAATTTTGTCGATTTCCAAATTTTCGAAAAAAAGATGATCCATCATGATCAATTTATTATGCGAAAAATCAATATGTTCTAATTTGCATTGTTTTTTATTTCCTTTTTTTTTAACCGTAATATCAGAAAATAATCCTGTTTCTAATAAGACAATTTCATTGTAATTGAAAATGATATTTTTTAACTGTGTAAGTTTCTTGAAAATATTTTTGTCAAGCCAACTTATTGAGTTCGTACTAAAATCGATATTTTTTAATTTTAAATTATTTTTGAATACGTTAACATCGAGCTTTTTGATTAAATTCGAGCTAAAATCTATATCAACTAAATTTGGGAAATTATCTAAACAAATTTCTTTGATTTTGTTACTTTTGAAATTAATCGTTTCTAATTGTTTAAACACATTTAAAAAATCTATTTTTTCGATCGAATTGCTTTCAAAATTAACCTTATTTAAAATAATTTTAGGATCGCAAAACTCTCGTGTTTGGATTGCTTCAATTTTATTAAAACTAAAATCAATAATTTTTAAACTATGAAGACAATTCTTAAAAATTCTCAAGTCCAATTCAGATAGATGGTTGTTATTGAATTCAATTTCTTTTAGTTCTAAGTTTTCACTAAATAGATCCTTGTCTAACTTTTCGATCTTATTTCCATTAAATTTGATAAATTGTAATTTCGTTAGTTTTTTGAATGTGTTCTTTTTTAGTTCTGGTATCTGGTTAAAACTAAAATTAATATTTTTGAGAATTGGCATACTTTCAAACACTTGTGGTTGCAAATCGGTTAATCGATTATTTGTTAAATCGAGAAGAACTATGTTTGAAAGATTAGGATCTTTTGACAGGGATAGAAAGCGATTATTTTTTTTTGAATCTTCACTGAATTTGAAAACCTCTGATGGTAAAAATAATAGATCATTATCATTCAAATGTATTTCCTTCGATTTATTCAGCAAACATTTTACTTTATTTTTTTCTTTAGCTCGGGCTTTATCTTTGGCTTCTTTATCCCCTATGTCGAATAAAACGGCGCCGTGAAGTCTATTTTCATCCCATAACCGTAAATATTCGTCATGGTTTCTAATATAATTGGCGAAAATCTTGAAATCTTTTTCTTGACGTTCTTTGATTTTTTCTTGACGTTCTTTGATTTTTTCTTGAGAATCAAAAATCATTTCTAAAATTAAAAAAAAAGCTCTAACTTTTGTAAGCAGGGGTGTTAACTTTTCTTTTCCTAAATCCAAGAAACAAAGGAAAAGTAACAAGTTTCAGTAACAGGTTTTATTTCTTTTTACAAAGAAAAAGAAAATTAAAAGAAATTGGCTGCATCCAACACAAAAAAAGCTCTCACCACACAAATTTTTTATTTTATTTTTTTTTGTGTGTTGGTTTTCGAAAAGTATGTTAAACATTAAATTTTTAAGTGATACAAAAAGAGATAATTTAACAGAAATTTTGTCTTCGAATTAGGATGAAAATTAGAACCAGAAGTCCTTTTAATATAATAATTTCTTCCTAGAATTCATTGTCTAATTGATTAGAACATTAGTTTTGTGATTGAAGACTTGAAGTAATTTAAAATAATCTAACTCTTACCAATCATCGGCTCAAGGACTTAGAATATTTTTAATTAATACAACAATTATTGCCTTGATGAAACCGTTTTAAAAATTGATTATGGTAGCTCAGTTAAAAAAATTTTCTTCATTTAAAATCAATTCATTAAAACTTCTAAAGAGTTTGTTCTTTTATTTATGAACTAGTACTATTAAATTTGTCTTTGGACCTCTTTAAAGAAAATCTTTGCTGATCTAAATGTAACACTAAATTCAATCTTAAAGATTTCATTAAAATCTGTACGAATTGTTTTAAAGCTGTTAGTTGTAAGAAATAAGAGATATTATTTGTTCAACTAATTAGTAAGATATAGAAGCAAAGCTTTATATACGAGTAACGAGACGTTAGCATGTATCAGTTACAGAAAAGATAGCAATCACAGTAAAAGAAGGCGGCTCTCTAATATAAAAGATAGAATAAACTAAATGTTTTCTAAAGATTTAAGCCGAGAAATAACCAAGATAAGTTTTTGGAACTATGCAACTGACTAGTATGAAAGGAGCCTTAACCAAGGAAGCAGTTCGGTGGCATAAGCACATAACAAAGCTTTTAATTTATTTTGTTCTGAAAATAAAACATCTGTTGGATTATTGTCTAGTGAAAAATGTTAAATCAATTGAGATGCTTTTCTTTCTGACATTAATCAATTAAGTAAATTCTATTAAACAAAATTTCCATCTTAATCGCATAAAAATTTAATGTTTAACATACTTTTCGAAAACCAACACACAAAAAAAAATAAAATAAAAAATTTGTGTGGTGAGAGCTTTTTTTGTGTTGGATGCAGACAAAATTTTATTTGAAAAAAAATTTGTGTGATTTAAAATTTGTGTTGGATGCAGCAACTCTCAAATTAAAAAGTCATTTTTCAATTTTTTTTAATTCTAAAACCAGAAATATAAGGAAAAATAGCTTTGAATAGTTAGCCTTTCCTAGGATAAAAGAGAGACGACCAAAATAAATGTAAAAAACTTAAAGAGCAATACAGGGTTTGCATGTAAACTGTGCCCCTCGATAATATTCGAAAGATAGTCCAATTTTATTGTTTAAAAGCTTGTTTTAAAGATATTTTTAGGGGCTACCATCAAATTTAAACAAAAAAATAAAAAAAATTTTCCATTAGGACTTAACTGGTTTTGAAAACCAAAGAAAAATGCAAAAAAAAACTTAACTTTTTTTTTTAATTCTTTTTTCGTTTAAAATGAAAACACAAATGTGTAATTTTTGAGAATTTTTTTTATTTTTTGATTCTTAGGCCCAGAATAAAAAAAAAATTCACTTATGTGAAGTATTTTAATACATAAACATTAAAAACATTTAAAACATATTACAGTCAAAATTCGATTATATATAATTCGCTTATAAATAAATTCGATTTTATGTAAATCAAAAAAGGAGCAGTGACGTTAAAAAGTGTCTGATTTTTCCCATCTCGTCCATGTAATTTTCATGTCATCATTTTTAAAGACAAATTTTAAGTCGGGTCTAATCCTTTTTACATTGTGCGATTATCTGTAAAATTCGATTATATACAAGACGAAAAATATTGCAGTTACATATAATCGAATTTTGACTGTATGTTTTAGCAAGATTAAAACATAATTTATTCGTTTAAAACATATTAAAACATGTACTGAATTAAAATTGTGAAAGTTTTAAGACGAGTTTTTTTTAAAATCAAGAATTATCTTGATTGGTTAAAACATTTAAATCTTTTTTAATCGGAAAAAAAAATTTCGAATAAAGTCGCTTCATTAAAATTCTTTTATAAGCTTGAGATAAAGCAAAATGAAGGTTGAAAATCTTTACTAAGGAGAACCAGAGAATTATCTTCTTTTATAATTTAAAAATTACCTTAGGTCTGATCTTATTACTAAATTTATCAATAGTTGATTTACATTTATTATATTTTAACTTTTACGAAACTTAAATTAGCCGATTGAAAAATTTGTTGATAAGTGAAGCAATCTTATTTTTTTTAGACGAACCGACTTTTGAAAAATGTTAATCTTAAATGAGACTCTTAAGATCCTTTAATTATAAAGATTACTTGACCTTTTTACAATAGAGTAACATTATATCTTAAAGACTTGATTTCGTTGCAAATATCGTAACTTTACTTCAATGGGCACAATACGGTCAGTAAGAAAAAAGTCGCTCCATTAAAATTTCTATGTTTTTTAATAGCAGATTAAAGGTTTTTGATTAATTTATTTCACTTTTTCACAAGAATTAAAAAGTATAATCATTCATTCAATCGATGTTTTTTAAAATAAATCTTATTAAAAGATTCTGCTTATCTTGACTTTGGATACATTCTTTTGCTAAACGAAACAGCATTCATTGTTCATGATACGTTTCATAAAGGAACTATGTTTCTGTTGGTGGGCGTAGTTGTAAGCAGTTGTATGAAATACATGAAAAACCGTTACAGTTACGCTTGGTCAAGCGAAAATTTATAAATCAAAATTTTTTTTTTCTTAAATCAACTCAAAATTTTTTTTTAGTTCTCAGGAGAAAGTCGGGATACAGATTTTGTTAAGTGGGGTAAAATAGCGTATTCGGTGTTTCTAGTGTTAATTACGTTACATCTCTATCTTAAATCAAAATTTTGATGTTTTAAATGTTTATGTTTTAAAATACTTCACATAAGTAAAAAATTCTTAGTTTTCGTCTCAGTTTAAAATCGAGAGTTTTTTAAAACAACATCCTTAACCATCTGAGGTGTATTTGTGAGTGTGTGTGTGGGAGGGGGGGTCATTTAGCTTTTATAAAAATAACACTTCTAAAATTCACTTTATTAAAAAATTAGAAACATATAAGAAGTATGCTCATCGTTGTCTAGTTAAATATTCTCGATACGATACTTTAGATATCTTACAGTAACAAAAGTTAGAATTAAAATATCATGAGAATATATAAAATAATCTATATCTTAGCATAGCCGTCCTCAAGAAAGTAGTGTTTATAAGAATTTATTGAATATGATTGAGTTTGCTAAAACTTTTTTTTCAATTCTTACATGAAAAGAAAGAATAAATTACTCATGAACAATCTTGTCAGAAATGGGTTTAAAAATGGGAAAATGATTTAACTCGTTTACTCTTGGATAAGTTATCCTTTCTAGCAAATAAATATATTAAAAAATAAAATAAATTATAATCCTTTACAAATAACAACGAAAAGAATGCTCTTTTTAATGTTGAAGAGGCTTTTGAAATAATCCTGACAGATTGAAACATAAGCGACAGCTAAACTTCGAAAAGTTTGTACCAAATCGTTAAGATATCTAAAGTATCGTATCGAGAATATTTAACTAGACAACGATGAGCAGACTTCTTATATGTTTCTAATTTTTTAATAAAGTGAATTTTAGAAGTGTTATTTTTATAAAAGCTATATGACCTTCCCCCCTAAGAATCAAAAAATAAAAAAAAATTCTCAAAACTTACACATGTGTGTTTTATTTTACGAAAAAAAAATTAAAAAAAAAGTTAAGTTTTTTTTTGCATTTTTCTTTGGTTTTCAAAACCAGTTAAGTCCTAATGGAAAATTTTTTTTATTTTTTTGTTTAAATTTGATGGTAGCCCCTAAAAATATCTTTAAAACAAGCTTTTAAACAATAAAATTGGACTATCTTTCGAAAAATTATTGAGCGGCACAGTTTACATGCAAACCCTGTATTGCTCTTTTACAAAATAAGCTTATTTTAATTACGTACGTTACAAACAAAAACAAAAAACAAAAAAACAAAAAATAATAAATTATTTGTTTTTGAAATTTATTTTTTGTTTCAAAAAAACAAACTAAAAACAAATTTTTCTAATATTAATTTTTCCAAAAGAAAAAATTTGTAAAAAGATTAAATCTTCCGTTTTTGAGTAGCTTTAATCTTTTGTAAGACCTTTCGATTAAATACATCTACATTTGACATGTTGGTTGGCTAATACTAATAAGAATTGTAATTTTCAAAATTCGTTAACAATCAGTTTGTTAACAATGTATTAGGCGAGTTGAACTAATTTAACTCAAGAAAAATTAATCCTAATCTTCGAGGACTTATGCTCACACTAAAATCATGCCATGTGTCCTTAAACTTGACATTGATATAACTTGTAGATAACATAACTTGACTTTATTTTAATGAAATAAGTCCATTTGGTCTTGAGAATGCCGGTGATTAGTATGTAGTGATATAAATGTAAGTTGACCGTACTTCATTGCCGCATAAAATCAAAAACTAAAGACAAGGTGTTAACTGTACTTAACTTTAGTTTGTCGGATAATCTTATAAAAATGTTTTGAAGCTTTTCGAAATTTAACTACCTTTTTTAAGAATCGAATAATATTGAGTCTATTAATGAGTCTAAAACTTGACGACTTTTAATGTAAAATAAACATCAATTCTTTTATATTTTATTAAGCCTTCATGCTGCCGTTTTTAGGTAATTTTAAAGCCAATCTTTGTTAAATAAATGGTTTTAGTTCAGTCATTTTTAACAAAAAATTGAAGAAAATGTACTGGAAAGATAAAAAATCGTGAAATCAATCCGTATTTGAAGAGTTTTAGGCGAGAAACTCAATTATGTCTTGTCAATTCTCAATTCAGTAACCATTTTAAATTGAAAGAAATATCCTACTAGTCGTAAAAACTTTAATAACTTCCCTCATCAACTCATAGATTTTTTATTCCAGCTCCTAAAATATGATTTTTATGAATTTAATTTTTTTTGTTTTTATTTGTTATTAAAAAACAAAAAAAATTATTTTAAAAACAAATAATTTATTATTTTTTGTTTTTTTGTTTTTTGTTTTTGTTTGTAACGTACGTATTTTAATTTGGTTGATTTTTCTTTTTCTAAGAAACAAGAAACAACTTTTTTTTCTTTTCTTGGGAAAAGAAAAAATTGTGTTTTCTTTTTTCTAGAAAAGAAATAGAAAAGTAACACCCCTATTTGTAAGCCTCGTTCAAGAGCCAAAAAAAATAATAGAATATTAGAGTGATCATATTTAAATTAGGAAGTCCGAAACAAGTAAGAGTTTAGTAAGACGTTATACAACCTTCGAGCTGTCTGAAAAAATAGGTTTCGACCTCCTGGCTCTTTAAGATAAATGTGATGTTGACTCAAAATTGACACAGCAGAATAAAAGGTTTAAAATATATTCAAAGATCTATTAAAATAAAAAAGGCAAAAAATATTCTAAATTTTAGGTTATTTTTGTTATTGAAAGACTAAAAACTAATAAAGGGTAAACAAAACTCATTTACACTTCACTTAATATTCTAATTGAAGCTTTAAAGAAAATCGTATCAATAATTTAGTTTATTTTTATAATTTTAGCACTCAATGATTGAATATTACATTTTATCTTACTCTTCAGTTTTTAGAGCCTAAAATTCTCTACAAGAATCTATATCATGTGATTTGATTTGAAAAAATTTAGTGATTGAAACTAACGATCTAGTTTAGTCAGCCTTTTTAAGGGCTAGCAAGGACCCCCAATGTGGCAGATTTTTTAACCTTATAGACTCCTGTTTTTTTACTAATTCTATGTTTCTTAGCATGGGAAACATGCCTATGAAGTCAGATTTTGAATATTCGGTTCACCATGGCTTTTAGAAATTCTATCACTTTGAGGCCTGTTTTTTTTCAAACCAAAATATCTCGAAAACTAAAAGAGCTACGAGGTCTAGACGTATTTTTTAGACAGCTCGAAGTCTCTTCTATCCGAAAATCGGGGGGTCGGTCGGGGGTCATCGGTAAAATTTGGGAATTTTTTCAAAAAAAAAAAAAATTTTTTCCGTTTTTTTCGGGGATCAAAAATTTCAAGAAAAATGGGGGTCATCTTTTTAGTAGGACCCGATTTTGCTAATCGATCTAATATTTTTTTAAAGGTTTCCTTAAAAAATCTCATTACATTAAAGCGTATTCAGTAAATCAATTTCAAATAAAACTAATTTTTGGTACAGATTCTGATAGATAAAATAATTTTAAACAAGCTAAAAGTGTTTTTGAAGAAAAAAAAATGTTAAATGCTTTTTTGTTAATAAAATAACAAAAAAATGTCATTTTTTTTAGTTATTTGGGATCTAGTCCGCTGAAGGTCCCAAAACATATACTTTTTTACCTATCGGCAGAAAATTTTCTACAAAATGCAGAGATTAGAGATACTTTTTGGATCTCTTCCAAAGATAAGTATTTTAAAAACCAAAAATACCCTTTTCAAGTGAAATCTTAATCATCACATTAAAAAGGCGTCGATTCTAATAATTACTTTACGCTAATCTAATATCCTATTCGAGGCTTGGGTCGTCGCAAAAAGGCACTTAGCTTCATAGAGACGAAAGGGGCGTTTTTTATCTTACAATTTCCCAAGAATTTAAAGCTCATATACCCAGAGTTGTTCCTCAAGTCGCGATTTTCCAAGTCTTTACCCATAAAAGTCAAGTCAAGTCGCAACTTGACTTGAATTGACTTTTTGACTTTTTGGAGTAAAGACTTGAAATTTTTCCCTGAAAAAATGCTTTAAACGATAAAAAAACGATTTCTTTTCAAAGTATATTATACGCTCTTCTAGATTTTCGAGATTAAAAGCAATTCCATAAGTTAAAATTTGTTAGAAAACGTCTTTTAAAAATCTCAAGTCTAGTCATGACTTGACTTGTTTATGATAAAAAAAATCAAGTCAAGTCGCGACTTGGACTTGACTTGAGACTTGAGGAACAACTCTGCATATACCCCGCTTCTTGGTGCTGGTGTCATAAACGGTTCGACTCCCTTAACAAAAGTCTCTAGCTCCCGACCTTGTCGCCCATATAGTCCAGTCCATTAACAGATGGTTAAAAGATACCCAATATTGAACACAAATTCGGCTTGTGTTATCCAATCAACTTTATGAATGAAAAAATTTATTTACAAAAAAAATTCTGAAATTTATTTTTTTTGCTTTTTAATAAATACACTTTCTGTGGTTAAAACAAAATTTCAGTCCTAAGCGACTTTAAATTATGAAATATATAGCAATAATGCCAAGTTGACTTGAATATTTAAAGTATATTTTATTGATGAAACCAAAAAATATGTTTCCAAGGAGTTTTTCAAAGGTAAATTTTTGATTGATTAATAAATACGAAATAAAAATTTTCAAGATTCAAATAAAACTTTATTCCATTTATTAATTGACAGAGTGATTCTATGCTATTATGTTGACTTCATAAAAATTTTTAAGCTTTTATTGTTTGTTTACTCAATTTTTTTTATAGATTGAATAAACAAAATAAAAAAAACATAGACAGAAGTAATTAAATGCCTGTTGCTATACAACAGTCCCAACAAGATTCTGGAGTAAAAAATAACACACAAACAAAAAATAAAAATCACAAAATTCGACGATCGTTTCTTTAGATAAGCAAGAGAAAATTTCTGACTAAAATTAGGATCATTTAAAAAATATACTTTCTCCATTTCATTTACCAACTTATACATTTGGATCAGGTCACCTCTCAATCTTCTAGACTTCAGGTAACACAGATCTAACTTAATAAGACGTTGTGGGTATTCGAGATTCCTGAGCTCGGGGATAAGCTTTATGGCTCTTCTCTGTACTTTCTCCAGGTCCGCAATGTTTTTTCAAGCAAAGGGCACCACGAACTTATAGCATATTCCAAATGAGGTCTAACTAAGGACGTGTAAAGTAGTCGCATGTTGTCTTGATTGTGAAATCTAAAATCTTTTAAATCATTCCCAATGCTCTGTTTGCCTTTAAAGTTCAATTTTAAATTTGAACATCCCACTTGAGATCGCTCTCGATGTATATACCAAGGTCTTTTTCACAAGTTGACTTGGTTAGTGGTTGTCTACATAAACTCTCTGATTGAATATCGTAATCAAATTTTGTATTTGAATTACCAAAATGAACCATTCTAAATTTTTCAGCAATGAGTTGAGTAGACCAGTCTGATGACCATTTGGACACCTTATCTAAATCGTCTTGAAGTTTGATAATTGACTAAAAATTTTTTATGACTGAAATTATCTAAGTATCATTAGCGTAAGCTTCACAATCGGATTGAATAATTTCAAGCATGTCATTAATAAAGATGATAAATAGAATGGGTCCCAAAACTGACTCTTGAGGTACACCACTTGTAACATCAACCCATTTTGAACAAGACTTACCAAGTAAAACTCTCTGAGTAAGACCTGTTAAAAAAAAGCTTTGATCGAAGCGATTAACTTTTCACCAAATCCATAGAATTGTAGTTTGTGCAGCAGTTTACGATGAGGCTTTGGCGATGTCCGTGTATATAATATCTCCTGGAAAACCATTCGCAAGAGAATTGGTAATAATGTCAATTGTTTCAAGTAGATTTGTCGTACATGACTTGTTTGGTAAGAAACCATGTTGAGCTCTGGTGATTAGATTATTCTCAAGAAAATGTTTCAGCATGATGTCTTTTACCAGACTCTCTAGTACTGTACATATAACGCTTGTCAAAGAATTTGCACGATAATTCTTGGCCTCAATACGGCTCCCACTTTTGAACAATGGTGTAATGTTGGCTTGTTTCTATTGATTAGGTAAAGAACCATCAATAATATTACATATATACACATGATATAATATTACCTTCTCTGTATACAGAGACCTCTCTAAGGAAATGGAAACGAATAAGGAGAAACTTGATTTGATAAAAGAAAGGAATTTAATTTCAACTTGTTTAACGTTGTTTTTATACTATTCTAAGTTAATTTATTTATATAAAACTAGACAACCGGTAAACGGCCGGGAACAAATTTAAAAGATTTGAAAAATAATCACTATTTAAATCTTGATATGGTAAATTAGGAATCGAATGGTAGAGAAGAACTCTCCTTAAAAGCATCAATTTTTTTCTCATAATCATAATAGTAATCAGATAAGTCTAAAATCAATGTGAAATTTTTTACTTTGATTATCTTCGCTACAGTGACACTTCAGGGAAATATCATTTAGAAAATTTATTTGCGTATTTTATTTTTATTTTATTTTAAATGCTTATGTCGACTCATCTGCTAAAAGGAAGAACCTATCCGAGAGCAAATGAGTTAGTTTGAGGGTTGTTGTATCAACAACCCTTTTTAACAAATAACAAAATTTAAATTTAAATTTAAAAAAAATATGGTTTCTAAAAAAAAATATTTTGAATTATTTTAATAATATTTAAAATTATGTAGAACTAAATTTTGGCAAGTTAAAATTTTTGATCAGTTTTCTTTTTCAATTTTTTTGACTAAAGTATACAATTGAATAAAGGTAAAATTCATTCCAGACTGAATGGTATCATGCAGCAAAATTTGCTGCATTCTATTCTCTCATAAAAAAGAACTATTACTAATTTCAAAGATGCTAAAAATAATGGTTTTTGGATATCTGCAAATTTATGAATTTAAATTGCGCATTTAATAAAAAAAATTACATTGAAAAATTTATCTAACTGCGCAATTAAATTTGTGCATTTTTGCACACTTTTTCGAAATTTTTAATAGATTTCGTTTTGGGGTAATATCTATATTGCCAGATGCAGCAAATTTTGCTGCACAGTACATTATAATTTTTAAAGCTACTTATGGTAACACTGTTGAATAAATATGATTAAAATGGTTCATTTTTTAACTGCGCAATAGGAAGCGGTCATCTTTACACGAGCTTTATTCGTAAAATTTCTTATATTGCCAGATGCAGCAAAATTTGCTGCACAATGTACGAGGGTTTATTTGTTAGAAAAAAGTGCTATTAAAACTTTAGATGTTAATTCTTAAGCTTCAAAAAATTGGAAAAAGAAAATTGACAAAAAATTTTAACTTGCCCTAAATTTTCAAAATTTGTAACGTTTTTTGAAAAAATTTCCACTATTTCATCTTGTAGTGCATACAACATAATTTTGAAAACATTTAAACAACCATAAAAATCTACATAAACAACTTTATTAACTATTTTTGAACACACATTTTTAAATGTTAAATCACCAAACTTTGATCTTGCTCTTTCTGGGACTAAGGTAGTGTTCTCATTACTTCTTAAAAAGTAATTTTTGTTCAATAGAACAGTACGTTCTACTTCTCGTTTCAAAACTTTAGGTCCATTTGAATTAGCGGTAATCTTCCCGATAAAACTTAATGTTCTTATAACCAACCTATGTTGAAACGATTGTAAACCATAATGATTCAGGGAACTATTGATTTCATTTGTTGACTTACTACTATCATACCTTATTCTCAAAAGTTTGGCAATAGTCTTGTAATACATTTTTCCCAATTTCTCCAAGAGCGTTTTACTGAAGTATAGACTGAGAGAGATACAATAATCAAAGCATGGAAGTATAAATGCTTTGAAGAATAGAAGTTTGACTTGAAAAGGTAAAAAAAAGAGTCAATGGATTGAATACATTCTTTTATTTACCGCTTTGATTTGATCGAATACAAATAAGTCAAACTTCAATTTACTATCTATTGTAACTCCTAATAACTTGAATTTTTCGACGACCAATATAGAACGATTATTTACTTTAATACTTTTTGGTAATTTTAGACGTTTATTTGTAACAAACATAACGAACGTTTTGTCCCAGTTCACATATAAACGGTTATGCTTGCACCATTCGTCTAACAGCTCTATCGCATTTACCATTTTAGTAACCAAAACATCAATATCTTCATCCGATTGAATTAGTGTGGTATCATCAGCAAATAGTTTTGATATCACACCGTCTAAAAATATTGGAAAATCATTGATAAAAACGATGAAAAAAAGCGGACCCAATATTGAACCTTGAGGAACACCAAGATCAATAGGTCCATTCTCTGAGTAGACATCATCCAATTTTACCATTTGATTACGATTACTAAAATAGTTTCTTACCAAATTTATTGCTTGGTTATCAAAACCATAATTAATCAGTTTGTAGATGAGTAGATCGATATCGACCATATCAAATGCCTTCTTAAAATCTACAAACAGAAGCCCAATGACTTTTTTTAAATCTAAACTCTTGTAGCACAGCGCTAGAATCTCATGCATGGCTGTTTCGCAAGAATGACCGGCTCTAAAACCATGTTGATTTTCGTCGAATAAATCATTTAGATCGAAAAATGATTTTATTTGATCCGCTAAGAGTTTTTCAAATATTTTGTTAAATGGTGTAAGAACCGAAATCCCTCTGTAGTTGTTTAATTCATCAGTTGGACCTTTTTTGTGCAGAGGTGTTACAATCGCACATTTCCATTCATCGATATAAATACCTTGATCGATGCAGTCATTTATTAGTCGAGTTAAAAACGATGATATGTTTACATACGAGGCTAACAGAATTTTGGTCGGAATTTCCGAAACACCTTTTGATGAACTTGAATCAATTGATAGAAGCTTTTTCTCGACCTGATCTTGATTGACATGACTGAAAGTGAATTTTTTGTTTAATTTTGAGCTCAGTTTCTCTCTAAAATTCTTAAAAGTGAAACGCTTGCAGTCTTCATTTGAAACGTTTTTTTCTGATCTAAAAGAGGTAAAGTGTCTATTGAACACATCTGCCATTGTTTTAGGATCAGTAACAGTCTCATTGTTGAATTTTACTTTTGATGGCGGTTTTGTTCCAGTGTTATCAGACTTAAGTTTGACATTTTTCGAATGGAATCTCCAGAACTCTTTAGATTCCTTAAAGTCGGATGGTGTTGATTTTTCGAAATACTGAATTTTTTTACATCGCAATAGAGACTGATATGACTGCCTAGCCTTTAAATGTTCTTCCTTCAAGTTCTTTGTTGAATACTTTTTGAATTTTGAGTGAGCTTTTGATGCACAACGTTCAGCCTTTATTAATTCTCTATCATACCAAGGTAAATAGACGATTTTCTTTTTTTTTAGTTTTTTAAGAGGAGCCAGTTCGTTAATTGTGTTTAGAAGAATTTGTTTAAAAAGGGCCGATCGATCGTTTACGTTCTTTATCTCGTCTAGAATCTTAAAGTCAATGTTATCAATCGTGTCTTTAATGTCTTTGAGGGTATTTTTTGTCAAGCGCCTTACTCTTTTACATATAATCGGATCAATTAGACTATCAAATTTGCAATTTACTATCACAATATCGTGATCACTATAAGGAAAGTCTATAACTTTACATACCTGAATGTCATTTTTGTTATGTAGCACAACGTCGATTAAGGTCGAAGACGTTTGATCGTTTTTGTTTGTAGACTTTCTTGTCGACGAATTTACAAAATTTTGTAACCCATTTCGTTCAATAAAATGTTTAAGTTTTGACCCACGATTAGATAGAAGATCAAGATTTAAGTCACCGATTATAAAGAAGCTGTCTTGTATGTTATTGTTATAGACGATTGATTCTAAATTGTCAAGAAACATGTCATCAGTCATTTGTGGATTTGATTTTGGAAACTTTGGTGGTTTGTATGCTGCTATGAAATTGTAGACAAGTTTGTTGATAGTTAGTTTGAAAAAGATTTGCTCAAACTCGGAGTCGTAATATTCATCAACAATCTTGTAGCAGTTTTTGACATAAACCAACAACCCGCCTCCATGTCTACTCCTATCTCTACGCAATAAGGTGTAATCGCTGTGGAGATAGTTTTTTGACGATTGACTTTCATCAAGTTTAACTTCGTTTAACATCACAATATCACAAAGACCACTATTTAGGATACGAAAAATGTGTTCAAATTTGTTAAAAATTGAATTCAGATTTAAATGCATAATGTTAAAGCAACCAACTTTTACATTCGCAATGACTTGTTTAAACCAACATGTATCATTTGAGTACGATTGATCGATTTTTAAATCAGAGTCGTTGAATCGAAATGACTCTTGAAAATAATCTTCACTAAAATCGAAAACATTTGTAAAGACATCTTGAGAATCGTGAATTAAATTCTCATGATCTTTCACTGTACAATATTTTGCAAGGTGTCTGTTTAACCAACCGATCGATTTGAACTCTTTATGACAATTTTTACATGATAAACTCGTATTGGGTCTTACAAACTTTAGACCGATCCCGCAACGACTACTATGCGCAATAAACGATTTATCGTACTTAAAGACTTTACTACATTTGTCACATTTTAGTTCTTTCGATTTTTTGTCCGGTTCTTGTAACAGATACGACAGTTCATTCTGGTTTTCCAAAAAAGAAACTTCAAAATTATCATAATTTATTGAAGTTTGAGATTTTTGAAATTTCAAATCTCGTGTACTCT
The DNA here is from genome assembly GCA_022207745.1 of Brachionus rubens. NCBI lineage: Eukaryota > Metazoa > Rotifera > Eurotatoria > Ploima > Brachionidae > Brachionus > Brachionus rubens. Next base: position 4,086,620 of record JAJVHD010000005.1, read on the forward strand.
TTTTTTTCATTTTTTCAAAATGTTTAAGCCTGGCGCTGACCAATGGACAGACCAAGCTTGTTTTTATTTTTATTAATGTGGACCGGTCCTAGCAGTAGAGTGCAAGACTAGGTCGATCCGTGACTGGTGCCGAGCAAGCTCTGCGCAACCAGTCCGTTCACAAAAATCGATTTAATATCGCGGGGACCCAATGGATCCCCCATCAGATATTAAACTGATGAGAACAGATACTACACTTTGATCTTAGCCAGAGGCCGAGAAGCGATCATATATATGAAAAGTAAATAAAAAAGTAATTGACTGAGACGACAAAGGCAATGTTGCAAAATTTAAGGGAAAAATATGAGAATTTATGTAACCCACAAAGCCTTTTCTTCCAAACCCAGTTTTATTGAAATTGTTATCGTGGTTTTCTAATCTTGGTTTGCGTTTTTTAGTTTTTTGGATCAAATTTTGCAATTTGTGACGCCTCTGGTAAATAGTGTTGGGTAACGGCCACGCGGCCAACTGGCAGGTCATTTTTTCAATTTGGCCTTTTGCATGGTCGCCTAGGAAATTTAAATTCTTAGCTAAGATCAACACTTTTATAAAGCTTACAACACGGAAATCAATAAGTTGGGACAGAATTTTATTGAAAATAGTTAGTAAATTTAAAGCTTCAGAAGTCTTCTGACGTTTTGAAAAAGTTTGGCCGTGCCCAACACTACTGGTAATGGTGTGTTTTTTAAAAGTGTTAAAATAAGTAAAATCCTAATTTAAAAAAACCCTTTAAAACAAAACTTTGCAATTTCGATATCAGATTCGGAATCTGCGTCCCAAAAAAAACTAAAAATGTACTTTAAAAAAAAATTTAGAATTTATTGTCTGTCAATCTTTGGATAATGTTTGGAAGTTCACATAGCCACCCAAGGGCTTCAAAAGCTGTCAAATATGACCAAGGATCAAGTTTTAAAAGGTATTACTGAAATACTGATTTTGATTTCTATTCAGAATCAGTATTTTTACAGTCTAGCTAGTTCGGGTCAAATAAACGGGTACTGATACTAATCAGTGAAATACTAACAGTATCACAACTCTGCCGATTGAAAATAATCATCCAAAATGTTTACTATAACGATAGCACTTGTCTTTAAGACTTCGTTTAAATTCAAAACTTTTATCGATTGTCTTTGGGAAATTTTGCTATTAATATAATTGTAGACAAGTTTTGGGTTAGACTTGGACAGCTTAGCCAAAATTGTTTCGTAGTTTTTGACAGCAAGCTTTATTGCTTTACGACAATCTTTGTTACTAACTGAATAGTTTTCTTTCTTGCTTGCTGACCATCCGCTAAGAATGTTTCTTTTTTATCACAGCCTTTAGATTTCTAGACATCCATGGCTTGTGTCTCTTTGGCTTTGTCTGTTTTGGAATGTACTGGCTGCAAGCTAGGTTGTAAAATAACAAGAACTTTTGGTACATCTCATCGACGGATAAATTCGCTAAAACTTTTCCAAGTCTATTTGGCTTTTAAGATTACTTAGTGATTCGCAATCACCCTTCGAGTAGTTGAACTCATTTGAACAAAAATTTGGCAGATTTGGCTGGTCTCCTGGAAATTGATGTTAAATAAATTTAATGTTAAAATATTATTCTTAAATAAATTGATCTCAAAATATTTTATTGTTAAAAAAAGATAAGAAATTGATTTTATAATAAAGTAATGTTATTTCTAAAATTAAATTTTAATGTTAAGGAAATTAATGTCAATTAAAAAAAAAACAAAATACAAAACAATTAATTAGTATGATTGGATTTTACCAAGACGGTTCAAATAATCGAGGCACTATCTTCGTTTGATACTATTTTTCAGATTCGTTTAAGTCAGTACTTGACACAATAAAAAAACTTCTATCTTTTTAGTCAAATTAATCTTAATAATTGTACCGTGTAATTTTTTTGATTGATGAAGTATTGAGTTAGATTTCTAAAACCTTATTTTAAAGATAAGGCTAAATCAGTTAGAATGAGGTATTTTCCGTCTGTAAAGTGGAAAATTTTTTTTGTAGAAACCTTATGTTAAAGGTCAAATTTTCTGGATACAAATAGAGAGGGTAAACGGTACCTTATAAATTGACGCCGAGCTAACATAAAATGTTTGACTTCAGCGGAGTTTCTGTTATAGGTCGTAATCAATTCCAAGTTGAATTATTCATCCTCTTTGGGCGTCTCGCTTGGTTTCCGACCCAATTATAAACGTGAGTAGTACAAATGCTAAACAAGAGTTCTTTTTTTTTCTTAAATTAAAAAAATAAAAATAACATCATTTTTTTGAGATCTTTTTCTTAAAATTTTTTTTGACATTATTTTAGTTAAAAAGGTTTTATCATTAATTACCTTAAATAATCTTTAACATTTGTTTCGTTATTCTTATTTTAACATCAATTTCATAACCATTATCTTCATAACAATTTATGTCCTTTTGGGGTTGAACCCAAAGGGTCCGTGACTAACATCGTATATTCGTTCGTCAGATTCCGTTATTACATGATCAAGGACACTTTTTGAAGGGTTATTAATATTTCTGAAAGTCGGTTTGATCAAATTTTGATGATAAAAACAGTCGTCTAACGAATCGATTAATAAATTTTCAATGACAAGCTGTAAAACTTCCCGAATTCCACTAAATTTTAGGACAGTTTGAATATTCGCATTTAAGTACACCATGGTATTTGGAATTATTGAACAAAATCTAGCTACACCTAGGCAAGAGTTCAATGTCGCTGTGGATCCTTAACATTAACAAAACATTTTTTTAGTGTTGGGTAACGGCCACGCGGCCAAGTGGCTGGGGCAAAGTCATGATTTATGTCAGTTCGTCGTTTTATCATTAAATCAATTCTTATAACATTAAAAATATTATAATCTATATCTATATAATATATAAAAAGGGGATTGTCTAATAAAATAAAGTTAGACTAATGTTTAAAAGTTATAAAATAAAGTTACTAACTTTAAGGATTGTCTTAATAGGGCACTTTCTAATAAATAAGAGTAAGAATAAAGTTAAAATTAAACACTTAAATAAAGTTACTAAGTTAAAGCAAGCCTTGAAAAGCTTTTATCTAATAAATTAAGGTTAAATAAAATAAACGTTATTAAGGCTTTAGCGTAAATCTATCAATTGCCTCTAAAACATAATTGGCGATTTACCGCCCATTAATCGATTAAATTCTTTTAGTGCGATTCTTTCAAAAACAAAAAGGTTTTATTCGTTTATTTCAAAATAAAGAAAATTAAAAAAATTTTAGAATTAAATCAGCACAGTCTGTTTTTCACTAAAACAAAAAACATTATCATCGACAACTTTATGTGACAAGAATTTTACGAGTTTTTCAAAGCTAAGTTCATGCTCAATTCATATGTTATAGTCATATTTTAATCGTAAAAATGTAGCAAATTCACAAGAAAGAGTTGTTTTTAATATCGACTTAAGTATGACTACTTTTGGTGAAAAAAAAACCATAAAAGTTGGGTTACTTATGTGCAAGGAGTAAATCAAATAGATGATGGTGAACGATGAATCAAATTTCAAAATCAAAGTGAAATGGAAAAAGTTTAAGAGCTTTGACGATTCAAGAAACTTTTGTTTATTCTATTCATTTTCTTTGATCCAAAGATAAAAACAAATTTAATGAATAAATGAATATTTATGGGAAAACTCAGAAATAGAGTATAGAGAGAAGAGAGAAAAATAACTCATTTTAATGACTCGATTATGGTGATATATAAGAGAGAATTTTTGAGAGATAAATTAGAAAAGGAGGCAAAAAATTGTATAGTTAGTTTTAAAGTACAAAATGAGAACACGGATTTCGAAATTACATCCGAAGAAAGAAGTTTAAAAACTTAAAAAAAAATTTAGTTTTCGATTCACTTGATCAAATGAAACATTAAAATCCCACTAATTAAATTTTTTTCTTTTTTTTTAAAAATAAGTGTTTTAGAAAACGTATTTCTGTTTATTTGGACTTCAAATGTACACCCGTTTCTATCTTAAAAAGTAAATTTAGAATTCCAGATTCATAATTTTAGATTTTTTTAAATCTTTTTCATTATTTTCTAAAAATGTTGGATTCATTTTAATGATGTTTTCGGATCCCAAAAAAAACTCAAACCAAATGAAAATTCCTAAATCACAGTCTTAATACATTAAGAGGTCAAACGTTAATTAGTGATCCGGTAATGGATCATGTCAGTTTTCGACAAAATGATAGGCAAGTTAAAATTTTTTGTCAATTTTCTTTTTCCAATTTTTTGAAGCCTAAGAATTAACATCTAAAGTTTTAATAGTTCTTTTTTCTAACAAATAAACCCTCGGACATTGTGCAGCAAATTTTGCTGCATCGGGCAATATAAGAAATCTTACGAATAAAGCTCGTGTAAAGATGAACGCTTCCAATTGCGCAGTTAAAAAAATGAACCATTTTAATCATATTTATTCAACAGTGTTACCATAAGTAGCTTTAAAAATTATAATGTACTGTGCAGCAAAATTTGCTGCATCTGGCAATATAGATATTACCTCAAAACGGAATCTATTAAAAATTTCGAAAAAGTGTGTAAAAATGCACAAATTTAATTGCTCAGTTAGATAAATTTTTCAATGTAATTTTTTTTATTAAATGTGCATTTAAATTTAGAAATTTGCAGATATCCAAAAACCATTATTTTTAGCATCTTTGAAATTAGTAATAGTTCTTTTTTATGAGAATAGAATGCAGCAAAATTTTGCTGTATAATACCATTCAGTCTGGAATGAATTTTACCTTTATTCAATTGTATACTTTAGTAAAAAAAAATTGAAAAAGAAAACTGATCAAAAATTTTAACTTCCAAAATGATAGAACTTAATGTATTAGAAATTAAATGTTAATTCTTAATAATTATTTTATCAATCAATCCAATTAATTTAAGAGGTTTTATTGTTTTGAATATATTTTACAAACATTCCGACGATCTTACACTCTTCGAATTACTGTATCCTTGGTTTCTATTGTATACATGTCCCTACTTCTTTGCTGAAAGCATGTCCGTACTTTTTTTATTTATTTAAAGAACTGATTCTGCCTAAAGTCAACCTAATTTTGATTACAAATCGTTATACTAAATTACAACTGCATAACCCAACTTAGAAAACTTTTAGTTTTAAATAAAATTAAACTCTGTATAAGTTTAAAAATTTAATTAACTAAAATTAGCCCTTTTAAAAATTAACCTGTCGCGAAAATGAAAGATGCGTTCTTAATTTATTTTTACTTCAGATACTTTTCCTTCTAACGATAACGTTATGGGACGATATAATCTTTTGGGCACCTATATTTTCAGGGGAGTTTACAGGTGAATAAATAATTCAGAATACGGAGATATATTTCCTGTTGTGGGGTCAAAAAAATCTTACGGTCTTACTGTATTCGTAAAACGCAATTAGATTAACTCTAAAAGGTGTTTATCAGATCAAATTTTTAGTGTAATTTATTTAATTAAAGTACAGTCGACTCGCTTTTATGCAGTTCGGATTTTTTTTCTCCTTCAATCGTGACTAATTATGCAACGACCGGAAAAAAGACATTTTTGTTTTTGTATTGCTAAAGTAAAATTAGACTAATTTTTAAAAAAGTGCCTCAGTAAAAAGCTTCTAAATTTAATATCCTACATTTTAAGAGCTATAACGCATATCCGAAAATATGTTTTGCCGAGTTTGCATGCACATTTAAAAATCTTTTTTTACGATATTTAATGATCGTAATTAAATACTTGACTAAAAATTTGCTCTCCTATGGGTTTTTTGTATTCAAAACATTATTAAGAATGGAAAATAATTGTTTATTGAAGAATGATCATTCAAAGGGTCTTTTTTGAATGCAGAAGCTGATTAGACTTCTTAGCCGGGTAGGCCGTGACAGAATTCTTTTATACTCTTTCGAAGCCCTTATTTTAAGTCACAGCAACTCGCGAGTCCTAATACGATGATTTTCAAAGTTGTTATAGTATCAGGCCATCTAGAGAATGACTAGTCGATGATTCTAGTCCGATCGTTTCCCAGCAACTCAACACTATTAGTAGAGATTCTAAACAAAAAAGGCCTTATACCTACAACAAAAATTTTAAGTAGACATCAAAAAATAAAAAAATGTAAAATTTAAAAATATTTTTATTAATAAATCCAAAAAAATCAATTTTTTCATGGGTGTCAAAAATCAAAATTTTTTCCAGTACCCCTCTGCTTTTTGCAGCCTAATTATAAGATGCTTAATTTAAACATTTAATAACTCATGAACAGAACAATATATTTTTGATCTGGAGGTACTACATGAAAGCAATAAAGATCCCATTGACGCTGGTACCTCAATCAGCCGAAGAAAAAATTTCTCGGAAGTGACCTTCTGCTAAAAACGGCAAAAAAGGGTAGGTAGACCCAATTGACACTTAACAACCCACTTTATTTTTAGTTTAAACTAGACAAAATTCTGAACAAATCAATGGTCTAAATTTTTTTTTCTTAGCTTTATTTCATTTAAAAAGCCGAGGAAAAGAGACATAAAAAACCTTAGTTCTTAAATGTTTAAATTAAGCCACTTATCATTAGTCTGCAAAAAGCCGAGGGGTAAAAATTTTGAATTTAGACACCCATGAAAAAATTTAAATTCCTGAACTATAGTTTTGATCTCCTGAACTTTGAAAAAGGTCAAAAAAGGTGTTCAAAAAAAAACAGTTTAAGAGACCAGAGTTATTTTTGTGACAAAGAACATATTTGAATTTAAAAATTCCAAATTTGTCATTTAATCTTTATTTAAGCCTTAAGACTTATTGAATCGAATGTATTATTCAAAAACTCATACATTTTATATTTCTAGTCAATTAATTTGGCTTTTAAATAATTAAATTTTTTCCTACTTTTTCAAGAACTGGATAATGTCTTAATATTGATTGCAAGCAAAAAATTTTAATTTTTTTAAACAATGCCGAATTGTCATAACCAGTCACATGGTTATTAAATTTTTCAAAATTCTTAATGAGAGTTCTTATACAAACAGTCGTTTCAAAATCAGTCTTAATGCTATAGAAATGTTTTATTATTTAATAATTTTAAAGATAAAAAGCAAATTTTTTTACCACATACATCGTTTTATAAAAGTTATACAATTCTTTCCAAGTGTTGAAAGTTTTCATGCCAGAGAGAACCCAAAGAGTTATTGATTGCACAAATTTTGAAAAAGCCAAAGAAATAAGTATATTCATTTATATAAAACTTCATTCACGTATCTTTTAGAAAAAATGTTATTCTGGTCGCTTTATTAATCGTCAACTACCTATATTTATTTTTGATTGGTTCAAATTTAAAATCGATACTGTTGATTTGCAAATAAACTCCCAACTGAATTAGGCATTAACGTTTGATTTGTATTTTGAATTCCGATTCCATTAAAAGCATTGTTCATGTAGCCAAAATTTTTGTGATACATGTAATTTTGATTCATAAAAGGATTGAATAGATCAGTTGGTTGTGATTGTTGAACAGTCGGTAGAAGTTTTTGAGACTGAAAATTGTTTGGATTCACCAATTGATTTCCATTAATGGGAAAATTATCGTTAAAATTAACTTGGGGTTTATGTATAACTGGTTGATGTTGCTGTTCAATTTTTTTTTGATTTACAATCGGATTTATAAACGCAAATTGTTTGTTTTCATTATTCGATTGTTGTAAAAATTTTCGATTTCTTTCGTAACCAATTGGTTTACTTACTGTTACATTCAAATTAGACGTGTCTATTTCGGCGATTTGAAGTTGTGAATCAATTAAAAAGAATCAAAACTCAATTCAAATCCTAAAAATTCTAATAAAACTTAACAGAATAACTTTTTCTATTGCAGAGGTATTTTTTCAAGGTAAACATTGAATGTAAAACGTAAGGAGAAGATCTGCAAAAATTATATGCAGAGTTCAGAATGCAGACAATATTAATAGATTTAATTTAAATGCGCAATAAATTTGCATAATTTTGCAGAACTTAACTTGCTTAAATATGTTGTTTCAAAAGTTTGTTTAGCCAGTAAAAGAGATTACAGCCATATGTAAAGGTGTGTTCCTAAATCATTATAGAGCATATTTTTTGAACGGTAAAAGGTTAATTATGATATATCATCTGAAAGCTAAGAATCTCTAGTTAATGATGAGATATTTTTTGAAAAGTTTAAAATATTATATTAAAGTAACACCAATGAAAGATGACAATAATAGTAAAATTAAACAGTGAATTCCTATATTTTAATTAGATAAACTGGGAAATTTTTATTTAAATTTTCTAAAAAATATCTCATCATTAACTAGAGATTCTTAGCTTTCAGATGATATATCATAATCACCCTTTACTTTTCAAAAAATATGCTCTATAATGATAAAAAATTTTAATGTCTGTATTTGAAAAAACATAAAGCTTTAGCTTTTGTAACAGTAGTCTTGAATCGACTGAGTCAAAAGCCTTCTTAAAGTCTATGAATAAAATAAGCCCGAATAAGCGTTTACTTTTAATATCGTTCATATCGTTACAGCGGTTTTTCATTCGGTCGGAATGGCACAACTAACGATTGAACAGTTTAAAAGATATGCTATCACAGTTATTAATTTGGAAGATGGAAGTTGGAATATTTTCGTTGGGATACCACTACATAATGGAAATATGGTTGAAGAAACCGATGTTATTCCATACCCATTCAGTGATCATAATTTTGTTGTTGCGAACTTATTAATCGGGAAAACAAATGAATCATTTAGATCAATTAAATGTAGAAACCTTTGTCAATCGAATTTATTAGAAATTTATCCCATTGAGGCACTCGATTTCAAACCACTTCAATCACTTACAAGTATTGAAGAGAAATAGCAATTTTTTAAAAATCAACTTTTAAATGTAATCGATCGAATAGCCCCAGAACGAAAAATAAACATCAAAAAAAGCTAGTATTTTCCATGTTATGATGATTAACTTTTCAAACTCAAACTTTTTAATATAATTAAATTTAGCTCAAACTCTTTTAAATCTTTATCCATCGAAAGCTTGACTTCTTTTTTAAGTGCTTTGAATTTAAGTTTGAGTATTTCGCTTTTATTGGAAGCTATGTATTTAAACCAAACATTTTTTTTCTCCCGTATCATCTTTTTAGTCGACGAAGATAACCACGGTAATTTATTGCTTGTTGACACTCGACGAAGTGGGATATGTTTTGCACACAGACTATGATAAATACTTAAAAATATCTTGTACCAAGCTTCAACGTTCTTATTAACAAACATGTTAGTCCAATCGTTCTTTAATATATTCTCGGAAAACAAATCGAATTTTGCTCGGTTATAATTAAATCGACGACTATCGAAATTTTCAATTTTTGACAAAGTTCAGAATTTGAATGTTAAAACATGATATCCTAAAAAAGTTATACACCGATTTGAAAATATGTCACTATTTCGTGACATAGAACTACACTCAGAGTTTTGTAAGTTGCAAATTTCATAAAATGAAACTCAAAAGTTATTTTTTTGTCTTAATTTTGTCATCTCGATAAATGCAACTTTAAAGTTGTAATATTTGGAACTCTAAAGTTAAATGAAGCTTTTAAGTACTTTTAAGAACATAATTAATTCAAAATTGAGAGAAAGTGTACTGTCTCTTAAAGTAAGTTTTATTAAAGTAACTTTTATGTTTTGATTCAAAAAATTGCAACTTAAGACTTACCTCCGATACAAGTCGAATAAAATTCTGTTTTTAAAAAGTTTCTCCAAGTTCTTTGCTGTACATCGTCTTAAGCTCCAACATAAATGGATGTATTTAAATAACAGAAGTAAATTATTGCAAATTTGTTTCAAAGGTCTCTTTCTCAATTTTCAAGGTTCAATTTTCAAGCTTCGAAATGATAATTACCAATCAAGTTAACGCACATACTGTCTTCAATTACGAAACATAAATATATTTACTTTTTTTTTTAAATTCTTAATTCGTTTTGTAACCTATGACTTTTTATTTTGTCTATTTTTATTTTAATTTTTTTATAAATAAAATCTAAAAAGTACTGAAATTTTTTTTTTCTTCACTATTAATTTTTTATACACTCTCTTAATAGACAACGGAGAATTTTAATATTGAATAAATTATTAAAATTTAAAAGGAGGCCCATTATTGATATTATTTTTGTAACTTTAAAGTTGTTTTTCATAATTAAGTTACTAGTAACTTAAATGTTTTTTGCATTTCTAAAATATATGTCTAGAGTTGCCTTTTTGCAACTTAAAAAACTCTGAGTGTAGTAATTTTTTTTTGCAAAAGAAAATGTCATGTTTAACATAAATGTAACTAAATAGCATAAATGTGATGCGTCACATTTAGCTAAAAAGTAATTGACGATAAGAACGCATTGATTGCTAGTTTGCAAAAGTCCTTGTCGGATCATGTTGAAAACAATAGGCTACTTCGTGAAAGTCTGAATGCTGCCAATGCAGAGATAAAATCTCTTTATGATCAAATCAAAGAGCTTGAAATGGTGAGAGCGATCGAGCCCACTTCTACCAGTACCCCGTCTCAGGCCCACCAACCGATTGATGGTCAGATTCCGCAGGATGATAATGATAATAATGATCGTAACCGTAACGACAATGATGACGTTCGTGGTGATGTAAACGCTCTGGTCGCACTTCCTTTTCCACCGTCGCCACCGCCACCGCCAAATCCTATAACGTCTCAATCAAGTGGAAATAATCAACCACCTCCTAACAACAGTCTATCTCCGGGTAGATCTTCGTTTGGACAACCGAGACAATTCAATGTTCCACCAGTTGAAAATCCAGTTTATTTAACACCGATCCACCACCATTCTGCTTGAAAATTAGATAAAAACACGAAGAAATTCACTTCGACCGTCAGAGAAAATATTTTTGATTGGTTATTTGTGATTGAGCAGAATTTTCTCAAAGCTAATATACCGAACGAATTAAAGTTATTGGAAGTGCTCAATTTCGTAGAAGGATTAGGAGGGTATCTTTTGACGCATAAAAATTTCGTTTAAAGCATAAAAAAAATCGAGTATAGAATAAACTTTTATTTTTTAAAGAATAAAAAAAAACTTTTTCAAAAAAATACAAGTTGTCAATGTTGGCCTATTTTTTTTTCTTCCGTAAATCTGTAAAGGGAGCTTTTACTCATCCATTGAACCCAAAAGCTTTCCAATATTCATCCAAATAAAAATGAAATTTACATTTTAACTTTCTTGGAAAGCAAGATTGGCGAATGCTTCTAAAGTGAAAAAGCCTAATGAGGAGGTTATGAAAACGAGTGTGTACCTAGAAGAGGTCACATTTTAATTTTCTGATTAAATTCCCAATTGATATATTGTAAAATTTTTAGAGTTTTTTAAAAAAATTTCCTTTATGCTATAAAAGTAATTTCTTTATTCTATAAAAGTTTTTTTTTATGCGTCAAACGATTTTTTCCGAAGGATTAGCCTTTAATATCCTTAAAGAACATATAACTCTTGGAAAGACATGGGTTGAATACAAAACGACTCTAATAGAGATTTTTGATAAATTAGACCGAGAAAGAAGAGTACGTCTAGAGCTTCGTCAGTTGAAACAAGTTCCTGGAAGCTCTTTCCAAGATTACGCGAACAAAATCCTGACTCTCTGCAGTCAACTTCCAAGATTAAGCAATGAGGAGAAAATTCTCGATTTTGTCGAAGGGTTGCGCGAAAAGACCAAAGTAGAGATACTTACACGCAATATTACCAATCTAAGTGAAGCAATAGCAGTCGCGTCTAGAATTGAGTCTTACATGGATGTCTCCCATAAGACTGAAGGGATTAATTTTATCTCAAGAATTGGTCATCGATCAAAAAAGTACAACAGATATGGACCCAAACATGAAAAGAACACATCCACTGTTGAACAAGCTTACAAACCTAACATTGACAATAACCGAAATAATTCAAACGCAATAAATAGGTTTAATAAAAATAGTAAATGGAATAATAACGATCGAAAAAATGTTACATGCAATAGGTGTCACAGGGAAGGCCATTTTGCAAGGGGTTGCAGAGTAAACATGACAAATGTAAAGAAGGTCAATATGCTTAAAACATGTAACAGTTCCGACAATGATATCTGACTCCGAAAATCCCAAGAAGATTCTAACTATTGAAGGCCTTGTTAACGAACAGAAGGTTACATTTGGTTTGGATTGTGGAGCTACAAGCTCGGTGATGTCAGTTTCTGCTGCCCAAAAATACAATTTTGACATTTTACGTTCGCGTTGCAAAATTAAAACAGCAACGGGTTATGTTAACCAAAATATGATTTGGTTAACCAAAATCTGGTCGACCAAATCTGGTTAGCCAATTATTTGGTTAGCCAAATCTTGGTTAACCAAAAACTGGTCGACCAAGTTTTGGTTAACCAGATTTTTGGTCGACCAAATTTTGGTTAACCAGATTTGGCTAACCATAAAATTTGCTAACCAGTTTCTGGTTAACCAATTTTTGTCGATTTGGTAAACCAAATTTCGAAAATTCGATTTTGTATATAAATTAATATTTCAAAATTAAAAAGGCTGTATAAATAGTTGTTTTATGATGAACTTTTCACATTTCGTTTTTTTCGATTATTAAAATATTGTGTTTAACGTCTTTTTTATTCTAAAAATTAATAAAAACTTGAAAGTTGAAATCTATCCAAAAAAAAACTTTTGATTGAAATTTAATTTTCATGATTTAACAAGTTATAACTAGTTTAATTTTTGTAAATTCATAAATTAAATGTCCTTTATTTTCATTTTAAGGTGAAAAAATCAAATTTTTAAAGTAATTTGTTGTTAAATTATGTCCTAAAAAACCGATTTTTTTTCAAAATTTGGTTAGCCAAAACTCGACCAACCGACTTGGTCGACCAAACCAAATCTTGGTTAGCCAAGATTTGGTCTACCAGTTTTTGGTTAACAATTTTTTGGTCGACCAAATCTTGGTTAACCAAAATTTGGTCTACGAGTTTTTGGTTAACCAGAATTTTGGTCGACCAAATCTTGGCTAACCAAAAACTGGTAGACCAAATTTTGGTTAACCAAGATTTGGTCGACCAAAAAATTGTTTAACCTATTTTTGTTTAACCTGGTTTTGGTTGACCAGATTTGGTTAACCGGCTTACCAAGCTTAACCAGCATCACTAACTAAGAATATAAAATTTTAATATTTAAATTTTCTCATCTTGTAGAGCGTTCGTTTCTTGTAGAATTTTGTTTAATATAATATATTATATGAATTATGAATATATAAAATAAAATTTAATGAATCTTAATAACCCTAATAACACCTTGGTATTTATGTTGAGTGAGTAATATAAACAATTTTTTTTTCGACATTTTTAATAAAATTAAAATGTTTAAAAGGTCCAATAAATAGAAAAAATAAAAAAAAATTTCTTATTTTGTTTTTGGCTTCTTATTGTTTAAGTTAATCTATAATTCTGAACTTCTGTTATTGACGAATCTTGTTCTGGCATTTGATTTGAATCTTCTTTTGTTGTTGCTTTCAATGAATCAATTTTATTGATAACAACTTCTAAGTTCTCTTTAATTTCAGCAAGTTCATCTTCTTCTTGTGAATTCTTTTTTTTTTTCAAAAGACTCCATAAATCTGAAAAAAGTCAATTTTTAAGGGTTTTTTTGCAAGTTTCTTTATTTTCGATTTTGCTTTTATCAAATATCGTTCGGGATTTTTTTCTATTCGAAACAAAAAATCCAAGTATGTTGTTATATGCTGAATTTTTTTAAATTTAATTTCATCACTCGAATCTTTAAGAACTTTTTGAATTTCATCAGTCGAAATACCAGTAAATATGTTTATCAATAGGAGTGGTACAAAAAAAATAAACAATCCATACAATAAAAAATTGATGAAGTTGTTTGCATTCATCGTGTTCTCTATTCCCATATTTTCTAATTCAAGATTTCCCAACGAAAAAGAAAATAGTTGGAAAAATTCATATGTAGCTGTTTGATTAAATACAGTGTTAAAGTCTTCTTCATTATCATCAGGTTTTTTACCGCGATTTCGAAATGATAGAATAAATCCAATGAAAATTAATGCCAGAATGATCAATAATCGTAATGATTTTCTAACTATTTTTCCAATTGCTAAAACATATGGTCCTAAAAACCAAAATTTGTTCAGACTGTAGACAAAAATAAAATAAGATAGCAATATTGTAATTGAAAAAAACGACGATTTCACTGGACCCCGATCTAAAAATAATGTTGCAATACAGAGTACCGAATTGGTTACCTCTAACCAGTTTTTAATCGAAAAAACATAGTTCGCAAAATTCCCTTTATAAATTGAAATTATTAATTGTACCACTTCTAACAGAAGCCAATGAATAACGATTGTTAAGGAAATTGCTTTAGACCAAACGAATAAATCTTCGAACTCACTTTGGTTTCTATATATTTCTATATTAATGGAATAAAAAACCAAAAAAATAATGAAAACAAGAAGTTTTAAATAATAGAATATCTTTGGATACGAGTTCCATTCTTTTTCAAAAATTTTTGCTACTTTTGGATGCTCAAGAGAATGTTTATTTTCGGTCTTGCTTATGTGCTCGAGTATTATTGCGTAATTTTTTCGCTTATTTGAAAATTCTTTATCCGAAAAAGAAGCATTAATATTATTAGGAATATCTAAAAAATCAAAATAAATCTTTTCGTTATCCAAAAGATCATCAATAATACTTTTGCGGTTGTTTTCAAATATAGAAGCCAAACAATGTTTTGTAAACTTCTTTTTGACTATATTCCATTTGTAAGTCAATGTCGGATTTAATTTTGACTGAATGTACATAAACTTTATCAAACATATCAAATATCTTATAATATCATCATTCTTATTTTTAGCGGCAATCTGGAATGCTGTTTTGTAGTCAAACGAAAATAATCTTCCAGTTGGTATAAACTCGGCAATTTTATCGGTACATTCTTTCATTTTTTTTTCGTAATCTTTATTCTCAATCAATGTTGATATCGGTTGTTTTAATTCTTTAGACAAGTTTTCAATAGAGCCATCAAATAATTCGAAATATTCTTTCAATTTTTCAACGGGTAAAAATTTTTCGAATAAATTTGAATCTTGACAAAGTTTAAGAAAAGAATCATTCGACTTGATTTGTTTGAAAAAAATCTTGTTATTTTTTAAAATCTGTTCTTTCGAGAACATTTTTTCTTTTTTAATGTAACATTCATTAATGTGATCGTTTAATTCTAAATTCTTGATATATATCTTCAGGTCATCTTCTTTGATCTCATCAAGACTTAAAATAAAGTCCAAGAAAGTCCATTCTAAATTGTAAACGTTTTTTAGCTTTTTTTTCAACGCTGATAAAGAGTTAGCGTCTTTTTTATTTTTTGTCGTTGAGAAAACGTTCTGGTTAAAAGATAATAAATATAATCGATCCGCAATATTATTATCTCTGAATGACTCTTTAAAGAAATCGTCTAACGTTAAATTACCTCTTAGATCAATTTTGTCGATTTCCAAATTTTCGAAAAAAAGATGATCCATCATGATCAATTTATTATGCGAAAAATCAATATGTTCTAATTTGCATTGTTTTTTATTTCCTTTTTTTGTACCCGTAATATCAGAAAATAATCCTGTTTCTAATAAGACAATTTCATTGTAATTGAAAATGATATTTTTTAACTCTGTTAGTTTTTTAAAAATATTTTTGTCAAGCCAATTTATCGAGTTCTTACTGAAATCGATATTTTTTAATTTGAAATTGTTTTTAAATACGTTAACATCGAGTTTTACTAGTAACTTAAATGTTTTTTGCATTTCTAAAATATATGTCTAGAGTTGCCTTTTTGCAACTTAAAAAACTCTGAGTGTAGTAATTTTTTTTTGCAAAAGAAAATGTCATGTTTAACATAAATGTAACTAAATAGCATAAATGTGATGCGTCACATTTAGCTAAAAAGTAATTGACGATAAGAACGCATTGATTGCTAGTTTGCAAAAGTCCTTGTCGGATCATGTTGAAAACAATAGGCTACTTCGTGAAAGTCTGAATGCTACCAATGCATAGATAAAATCTCTTTATGATCAAATCAAAGAGCTTGAAATGGTGAGAGCGATCGAGCCCACTTCTACCAGTACCCCGTCTCAGGCCCACCAACCGATTGATGGTCAGATTCCGCAGGATGATAATGATAATAATGATCGTAACCGTAACGACAATGATGACGTTCGTGGTGATGTAAACGCTCTGGTCGCACTTCCTTTTCCACCGTCGCCACCGCCACCGCCAAATCCTATAACGTCTCAATCAAGTGGAAATAATCAACCACCTCCTAACAACAGTCTATCTCCGGGTAGATCTTCGTTTGGACAACCGAGACAATTCAATGTTCCACCAGTTGAAAATCCAGTTTATTTAACACCGATCCACCACCATTCTGCTTGAAAATTAGATAAAAACACGAAGAAATTCACTTCGACCGTCAGAGAAAATATTTTTGATTGGTTATTTGTGATTGAGCAGAATTTTCTCAAAGCTAATATACCGAACGAATTAAAGTTATTGGAAGTGCTCAATTTCGTAGAAGGATTAGCCTTTAATATCCTTAAAGAACATATAACTCTTGGAAAGACATGGGTTGAATACAAAACGACTCTAATAGAGATTTTTGATAAATTAGACCGAGAAAGAAGAGTACGTCTAGAGCTTCGTCAGTTGAAACAAGTTCCTGGAAGCTCTTTCCAAGATTACGCGAACAAAATCCTGACTCTCTGCAGTCAACTTCCAAGATTAAGCAATGAGGAGAAAATTCTCGATTTTGTCGAAGGGTTGCGCGAAAAGACCAAAGTAGAGATACTTACACGCAATATTACCAATCTAAGTGAAGCAATAGCAGTCGCGTCTAGAATTGAGTCTTACATGGATGTCTCCCATAAGACTGAAGGGATTAATTTTATCTCAAGAATTGGTCATCGATCAAAGAAGTACAACAGATATGGACCCAAACATGAAAAGAACACATCCACTGTTGAACAAGCTTACAAACCTAACATTGACAATAACCGAAATAATTCAAACGCAATAAATAGGTTTAATAAAAATAGTAAATGGAATAATAACGATCGAAAAAATGTTACATGCAATAGGTGTCACAGGGAAGGCCATTTTGCAAGGGGTTGCAGAGTAAACATGACAAATGTAAAGAAGGTCAATATGCTTAAAACATGTAACAGTTCCGACAATGATATCTGACTCCGAAAATCCCAAGAAGATTCTAACTATTGAAGGCCTTGTTAACGAACAGAAGGTTACATTTGGTTTGGATTGTGGAGCTACAAGCTCGGTGATGTCAGTTTCTGCTGCCCAAAAATACAATTTTGACATTTTACGTTCGCGTTGCAAAATTAAAACAGCAACGGGTTATGTTAACCAAAATATGATTTGGTTAACCAAAATCTGGTCGACCAAATCTGGTTAGCCAATTATTTGGTTAGCCAAATCTTGGTTAACCAAAAACTGGTCGACCAAGTTTTGGTTAACCAGATTTTTGGTCGACCAAATTTTGGTTAACCAGATTTGGCTAACCATAAAATTTGCTAACCAGTTTCTGGTTAACCAATTTTTGTCGATTTGGTAAACCAAATTTCGAAAATTCGATTTTGTATATAAATTAATATTTCAAAATTAAAAAGGCTGTATAAATAGTTGTTTTATGATGAACTTTTCACATTTCGTTTTTTCGATTATTAAAATATTGTGTTTAACGTCTTTTTTATTCTAAAAATTAATAAAAACTTGAAAGTTGAAATCTATCCAAAAAAAAACTTTTGATTGAAATTTAATTTTCATGATTTAACAAGTTATAACTAGTTTAATTTTTGTAAATTCATAAATTAAATGTCCTTTATTTTCATTTTAAGGTGAAAAAATCAAATTTTTAAAGTAATTTGTTGTTAAATTATGTCCTAAAAAACCGATTTTTTTTTCAAAATTTGGTTAGCCAAAACTCGACCAACCGACTTGGTCGACCAAACCAAATCTTGGTTAGCCAAGATTTGGTCTACCAGTTTTTGGTTAACAATTTTTTGGTCGACCAAATCTTGGTTAACCAAAATTTGGTCTACGAGTTTTTGGTTAACCAGAATTTTGGTCGACCAAATCTTGGCTAACCAAAAACTGGTAGACCAAATTTTGGTTAACCAAGATTTGGTCGACCAAAAAATTGTTTAACCTATTTTTGTTTAACCTGGTTTTGGTTGACCAGATTTGGTTAACCGGCTTACCAAGCTTAACCAGCATCACTAACTAAGAATATAAAATTTTAATATTTAAATTTTCTCATCTTGTAGAGCGTTCGTTTCTTGTAGAATTTTGTTTAATATAATATATTATATGAATTATGAATATATAAAATAAAATTTAATGAATCTTAATAACCCTAATAACACCTTGGTATTTATGTTGAGTGAGTAATATAAACAATTTTTTTTTCGACATTTTTAATAAAATTAAAATGTTTAAAAGGTCCAATAAATAGAAAAAATAAAAAAAAATTTCTTATTTTGTTTTTGGCTTCTTATTGTTTAAGTTAATCTATAATTCTGAACTTCTGTTATTGACGAATCTTGTTCTGGCATTTGATTTGAATCTTCTTTTGTTGTTGCTTTCAATGAATCAATTTTATTGATAACAACTTCTAAGTTCTCTTTAATTTCAGCAAGTTCATCTTCTTCTTGTGAATTCTTTTTTTTTTTCAAAAGACTCCATAAATCTGAAAAAAAGTCAATTTTTAAGGGTTTTTTTGCAAGTTTCTTTATTTTCGATTTTGCTTTTATCAAATATCGTTCGGGATTTTTTTCTATTCGAAACAAAAAATCCAAGTATGTTGTTATATGCTGAATTTTTTTAAATTTAATTTCATCACTCGAATCTTTAAGAACTTTTTGAATTTCATCAGTCGAAATACCAGTAAATATGTTTATCAATAGGAGTGGTACAAAAAAAATAAACAATCCATACAATAAAAAATTGATGAAGTTGTTTGCATTCATCGTGTTCTCTATTCCCATATTTTCTAATTCAAGATTTCCCAACGAAAAAGAAAATAGTTGGAAAAATTCATATGTAGCTGTTTGATTAAATACAGTGTTAAAGTCTTCTTCATTATCATCAGGTTTTTTACCGCGATTTCGAAATGATAGAATAAATCCAATGAAAATTAATGCCAGAATGATCAATAATCGTAATGATTTTCTAACTATTTTTCCAATTGCTAAAACATATGGTCCTAAAAACCAAAATTTGTTCAGACTGTAGACAAAAATAAAATAAGATAGCAATATTGTAATTGAAAAAAACGACGATTTCACTGGACCCCGATCTAAAAATAATGTTGCAATACAGAGTACCGAATTGGTTACCTCTAACCAGTTTTTAATCGAAAAAACATAGTTCGCAAAATTCCCTTTATAAATTGAAATTATTAATTGTACCACTTCTAACAGAAGCCAATGAATAACGATTGTTAAGGAAATTGCTTTAGACCAAACGAATAAATCTTCGAACTCACTTTGGTTTCTATATATTTCTATATTAATGGAATAAAAAACCAAAAAAATAATGAAAACAAGAAGTTTTAAATAATAGAATATCTTTGGATACGAGTTCCATTCTTTTTCAAAAATTTTTGCTACTTTTGGATGCTCAAGAGAATGTTTATTTTCGGTCTTGCTTATGTGCTCGAGTATTATTGCGTAATTTTTTCGCTTATTTGAAAATTCTTTATCCGAAAAAGAAGCATTAATATTATTAGGAATATCTAAAAAATCAAAATAAATCTTTTCGTTATCCAAAAGATCATCAATAATACTTTTGCGGTTGTTTTCAAATATAGAAGCCAAACAATGTTTTGTAAACTTCTTTTTGACTATATTCCATTTGTAAGTCAATGTCGGATTTAATTTTGACTGAATGTACATAAACTTTATCAAACATATCAAATATCTTATAATATCATCATTCTTATTTTTAGCGGCAATCTGGAATGCTGTTTTGTAGTCAAACGAAAATAATCTTCCAGTTGGTATAAACTCGGCAATTTTATCGGTACATTCTTTCATTTTTTTTTCGTAATCTTTATTCTCAATCAATGTTGATATCGGTTGTTTTAATTCTTTAGACAAGTTTTCAATAGAGCCATCAAATAATTCGAAATATTCTTTCAATTTTTCAACGGGTAAAAATTTTTCGAATAAATTTGAATCTTGACAAAGTTTAAGAAAAGAATCATTCGACTTGATTTGTTTGAAAAAAATCTTGTTATTTTTTAAAATCTGTTCTTTCGAGAACATTTTTTCTTTTTTAATGTAACATTCATTAATGTGATCGTTTAATTCTAAATTCTTGATATATATCTTCAGGTCATCTTCTTTGATCTCATCAAGACTTAAAATAAAGTCCAAGAAAGTCCATTCTAAATTGTAAACGTTTTTTAGCTTTTTTTTCAACGCTGATAAAGAGTTAGCGTCTTTTTTATTTTTGTCGTTGAGAAAACGTTCTGGTTAAAAGATAATAAATATAATCGATCCGCAATATTATTATCTCTGAATGACTCTTTAAAGAAATCGTCTAACGTTAAATTACCTCTTAGATCAATTTTGTCGATTTCCAAATTTTCGAAAAAAAGATGATCCATCATGATCAATTTATTATGCGAAAAATCAATATGTTCTAATTTGCATTGTTTTTTATTTCCTTTTTTTGTACCCGTAATATCAGAAAATAATCCTGTTTCTAATAAGACAATTTCATTGTAATTGAAAATGATATTTTTTAACTCTGTTAGTTTTTTAAAAATATTTTTGTCAAGCCAATTTATCGAGTTCTTACTGAAATCGATATTTTTTAATTTGAAATTGTTTTTAAATACGTTAACATCGAGTTTTACTAGTAACTTAAATGTTTTTTGCATTTCTAAAATATATGTCTAGAGTTGCCTTTTTGCAACTTAAAAAACTCTGAGTGTAGTAATTTTTTTTTGCAAAAGAAAATGTCATGTTTAACATAAATGTAACTAAATAGCATAAATGTGATGCGTCACATTTAGCTAAAAAGTAATTGACGATAAGAACGCATTGATTGCTAGTTTGCAAAAGTCCTTGTCGGATCATGTTGAAAACAATAGGCTACTTCGTGAAAGTCTGAATGCTACCAATGCATAGATAAAATCTCTTTATGATCAAATCAAAGAGCTTGAAATGGTGAGAGCGATCGAGCCCACTTCTACCAGTACCCCGTCTCAGGCCCACCAACCGATTGATGGTCAGATTCCGCAGGATGATAATGATAATAATGATCGTAACCGTAACGACAATGATGACGTTCGTGGTGATGTAAACGCTCTGGTCGCACTTCCTTTTCCACCGTCGCCACCGCCACCGCCAAATCCTATAACGTCT
The DNA here is from genome assembly GCA_022207745.1 of Brachionus rubens. Lineage (NCBI taxonomy): Eukaryota > Metazoa > Rotifera > Eurotatoria > Ploima > Brachionidae > Brachionus > Brachionus rubens. The sequence continues at coordinate 4,108,170 of JAJVHD010000005.1, forward strand.
CAATCAAGTGGAAATAATCAACCACCTCCTAACAACAGTCTATCTCCGGGTAGATCTTCGTTTGGACAACCGAGACAATTCAATGTTCCACCAGTTGAAAATCCAGTTTATTTAACACCGATCCACCACCATTCTGCTTGAAAATTAGATAAAAACACGAAGAAATTCACTTCGACCGTCAGAGAAAATATTTTTGATTGGTTATTTGTGATTGAGCAGAATTTTCTCAAAGCTAATATACCGAACGAATTAAAGTTATTGGAAGTGCTCAATTTCGTAGAAGGATTAGCCTTTAATATCCTTAAAGAACATATAACTCTTGGAAAGACATGGGTTGAATACAAAACGACTCTAATAGAGATTTTTGATAAATTAGACCGAGAAAGAAGAGTACGTCTAGAGCTTCGTCAGTTGAAACAAGTTCCTGGAAGCTCTTTCCAAGATTACGCGAACAAAATCCTGACTCTCTGCAGTCAACTTCCAAGATTAAGCAATGAGGAGAAAATTCTCGATTTTGTCGAAGGGTTGCGCGAAAAGACCAAAGTAGAGATACTTACACGCAATATTACCAATCTAAGTGAAGCAATAGCAGTCGCGTCTAGAATTGAGTCTTACATGGATGTCTCCCATAAGACTGAAGGGATTAATTTTATCTCAAGAATTGGTCATCGATCAAAGAAGTACAACAGATATGGACCCAAACATGAAAAGAACACATCCACTGTTGAACAAGCTTACAAACCTAACATTGACAATAACCGAAATAATTCAAACGCAATAAATAGGTTTAATAAAAATAGTAAATGGAATAATAACGATCGAAAAAATGTTACATGCAATAGGTGTCACAGGGAAGGCCATTTTGCAAGGGGTTGCAGAGTAAACATGACAAATGTAAAGAAGGTCAATATGCTTAAAACATGTAACAGTTCCGACAATGATATCTGACTCCGAAAATCCCAAGAAGATTCTAACTATTGAAGGCCTTGTTAACGAACAGAAGGTTACATTTGGTTTGGATTGTGGAGCTACAAGCTCGGTGATGTCAGTTTCTGCTGCCCAAAAATACAATTTTGACATTTTACGTTCGCGTTGCAAAATTAAAACAGCAACGGGTTATGTTAACCAAAATATGATTTGGTTAACCAAAATCTGGTCGACCAAATCTGGTTAGCCAATTATTTGGTTAGCCAAATCTTGGTTAACCAAAAACTGGTCGACCAAGTTTTGGTTAACCAGATTTTTGGTCGACCAAATTTTGGTTAACCAGATTTGGCTAACCATAAAATTTGCTAACCAGTTTCTGGTTAACCAATTTTTGTCGATTTGGTAAACCAAATTTCGAAAATTCGATTTTGTATATAAATTAATATTTCAAAATTAAAAAGGCTGTATAAATAGTTGTTTTATGATGAACTTTTCACATTTCGTTTTTTCGATTATTAAAATATTGTGTTTAACGTCTTTTTTATTCTAAAAATTAATAAAAACTTGAAAGTTGAAATCTATCCAAAAAAAAACTTTTGATTGAAATTTAATTTTCATGATTTAACAAGTTATAACTAGTTTAATTTTTGTAAATTCATAAATTAAATGTCCTTTATTTTCATTTTAAGGTGAAAAAATCAAATTTTTAAAGTAATTTGTTGTTAAATTATGTCCTAAAAAACCGATTTTTTTTCAAAATTTGGTTAGCCAAAACTCGACCAACCGACTTGGTCGACCAAACCAAATCTTGGTTAGCCAAGATTTGGTCTACCAGTTTTTGGTTAACAATTTTTTGGTCGACCAAATCTTGGTTAACCAAAATTTGGTCTACGAGTTTTTGGTTAACCAGAATTTTGGTCGACCAAATCTTGGCTAACCAAAAACTGGTAGACCAAATTTTGGTTAACCAAGATTTGGTCGACCAAAAAATTGTTTAACCTATTTTTGTTTAACCTGGTTTTGGTTGACCAGATTTGGTTAACCGGCTTACCAAGCTTAACCAGCATCACTAACTAAGAATATAAAATTTTAATATTTAAATTTTCTCATCTTGTAGAGCGTTCGTTTCTTGTAGAATTTTGTTTAATATAATATATTATATGAATTATGAATATATAAAATAAAATTTAATGAATCTTAATAACCCTAATAACACCTTGGTATTTATGTTGAGTGAGTAATATAAACAATTTTTTTTTCGACATTTTTAATAAAATTAAAATGTTTAAAAGGTCCAATAAATAGAAAAAATAAAAAAAAATTTCTTATTTTGTTTTTGGCTTCTTATTGTTTAAGTTAATCTATAATTCTGAACTTCTGTTATTGACGAATCTTGTTCTGGCATTTGATTTGAATCTTCTTTTGTTGTTGCTTTCAATGAATCAATTTTATTGATAACAACTTCTAAGTTCTCTTTAATTTCAGCAAGTTCATCTTCTTCTTGTGAATTCTTTTTTTTTTTCAAAAGACTCCATAAATCTGAAAAAAAGTAAATTTTTAAGGGTTTTTTTGCAAGTTTCTTTATTTTCGATTTTGCTTTTATCAAATATCGTTCGGGATTTTTTTCTATTCGAAACAAAAAATCCAAGTATGTTGTTATATGCTGAATTTTTTTAAATTTAATTTCATCACTCGAATCTTTAAGAACTTTTTGAATTTCATCAGTCGAAATACCAGTAAATATGTTTATCAATAGGAGTGGTACAAAAAAAATAAACAATCCATACAATAAAAAATTGATGAAGTTGTTTGCATTCATCGTGTTCTCTATTCCCATATTTTCTAATTCAAGATTTCCCAACGAAAAAGAAAATAGTTGGAAAAATTCATATGTAGCTGTTTGATTAAATACAGTGTTAAAGTCTTCTTCATTATCATCAGGTTTTTTACCGCGATTTCGAAATGATAGAATAAATCCAATGAAAATTAATGCCAGAATGATCAATAATCGTAATGATTTTCTAACTATTTTTCCAATTGCTAAAACATATGGTCCTAAAAACCAAAATTTGTTCAGACTGTAGACAAAAATAAAATAAGATAGCAATATTGTAATTGAAAAAACGACGATTTCACTGGACCCCGATCTAAAAATAATGTTGCAATACAGAGTACCGAATTGGTTACCTCTAACCAGTTTTTAATCGAAAAAACATAGTTCGCAAAATTCCCTTTATAAATTGAAATTATTAATTGTACCACTTCTAACAGAAGCCAATGAATAACGATTGTTAAGGAAATTGCTTTAGACCAAACGAATAAATCTTCGAACTCACTTTGGTTTCTATATATTTCTATATTAATGGAATAAAAAACCAAAAAAATAATGAAAACAAGAAGTTTTAAATAATAGAATATCTTTGGATACGAGTTCCATTCTTTTTCAAAAATTTTTGCTACTTTTGGATGCTCAAGAGAATGTTTATTTTCGGTCTTGCTTATGTGCTCGAGTATTATTGCGTAATTTTTTCGCTTATTTGAAAATTCTTTATCCGAAAAAGAAGCATTAATATTATTAGGAATATCTAAAAAATCAAAATAAATCTTTTCGTTATCCAAAAGATCATCAATAATACTTTTGCGGTTGTTTTCAAATATAGAAGCCAAACAATGTTTTGTAAACTTCTTTTTGACTATATTCCATTTGTAAGTCAATGTCGGATTTAATTTTGACTGAATGTACATAAACTTTATCAAACATATCAAATATCTTATAATATCATCATTCTTATTTTTAGCGGCAATCTGGAATGCTGTTTTGTAGTCAAACGAAAATAATCTTCCAGTTGGTATAAACTCGGCAATTTTATCGGTACATTCTTTCATTTTTTTTTCGTAATCTTTATTCTCAATCAATGTTGATATCGGTTGTTTTAATTCTTTAGACAAGTTTTCAATAGAGCCATCAAATAATTCGAAATATTCTTTCAATTTTTCAACGGGTAAAAATTTTTCGAATAAATTTGAATCTTGACAAAGTTTAAGAAAAGAATCATTCGACTTGATTTGTTTGAAAAAAATCTTGTTATTTTTTAAAATCTGTTCTTTCGAGAACATTTTTTCTTTTTTAATGTAACATTCATTAATGTGATCGTTTAATTCTAAATTCTTGATATATATCTTCAGGTCATCTTCTTTGATCTCATCAAGACTTAAAATAAAGTCCAAGAAAGTCCATTCTAAATTGTAAACGTTTTTTAGCTTTTTTTTCAACGCTGATAAAGAGTTAGCGTCTTTTTTATTTTTTGTCGTTGAGAAAACGTTCTGGTTAAAAGATAATAAATATAATCGATCCGCAATATTATTATCTCTGAATGACTCTTTAAAGAAATCGTCTAACGTTAAATTACCTCTTAGATCAATTTTGTCGATTTCCAAATTTTCGAAAAAAAGATGATCCATCATGATCAATTTATTATGCGAAAAATCAATATGTTCTAATTTGCATTGTTTTTTATTTCCTTTTTTTGTACCCGTAATATCAGAAAATAATCCTGTTTCTAATAAGACAATTTCATTGTAATTGAAAATGATATTTTTTAACTCTGTTAGTTTTTTAAAAATATTTTTGTCAAGCCAATTTATCGAGTTCTTACTGAAATCGATATTTTTTAATTTGAAATTGTTTTTAAATACGTTAACATCGAGTTTTTTGATCAAATTCGAGCCAAAATTTAAATCGACTACATCTGGAAAGTTATCCAAACAAATTTCCTTGATTTTGTTACTTTTTAAATTAATCTTTTCTAATTGATTAAAAACATTTAAAAAATCTATTTTTTCGATCCGATTGCTTTCAAAATTAACTTCTTTTAAAATAATTTTACAATTTTTAAACTCTCGTGTTTCGATTGCTTCAATATCATTAAAACTAAAATCAATAATTTCTAAACTATGAAGACATTTCCTGAAAATGATTAAGTCCAATTCAGATAAACAGTTGTTATTGAAATGAATTTCTTTTAGATTTACATTTTCTCTAAAAAGATCCTTGTCTAAATTTTCGATCTTATTTCCATTTAAATTGATATATTTTAATTTCTTTAGTTGTTTGAATGAGTTCTTTTTTAGTTCTGGTATTTGGTTAAAACTAAAATTAATATTTTCGAGATTGGGCATACTATCAAACACTTGTGGCTGTAACCCGATTAATCGGTTATTTGTTAAATCGAGAAAAACAATGTTTAAAAGATATAAATTAGGATCTTTTAGCTTGGTTAGACAGCAATTCATATCTTCACTGAATTTGAAAACCTCGGACGGTAAAAATATCAGATCATTATCATTCAAATGTATTTCTTTCGATTTATTCAGCAAACATTTTACTTTGTTCTTTTCTTCTCTACTTTTGGCTTCTTTACCTTTGGATTCTTTTTCATCTCTATCGAATAAAATTGCGCCGTGGATTCTATATTCGTTCCATAATCGAATATATTCAACATGGTTTTTAATATATTGGGCGAAAATCTTGAAATCTTTTTCTCGACATTCTTTGATTTTATCTTTTGAATCAAAAATCATTTCTAAAATTTAAAAAAAAAAGTTCTAAATTTTTTACGCCTAGTTCAACAAAGAGACAAAATAGAGTTTCTTTAAATTTTTGCCAAAATAACTTATTCAATTGGCTAATTGGAATAATAATTTAAATTAGTTTTTTTTTCAGATAAAAATATTACAAAACTTTGACCAAATACAAAATTTGACTAAATAGCCGTGTTACCCATATATGAAAACCTAAGGTTTAAAATCCTAGTGGGGGTCAAAAATTTCAATTTTTAATAAAGTTTAGAATATCGTTAGTATCTATGTGAACAAGTTTTTTTTTTTTTAAAGTCGACTAGATCGACTTTCAATTGTGTTTTACATCGGGGTCGTCGTTACGATGCAAGTTAAAAGCTCAATATAACCACTATCATTTTGAAAATTTGACAACATCAACGTTTTTTATCATAATTATTTTGATCGTTCGAAAAGCTAAAAGAATAAGAAACGACTTTGAAGGAATGTAAAAAAACTGATTTTTTTTAATTAAAAACAAAAAATTAATAGTTTAAGATAAAGAATCCGTTTAATCAATACCATTTGTAAACAGGAAAATGAAAAAAAAACTATTTCTCGATTGATTCTACTATTTAAAGCTCAATTCGAACCGTTGTCAAATTGACACTGACTATAATATAGGCCTAAATATTTTGTTTTACGAGAAAAAAAGGCAACATCTTTTTAATTCATGAACCCTTTAACCATTGGGCTTAAATTCCAAAAATTAAAAAAAATTAACCAATAACCTAAATCAAAATTTCAAAAAAATTAATGAAATTTAAAAAATTGTCACTGTGACGATCACGCTAAGTTGGGTGTTAACAAAAAAACTCTAAATTTTTTACGGGACATTGTTCCAACATGTCCATTTAACTGATTATTTAAAAGGTTTTTGGTCTAAGAAAAATTCATCACTCAAACAAAAGAAAGAACCTCATTCAAAAAGATATGTAACTGATAATATGTAACGTTCCTGGGCTAAATTTCTTAACTTTTCATATTTGGTCCAGATAAAGGTTCTAAATGATATGGTCACTGTCAAGATAATCAAAATCAAAAATGGTCCCAGTAATTTTAGATTTATCTGAATATTTTAAAGATTTTTGCGAAAAAAATTGATACTATTGAGGAGAGTTTTTCTCTACCTTTCGTTTTTAATTTTAAATATCAGTTTTTAAGTTTTTAAATGTTTTATTCCAGCTGTTTACCGTAGCCTAGTTTAGTTTTAAAATTTAATTCAATCTATTATTTCGACTTTTAACAAAAAAAAGCCAATTTTTCTATTTTTATTGAATTTAGTCTGCTGAAACTCCCAAAACATATAATTTTTTATCTATCGGCTTGGGGAGCAGAAATTCACAAACAATGTACCTATAAAGGGGCTAAAAATCAAACCCTGAAGATTAAATAATTTACTTTTTCTCGCCCGAAATTCGCGATTCTCGTACAGAAAAAACATAAAAAACAAATATTTATTCATATTTCATGTTCGGTATTCTGTGAAAGCAACACCCCTAATTTAAATAAAACCAACACCATGGTGTGGAGGCCACAATTCGAATTTTTTTAAAGTTTTTATTTTTAAAAAAGATTCTACTCGATGAGAGCTACAAAATGAGCCCACTAACTTGTGGACAAATACATTTAAAAGGGATCTTTTTTTTATTTGAATTTTTGGTCAACAAAACACCCCGAGACACTTTGAATTTTTGTCAGAGACACCCTAAAACACCTTGGATATTCTGATAGAGAATTTAAAAATCTATCTGTCTATGTGTTTTTTTTTGGACGTGCCCTAGTCCTAGGGGCTAAATTTTAGCTAAAAATGATTTAGGGGGGTTCAACCAAGACACCCTTGATTTTTTGGTAAAAACAATTGTATATTTGGTCGGAAACATCATTTTTAGGGGTTTTCAGGGTCGACAAACCCGAAAAACAACCTATTTTTTTTCTAGGACTGATGCTTTAGGATTTTTATGACATCGTCTTAAAGACGTCATGAGAATTTAAAAAATCTGACTATATTTTTGTGTTCTTCATCTATGAAAACCCCAAAATCCATCTCTAATTTTCATCTCTGACAAAGCCAAATTTATAACATAGAGGATGCTGACCCTTGAGAGAGATGCTTCTAGAAAATCATTAGTTTCTATGTAAAATCACCTAATATGATATGTTTATTGTATCAATTCTGATACAGAATTTAATTTTACACATGCCTTAGTGTTTTACTTGACCGGAAAAAAATGATTGATACCCGTTTAAGAGTGAAAACCCATGAAATTCCCATTCCGAGGTTTTGTTCTGATGTTTTTTACACACGCATTAGTGTTTTACTCGCAACTCACTAAGATGGATGAGTTATGATGAGATCATGAATTGATTTTATTTCGTTCCCAGTTTTTTATTTCGAAGTTTTTTCAAAATTTTTCGACATGAAATAATTTTTAAAACATTGAAGTTTTACCAAACTTGACTTGAAAAAATTCTGACCGAACTTATTTTTCAAGTTTAAAAAAACCGAATTTTAAAATTTTAAATTTTTAATTGAACATTTTTAAATTCTTACAGTTTTAAATTTCATAAAACATTTCACTCAAATTTTTTGTTAAAATTTGTATAAGGTCATCATAAAACATAAAAAATAAGCCTGAATGTACCTAGCTTCTTCTGAATTCTTATTTGATTTGTCTTTCTAGTATTTAACACCTTTATTTTTCATCTAGATATGAATAGGTTCCTCGTTTTAACTGAAGGAAATATTAGAAAAAATTCTCAAAATCATATTCATGATTTTAATAAGCTTCTCTTGAGAATTTCGAACGTAATATGTCCAATTTTCAACTCCAAAGTTCCTTTCCTTTTAATAGCATAAATTTACTTACGAGTTTCATTTAATTTCAAACTTTAAATTTTCAATCTTGGAATTTTTTTTCAAGTCGAATTTCGAAAATTCAGATTTTGAAATAAAATTTCGACCAAGAAAATATACTGACTTGGCTAATTTCGAAAAAACATTTTTTTGTTTGAAATTTTAAAGGAAAATTTCAATTTTTCAAAAAATATAACGCTTTACAACCCTAGTGCATACTGGTTTTTAAAAAACATGGGAAAGGTTAAGGGACACTTTTTGAATGACAATTGGAGCTTGTCCAAAGATAAATCTTTAGAAACCAAAAATATCCTTGTCAAATAGAATCTCAATCATTACATTAACTAGGCGTTGATTCTAATAATCACCTTACACTAATCTAATATTCTAATCGAGGCTTGGCACGTCGCACACAGGGACGAAATGGGGAATTTCACAATTTCTAAAGAATTTAATGGTCATTTAACCCCTTCCATATTTGGGTTGGTCTCATGAAGGTTCGACCCACAAAAAAGTCTCTAACCAAGGCCATCAGATGATTTAAAGATACCCTATATTGGACACAAAAATTCGGCTAATGTTATTCAATCACCGATAGAAATGGAAATCTATATTTTTTTACTAGAAAAAATTTTGATATTTTATTTTTTAAAAATTCTGATATTTTTTGCTTTTAAATAAATAAATTTTCTGTAGCTATAACAAAATTTCAGTCCTTAGCGACTTGATAAAAATGAACTACAAACAGCAATAATGGCAAGTTGACTTGAATATTTACAGTATATTTTATTGGTTAAAGCAAAAAAAATGTTTCCAAGGAGTTTTCAAAGGTAAAATTTAGATTTGATTAATAAATAAAAAATTTCAAAATTTCAAAATTCAAATAACACTTGAATCCATTTCTTAATTGTACAGAGTTATTCAATCCTATTCAGTTGACTCGATAAAAATTATTAAGCTTTTATTGTTTTCTCAGTTTTATAAAGCTTGAAATAATAATATAAAAACCCTAGAGACAAAAGTAATTGAATTTCAGTCTGTCTAGAGACAAAAGTTTTTTTCTTAAACTATGATGTAATCATTTATTGAAAAATCGTAACGCAAACAAAATGAAGCAATATATTTCTATTATTTTCTTGTTTAGCTGTTGCTATACAACAGTCTCAACAAAATTTGGAGTAACAATTAATCTATCCACTCTTTCAAACATATAGTAAAACACAGAAGAAAAAAATAAATATTACGATCGTTTTTTGTCAATTCTCATCATGTTTCTATAGCAGCCAGTTGCAAAAAAAGTTCATTGATGTTTTTGATCAAGAACTTAAGTTTTGCTTCCATTAAGAATGATTGATAAACAAGAGACTTGAAAAATTCTTACCTTCAGCTCAATTGATCTTGTTTTTGAAGTCAAGATTTTCTCAAGTTCACCAAACTCAAGCCATGCTTGCCCCTTTCTACTCTTCTTATCTTTTTCGCTCGAAGGCATATTTTATCCGAGATATTTGAATTCATCTCAGTATAATTATACTGAGACTTACTTCTTTTGTGTTTTTTGATGTTTCGTTGAGTTAGTTTTGAGCCTCGACAAAAATTTGTTCTAGAAGTGCTATGTCATTAGCTTAAAAGTGTTACAAATTCATAATCTCTTTCGGATTTCCTCACTATATCAAGTAAAATAATGATGGTTCTAAAACGTCTCTTTGGAGAACTCCAGTTTTAATTTTAAATTCTTCATTTAAACAGACTCGACTTTAAGACTCCTTATAGAGTACTTCGATGACTTCAGCGATCTTCTCTGGGATACAAACATCTCAGTATCGCAAACATCATCTTTTTCGAAATTGAGTCTAATGCTTTTATGAACACGATGAATGTTATAAGCGGGAGCTGTCAATCAGAAAATTGGGTAAATCCTAATTTTCTTTTATGGTAGCGTGTAAGTTTAACATAGCGTGAATTCTAAAATTTTAAACATTTAAAGGTTTATTTCTCTTAAAAAAAACAACTGATCAACTGACCTTAGAAGTTATCTTCGGAACATAAGTTTATGAAAGCTCATGAAAGTTCGTGAAGGGCATGAAAGCCCAGAAATGGACATTCTGAAAGACCTGTTTTTTTTATTATCAAGCTTCTTTTTTACTAAAGTTTTCCGAGATATGGGTGATTTTTTATTTTAAGAACTCATTAGAATGGGAGAGGAGTAAAAAAACATAAAAAATTGAATAGCTAAAATTAACATATACAGATCCCCTCAAAGACCCCCAGATCACAGTTCCACTTTAGGTAGGATTTAATTTAATTTTTTTATTTTAATTCCTTTTAAATTAGGGCTTAAGGCTAGAGTTGTGAATCGAAAAGAATTCTATATATCGATAAATAATATTTTTATCGATAATCAAATAACGAAAAAATAAAAAATTAGACGAAAATTTTAATCTGAAACAGTTTCGATTAGGACATAACAATCGATATTCTTTTTATCGATTTTAAGCTTTGATTATCGACTAAATCGAAATGCTTTTATCGAAAGAGTTTATCGAATTTTTATTCAAAAAAGTGAATCGAAAGGGCAAGAAAGTTTTGTATCATAAATTTTCGAAACTAATTTTTTTAAAAAAAAGAGTCCTTTTTCGTTTTCATTTAAACAAATAAGCTGTCCTTATTTTTTTGGGTCTAGGTAATTATGTGAACATATGTTCACAACTTTCGTGACCAAAATCTTTTCTCGTATTATGTGACCCGGGCTGTTCACAGCTTTCGTGACCTGAAACTATGTGATCAGAAAATTTTGAAAACGATCTCATTTTTTTTTGATTGATCACATTATTCTTTTAATGGTCACAAAATTTTTTTATAGTTCACATTTTTCTTTTCTTGATCACAAGATATTTATTTTGATCACATGATAATGTAAACTAAAATTTGCTAAAAATTACAAACTGTTAAGATCACTGAATGAAAAAAACTAAAACTAGAAATTTGTGGTTACATCATGACGAAGTACATTTCAAACTCAAGAATTAAGGACAGGATTATTGAATGAGTGAAGCTTTATTATTTAAAATTAAAATGAATAACCAAGATATTTTGGAAGCCTAAGAAGGACAAATTTTCGTTGAAATAAGAGACTTAGGTTTGTTTTATGCAAGACAGTTTTGTACAGACGTTACATGTCAAAGATATGGAGATGAGATGAACTTGAGGTTTAGAAAAAGAACAAAAGTTTTATGCTCCTGGACAAGAGAAATTTTGTATTTAAATTTCTTCGTTCGTCTAAGATCTTTTAAAAATTGATTTGAATTTTAAGTTTAATCAAATTAGAAGAACTGGTCAATTTAGCCAATGGTGATCCAGAGGTTGAAGTTGCATTTGAAGATGTTGACTCGGAGTCTGATTCGGATAAAGATTCTGAAGTCGGTTCGGTAGCTGGCTCTTTAGGTGGTGATATTGAAGATTGTTTTGGGGATGAAATATTGGAAGAGGGTTTGGTTGATGACGAGGACGAAAAAACTTTAGATGCTCCTAACTCAGTAACATCAAGTACAGTTACACATGTGTCAATGATGACACCGATGATGACGACATAAATGAAGTAAGGGAATCTCTTTCTGGTATAAATCTAAGAAATGAAGGCCAGAGTGTTAAAACAAAACTTGATTATTATGAACGTAAGTCAAGAGAATGTGTTAATTACTCTAGCGAAGTTGAAGAAGCAGTTAGCAAAGTTGTGAGTAAGAAGAGAAACCCAGTAAAGTGTGATAAATGTGACGGTTATTTTGAAGGGCAACGTGGTCTAAAGGCTCATCAAACAAACATGAGGATAATGAGAACTTACCTAAAAATAACTTCTTTAAAAAATAATTAAACTTTGATTTTATTTTTATCAAGCTAATTTTTTATTTAATAAACTAGTCTCGGGTCACAGGATTTTTTTCTCGATCACAAAATTCATTTCTTGGTCACAAAATTTTAATCAAGTTCACATTTTTTCAATTTTGACCACATAATAATCCTTGAAAAAATAAAATTTTTATATCTTAATTTTCTGATCACATAGTTTCAGGTCACGAAAGCTGTGAACAGCCCGGGTCACATAATACGAGAAAAGATTTAGGTCACGAAAGTTGTGAACGGTCGGTCACATAATTACCTAGACCCATTTTATTTAAATCAAAATTTACGATGTCTGGCTCTAAAGAGATATTCTCAAAAAGAAAGAGAGTGAAAACTTCTTGGAATTGGAAATATTTTACGTTAAACAGTGAAACAAATATAAATACTTTATGTAATTTATGTAATTATAATCGTGAACATGATAGTTAAACCCTTTATATGGATACCTATTTGAAAACAAATCATGAAATTTGTAAAATTGTAGAATTTTTAGAATTTAATGAAAAAAACAAAAAAAAATACAGTCCATTTAAACTTAACCAGCCTTCAAGTCAATTTTCGGCTAATCCATCACCAGATATTCAACCTTCCCAAACTTCATCTATTTGCTGCCATCATCATATTTGACCTACTGGACTCCATTGTTAACCCTCTCTGAAAATCAACAACCCACACAAACGATTGCTGCTCAACAAAGCAGGAAGTTTCGTATGGGTGTGGATGTTTTTTAAGTATTTTCAAATTTTACTTTAGGAAACTCACTTTCAATTTTCATGATATAGGTACCAAACGAAAGCTCTTGACGATAGGAACATCATTACTATATCAGTTTAAATATTGACCTCAAAATCAAAGTTTTACACCCCTATGTGCTTTTTTCAGAAATCCAAGGTGTGCGCTTTTTCAGGTATCCATATTTTTAACTTTAATTTTTTTTAACCGAATTTTTTGCATTATCGAAACCACGAATCGACAGTTATTATCGAACAAATTAAATCGAAATCAATGGAATTTTTCTTTAAAATCTAAATTTTTCGATTTAAATCTCCCGAAAATCAATCGAAACAGGAATAACGGTTCGAAAAATGATTATTTTTCGATTGGTTCATTTCGATTAACTCAAATTCTAATCGATAGGTTTTTAAACGATATTTATCGATTAACGGCTTAGCGATTCACAACCCTAGCCTATTACCGCTGTGCTCCGCTAATTTTATTTAAAATTTTTTTGACTTTTTTTGACTCATGGGACGATAATTAAACTAAGATTGATAGTGACACTTTCCTCATCTTAAAAGATGCTAATCAATTGATAAATAACCTTTGTGCGTACTAATACGTCTACCATAGTCCTCATAGCTCTCTTAATTACGTATTCTGTTTGAGATAGTGTAGAACAAGAAATGAAGAATATTAGGTAAAAACTTAAGTGTTTTTGGAAAATTCTTCTCTTCAAATTAATAAAAGGCTATGTGAAGTTTTGTCTCAAAATCTCAAATGGATCAAAAATATCAAAAATTTATGTAACTTGTGCAAATCTAATTGCGCATTTAATTCAAATCACTTATATTTTAAAATTTTTATTTGAGTGCGCAATTAGATTTGCACAAGTTGCATAAACTTTTGATATTTTTGATCCATTTGAGATTTTGAGACAAAACTTCACATAGCCTTAATAAAATTTAAATTTATTGTTCACTTCCATAAGCGCCCCCTAGAGTCTCCCCAATAAAAAAAGTAACTCAAATCAATTAAAATTTTTGAAATTTGAATCCTTAGTAAAGTCTTTTTGATAATTTACTTTGCATCCTAAAAGTCCAACTTTTGTGATTTTATCTCTTAAGAGTGGTATAATTTTGTTTAAGTTCGGTAGATAAAAACCAAGGGTGCTAATGTTCAACAAAGAAAGGCTTAAATGTCATTATAAGTCGAGAGACATAAAATTGGCATGTTTCGCTTTAATTTTTGAATTTTTATTAAAAAAAGAAATCACCAAGTAAGAAAAATAAGCTCATGTCGAAGAGGGTGCCTATAGTTTTTTTATGAGAGAGGTCGAATGTAGTTAAAATTTTAATCAAGGCATGTCTGGATCGTAAACAATGAACATCTTGGTAGTGTCCGTTCCTTTTGTCAACATGTAGCTTCGTTCATGTTAATATGCTTAATTACATCATTATTAAAATATTTAAATTTGTAGTGAAATGGTTTTAAAATTTTTTTTCCGGCAGAGAAACAACAGGGTGTACTAGTAATGGTTTATATTTTAATTTGGATAAAAAACAAATTCTAGCTTACCATGTAATAACTCGAATTATTACATTAATATACAGTTTATGAACATAAACGGTTTCGAAATGGACACTTTTAAAAGACTCAATTATAAAATGTTGATTGATGTAACTATATATAACTAAAAAGTATTTGTACACGAAATTACCGGCGTCAATAGGAACTTTTAAGCTTTCAATTGGTTCCTTCAGATCAAAAATATCTTTATCCAATCATGGGTTATTATTTTTTTAATTAAAGAAATTTCTTATGCGTAAAATATTTATTATTCATCATTATGCTCGTATTAATTTTAAGCTATACACACTTAAACTAACAACACAAGCAAAATGTGCATGCAAATTTATATTTTTAGCTTATGAATATCTCGAATGAAAGCTTATAGTTATAATATTTTATTAAAACAAAGACTAAAACAAACAAAAACAAAAAGAAGAATAAAACTTTGTTTAAAAGCAATAAAAAGAGAGAGAGAGAGAGATCATCTCGTGAACATCGAGAGTCCAACCCTCATTTCGATTTGAAATCTTAAAGAGGGTGTAAACCAAAATTAATAGAGTTGAAACTTGCAACTATTGTTGTTAGTAAGTTTCAAATATTTTTACACTTATTTTATTTTTAAATGCGTAAATTTTTTTCTTTTAGGTATGTTTTATTTGTTTTTTGTTTAAAAAAGTGGGGTAAAAAGTTACCCCTGGGACTAAATACAATTTGTTTAAAGTTTTCTAACGTTTTTTTCACGTTTTTGTCCGAGGGTGACTTCCTGAAATTTACATAAATCATAATTTAATTTAAATTTATCAGTTTTACAATATGTTTTAACTGATCTAGTAGATCCAACAGAGGTGTCGTACGCTGAGCATGTAGGCGAACAAGTTTTTGTAATCGAAGTTACACCTGAAGTAGTAGCTGATAATTTCTTAAAAATAAGGTTTACACAATCGAGTTATTTTAAATATAGATTTACATACCGTACAATATCCGGTATATTCGACCAAACTTGCTTTTTGAGTTACAGTTGAACTACCTTCACAACCAGCGCATTTATAGCATTGAAAGCCATAAGCAACATTGACTTAACAATTATAATTAGTCTCTTTTTAGCCTAAAAAAGCTCTTAAAAATTACCTGCTGGGGACAAGAGGAGAGCTAAGATTAAAATAAATGTTTTATTCATTTTTGATTTTCGATTTAATGAGATCAATTTTAAAAAATATTTATATGCTAAAAAATCATAAGCCGGTGAATAATAATATAAATATATGCTTTACTACCTTAAATTTATTTTGATTAATCTTTATATTTTAAAGGAGAGTCCTCTAATAAAATTAAAGTTAGTTATAATAAGGGAACCAACAAGAATGCTCAGATTACTAATATTAAACTTAACGTTATTTTATTAATTTTTTGGAACAATTTAACTTAATTGGAAAATTTCATTTTAATTCTTTTTCAAAAAAAAAATAGATCATATCTAAATCGGGCTAATCATAATTAAAAAGCTCAAACAATTCATAAATTTTTCATATCATCACTTAGAGTTCACTTCTTACTTTTAATTTTGCGTTTCTAGTGTGGTGAGGTATTTTACTTACATTCCTATTGCATCATCAAATATATAAAACATTTAACTTTTGTTTGCTAGTTTTAACAGGATAAATTAGTTACTACCGTAAACCCCCCTTTATTTGTGCCCAGAAAATTTGGTCTCTAACATTCGATTTAGGTTCTAATTTCTTTATATCAATGGCTCGAAAATACCTCATTCTAATCTCCTCAACATAGTCTATAAACTAAAGGTATGAGATTTTGAAACAATACTTTACCTACCGAAATATTTAAAAAAAACTACTGGATACAAATAGAGGGGGTTTACAGTAAGTATATTCTTGAAGTTCTACTTAACTGATCTTCAAAACCTCGGCTACAATACAGTTATTAATACTTGGTGATTTTGAGTTCTTCAACGAATCGATTTCTCTTGTAAAATCCCATATTCTGAAGTCTAGGTCTCTGTTTCTGTTAAGCAGGTCTTTACCACTTACCGGAATCCCCACATTCGATTATGCAGCATCACGGCCTAAAATCCAAATTTTTAGGAGGGATTTTTTAATGATTAGAAAAATGCTAAAACACGCTTCGTCACCCTCTAGTTTTGAAAACAGAGTCTGTTTAGTATATTTTAACAAAGGCCAATTGGTAAAAAGAGCTTCCTTAACTTTTGGATTTCGTGTTATGATGCTGCATAATCGAACGAGGGAATACGGTAAGTATCGTACCTTGGCAATTTTCACATTGTTTTTCCGACTCAACTTGTTTATGAGCTCTCATGTTCGTCCCAATCGATTTCTTTATGACGCGACCTCGAATTCATCCAGTTGAGTTTTCATATACTTTCTTTCATCTTCAAAATACTACGTAACAGATTGGCTAAGTAATATGCAAAATGTTAGTCTTGCTTAATTTAATTGACTTAAAGAACGAAAAACATTTAACTCTGGAACAATTTGCCAGCTTTAACAACCTCTAACAACATCTAGCATATACTCTTTATCACTTTCCAAGAGTCAGAAGTTTCAACGAGTCTTGAAGACAGATTTTTTTTACTTTGTCTTTTTGAAAAAAAAGTTTGCCTTTCAACTGAAAATTTCTCTGAACTGAAGCACATGGATAGTTAGACTAAGCTTCGAAGCGTTGAGCTAATTTTACACACACAGAAGTCTCTTCGGTTGCTTTATTTAACTGGTAAACTTTAACAAAACCACTGCTTTAAACTAAATAATTGATTATAAGGGCATCTTCTTTAATTATCATTAGTCTTTAAAGTTTTGTTATCCATTCTTGACATCTCCTGCTGCGGTTATTAAGGCTTGGTTCACTTATCAACCACGCGTCTTAACAAGTATAGTCAAGACACTTTAGACGTTTCGATAATTTTTGTCTCAATTACAGGTTCAAATTGCGCTTGGCTGTCTCAAATTATGAAATTAATCTTAAATTAAATGTTTCTAAACTTACAAAAATGAAACATGATATATAAACTATTTAAAATTTGGTATTTATACTCAAAAAATATCATACAAATATCAAACATTAAATAAAAGATAATGGAGAGCAACAAATACTTCAGAATCGAACGAATTTATTTTTCCAATAATCAAGAAATTTCAAATGTTCAAAAAGTTGTTCATCATGGTCAAGTTTCATGTTTGATACCATGTTTCAAGCAATGTTTGATAAATTTTTTTAAAAAACCGTTTAATATTATTCTTTTCTCTATATCTAATATTTTAATATCTTTAATCGTGTCGAAATCAATTAAAATTTTTACATTTGTATTTTTCGCCGTTATAAATTTTTCGATTATTTTAATCTTTCTCTATTTTAAATTAAGACACTACTGGGTGAGTTATGCAGATGAATTAATCGAAAAAAAGGATATTACATTCAAAAATGCAAGAAATATTTACACAAAAGAAAAAAATGCTTTCTTTGTTGCTTATTCTAACGAACATGAAATCGTTAGCACAGCTGCAGTTATATTAGGACAAGAAAAGAACGATTTAATAGAAGATTTTGAGTCGCACTACAAAGAGAATGAAGCTTTTCTTGTACGAGTAAATACACTTACAAAATTTAGAGGTAATGGAGCTGGAAAAGCTTTGGTTAAGACTTGTATTGACTTTGCAAAAAGTAAAAATGCAAAATACATCAAGTTAAATACGACTAACATGCAAGTACCAGCCTACAAAATTTATAAAAATTTTGGATTTCGAACAGTAGAAAGAAATTTTGTTCTAAAATTTGTCAATTTTTATTTAAGAATTATGAAATTAAAAATTTAAATAAAATTTTTAAAATATTTTTTGAAATTAAAAAAGGAAAAATTCTTCCCACACCGGGAATCGAACCCGGGCCGCCTGCGTGAAAGGCAAGAATCCTAACCACTAGACCATATGGGACTACGTTAAATATTCAAAGAATTTGAATTCCTATCCTCATCCTGTTTTTTATTGACACGGCTGTTTTGTTTCTCCGACGGCATTTTTTGATTGATCTAGTGATAAGTAGTAAATAGTTAATCAAAGACTAAAGCAGGCTTGATATTCCTTCGAATTAGGTTAAGACTAAGTATTGGGGTGATTCATAAAATTCCACGTTTTTTAGATTGTAAGTTATTATTGATTTTAGCTCTTATGTAATCTCATAACTTTAATTCATGTTATTTATTAGATTAAATAGAATTGAATGTCTTAAAATATAAGTTTTAATTTAAAAATTTTTCGATTTTAAGTATTTTTAAAATTATGAAAATTTTGAAATTTTGATACTGTTACGTCATTAACAAAGCAACCCATGAAATATTTCAAGGAATAGAAGAATTTTCTTAAAGTAAGAAAGGCACAAGCTTGGTTCAATAACTTTAACAGTCGTTATATTAGCCTCCGAACAATAAAGGGACATGGAAGACTAGTGAGTTTTTATCAGGACGCCCTGTGTACGGCCGTAGAAAGCAACCTCCGGGTTAGTACTCGTGAATTATCAAGTGACCTTTGCATTTCACAGTCGACCATTTTTTGTAACCCTAAGTTGAACTATAAAGTTAAAAGACGCTGCCGAGTTGTTCTACTCGACTTGACACCTTTTTATATACAACGTCATATCGAAATCTGTAGAAAACTAATCAAAAATTCTCTTGATGAACGATTTTTCAGATGGGTAATTACTTGCGATGAGAAATAGATCTTTTTTCGAAATACTGATGACAGAAACCAGTAGTTGGACCCATCTCAACCAGCCCTACCATTCGTTAAAAGAGGACGATTCGAAAAGAAAATAATGTTGTGCGTTTGGTTGAATTACCAAGGGATACTACACTTTGAACTGGTTCCTGATGGTCGTACGATAAATGCTGAACTTTATTCTGAACAATTAGAACCCTTCTTTGATCAACCTAAAGCTTGGTTTGTTTCTTCAAGATAACTCAAAACCGGATACCGCGCGAAACCATGGAAAAAATTGAAGAGCTGGAATGGATTGAATTTTTCTCTCATCCAGCATATAGTCCAGACTTTTCCCGTTCTGATTATCATCTTTTCCGCTTCATGACTCATTTCCTTAGAGGACGGGATTTTACTAACTCAGAAGTTGAGTTTTTTAGGGGTCTACCTACTACCCACAATCAAATAACTGTTACACACATCGAAAAAATTTTCAACACAAAAATCTATTTTTTTATTCAAAAACTTTTCATCACAATTTTCTAAACTTATTAACACAAAATTTTGACTAAAATAAAAAAACTTTTCAACACAACTTGCAAAAATTATTACAGTCCCGGAAATTAACTTGTCAAATGATGACAGATGATATCAGCTGATGCTTTTTCGTTTCAGAATTTTTGACCAAATGATTTCATCTCCTATCAGCTCTGATCAGTTTAAATCACATCTTAGATGATACTCGTTTTGAAATTAACAAATAAAAACGAGTACGAAGAAGCCAAAAGAGGACCAAACGAGTTTGTATTGATAAAGACCATTGAACCATTGAACATGAATTAGTCATGTCAGTCATGTAAATGTACCCTTGAGTATTTTACAGTTGCAGTACCACATAAAATGAGGTATATTAAAAAAATGAAATTGCAAAAAAGACTCGTGTAAATTAAAGATAAAGATGTGAAAGAAGTTATGATATAATTGTTTACAAAAAATCGTCTCATAAAGGTAAATTTAGATTTTAATTGGATAATTTATTTTTTTATAATTAAGTTTTATCGTTTAACAGGTCGAATGCGTCTTGTAAAAAATACGAGAGGTTTAAAAAATTCAATTAAAGATTACATATTTAGCATAATTAATAATGATTTTATTATTGCACCGAATCAAATACATAAACTACTAAACTTGATTTCACTACTATGGCTTGTTGGGTTAATTTCAAATTACACGATTTGATGGCACCTATACATTTGACTTGAAGAAGATATTACAGATAAGTGGTACTCGAATCCAAATTTTTAGGAGGGTTTTTTAACGCTTAGAAAAATTCTAAAACATGCTTAAGACATTCGTCACACTCTAGTTTTGAAAGCAGAGTCTGCTTAGAATATTTTAACAAAAGCCAATTGGTAAAAAGAACTTAACTTTTGGATTTCATGTTATGATGCTGCATAATCGAACGAGGTAATACGGTAACAAAAGTTTTGTATTCGAAAATTTATTAATAAATTATGGCTTCGACACAACTTTTTTGTGTTTATCAGTCTATTGTGCTGAATAGATTTTTGTTTGTGCGGAAAAGATTTTTAGTTGTGGGTAAAAGTTTTTTGATTGTGGGTAACAATTTATCCCGTTTTTTAGCTCAAAAATCCAGGGATAGTACAAGAGAGGTATCGAATAGCTCGCTGATAGATGGCTAAAGATCATTGAACATAATGGTCTTTATTTTGGAAATATTATGTTTTTTATTTTAATAAAATAAAAAATTTGTAAAAAACGCGAAATTTTATGAATCACCCTTATATTGACAAATGATAAAAAATAAGTTTTGTCCTTATATGGCCTATTCACCTTATAATTCAACTTGCCGAAATAAATTTTTTCAACTAAGCCAAGTTTTTAAATTCAGATGCCATAATTTTTTAATGTAAAGTAATAATCATGAGATATTGCCGCGAGATATTGACGATTGGAGTGCTTTTGAAAAACTCCGGAAAAATGACATCACCGAGACTTCCAGTCCAGTTAAGAGTTAAAATTTTTAGCGTATCGTGTGGATCAGTACTATTGTATGGATGTATGAAATGAACCTAAAATTGGTCGTCTTCGTCACTACCATAATTAGAATAATACTAGGAGCTTCACTATCCTAGACTCAAATAACTAATACACAGCTATGCTGCGCAGTCAACCAACATACTATCAGTTTCGAGATAAGAAAGAGACACCCTGTAGAAATAAAAATATAGTTTATTTGTCATTAAAATTAATTAGTCTGGTGAATAAACGCGAAATGACTATTTATATTAAAATCAAAAACAAGACTGAACAAGTTTTAAAAAGAAGGTTTATATTTTCTCGTTTTTGAATTTTTAAAATTGAATATTTTATGATAAATTGACACAACACACCTGGATCTTCTTTAACTCGTGAGAAGTTTTAAATTTTACTTGATAAAACTATTAAAATTTTTAATTAACTAACGCTAAAAATATTTTATTTACATGGAGAGAAGCAAAGGCTTTAGAATCGAACGAATTTACTTTTCCAGTGATCAAGAAATTTCGGCTATGTGAAGTTTTGTCTCAAAATCCCAAAAATCCCAAACGGATCAAAAAACATTTCTTTATAACAACTTTAGGGTCATTTAAAATTATTGCAGAGATGGATATTGTTGATAAGAAATAATTTCTACATACAGGGAGCTCTTGTGCAAAAACTCTGCAGCTCTGCAATTTTAATTGCGTAGTTTAAAAAATAAAATATAGTGAAAAGAATTTAAATTAAAAACGCAATTAAATTTGCAGAGCTGCAGAGTTTTTGCACAAGAGCTCCCTGTATGTAGAAATTATTTCTTATCAACAATATCCATCTCTGCAATAATTTTAAATGACCCTAAAGTTGTTATAAAGAAATGTTTTTTGATCCATTTGGGATTTTTGGGATTTTGAGACAAAACTTCACATAGCCGAAATTTCAAATGTTCAAAAAGTAGCTTATCATGGTCAAGTATCATGTCTGATTCCATGTTTCAAGCAATCTGTATTTAATTTTTTTAAACAACCTTTAAATATTGTTCTATTATCTTTTTCAAGTATATTAACATCTTTACTCTTGTCTAATTCAATCAATCTTTTAAGCTTTATCATTTCGATCCTCTTAAATTTAATGGTTGTATGGTCGTATCTTTATGTTACAATAAGACGCTATTGGGTCAATTATGCAGATGAAATGATCGAAAAAAAAGACATTTCATTTGAAAATGCAAGAAAAGTTTACACGAAAAACAGAAACGCTTTCTTTGTCGCGTATTCGAATGATAACGAAATGGTCGGAACAGGTGCTATATTGTTAGAAGAAGATAAAAATAAAATGCTCGAGGACTTTGAATCAGATTACGAAGAGAACGAAGCATTACTTGCAAGAGTCAATACACTGACAACATTTAGGTGCAAAGGAGCTGGAAAAGCGTTGATCGAAGCATGTATCGATTTTGCCAAAAATAAAAATTCAAAATGTATCAAATTAAACACCACTAATTTTCAAGTACCAGCTTACAAAATTTACAAAAAAATTGGTTTTCGTACAATTGAAAAAGATTTTTTTATAAAATTTGTCAATTTTTATACAGTTATTATGAAATTAAAAATTTAAAAAAAAAAATGTATCTTATGGAATTGAGAAAAATTTTTTTCCCACACCGGGAATCAAACCCGGGCCGTCTGCGTGAAAGGCAAGAATCCTAACCACTAGACCATATGAGATCTCGCTTGATCTTAACGTTGTTTTATTTGATCATTTTTTTAAAACTCATCGGCCAGAAGGGTAGTTATTACCTTCGACTAGTTATTTACATGACAACATAAATCTGATAAGTTACTCCTCAGTACTACAAAGCTCGGTCTGGAACAACAACTTGACATCGTTCAAGAGTATGGCGAAGTGAATGAAATTAAATACAACCCTAATAAAACTGTCTTCATGGTGTTCCACCCAAACATGAAACGCCAACTTTGCAAAACGTATATTAGATCTATACTTCTGTACGGGATTGAGACATTCTATCTAAACAAAACTGACTCAAACGAAATCAAACGCTTTGAAGGCAATATTATAAAAAGACTGATGGGAATACCAACTCGAGTTCCATGCTTTAAATATTGACCCGACACAATACCGGATACAGAGTATCAAAATAGACTTTTACCAAAGATTACGGGAGAATGAATTTACAAATGGTATATCAAACCAACTGGAAAAAGATGACGTTAGAAACGATCTAATAAGCGAAATTTATCAAATAACCGACATACTTAAATATGACACATATGGATCATGCTACGAAGCATGTCAGCTCAAAAATCTATCCAAGACACAATAAGATGCAAAAAGATGACCAACATGTATCCGAGATCAAAAAATTATTCAACCCGAAGGATCGAAAATTAATACAAAGTTTATTTTATCGTTTATTTTTTTGTTTTATTATATAATTCTATTTTTGTATGCTCTTTTCAATTCTGTGGCACACTTTATTTCACAGGGTGCCAAAATCTTTGGTCGGTCTAGCGGCCTTTGTAAATAAATAAATTTAAAAAAAATCTGATAAATCATTAAAATCACTTTTCGAATTCAATCAGAAAAATCAACAACAAAAAAATTGGAATTTTTTTTCAAAAATAGAGTACTCAAAAAAAGTTAATTAATTTTTTGAGATTTTTTCGTCAAAAATTGTAACCTTTCCAAATTTTTAAATTAAATAAAAAAATTTATTAAAAAATAATCCTTATAATTTCAATTTATTGGCAGGTCTATAAATATGCCTTCAAGTAGAGCTGAGTTTATCATCACAGAAAATCAAAAATGAATAAATCATTTGTTGCAATCTTAGCTCTCCTCGTTTCCCAAGCAGGTAATTTTTAAGAACTTGTTGACTTGACAGGGATTAATTTTGATATTTTAAGTCAATGTTGCTTATGGTTTTCAATGCTATCAATGCGTTGGTTGTGAAGGTAGCTCAACTGTAGTTCAACAAGCCAGTTTGGTCGAATGTACTGGACATTGTACGGTATGAAAAACAAATCAATAAAAATAACCTGATTATCTAAACTTTATTTTTAAGAAATTATCAGTTACTACTTCAGGTGTAACTGCGATTACAAAATCTTGCTTGCCCGCATGTGCAGCATACGACACCACTGTTGGATCTACTAGATCAATTCTAACATGTTGTACAACTGATAAATGTAATGGTTCAACTAACATTTTAGCTAGTTCCATTGTATTGATATTCTCAATTTTATCCGCTTGGGTCATGAAATTTTAAGTTAACAAATTTTAAATTTCCGAGAATTTCAAAATTAATTTTTTAATAAAAAAATATTTAACAAATTTTTATATTTGTGTTGAGTCCTATAATTTGACACTACTTAACTATTTCTTTATTCCTTTTCTATGTTTATGTAAACTATTATGTTGTAACTCAAAAATGAAAAAAAACAAGACAAACTACAAGCTTCGAAACGATCGAGTCCTTTAACCAACACCTAATACTTAAAACAAATATAAACATTAAAACAGCATGACTTCAATTTACTTTAAAGATTATCAACTAAAATAAATTTATCTAAGTAAAACAGATATTTATATTAATATTCACAGGTCTATTTAATCAGGTTTCAGCATATAAATATTTTTCCAAATTGAGCTCATTTTATCGAA
Source organism: Brachionus rubens (assembly GCA_022207745.1). NCBI lineage: Eukaryota > Metazoa > Rotifera > Eurotatoria > Ploima > Brachionidae > Brachionus > Brachionus rubens. The sequence continues at coordinate 4,133,202 of JAJVHD010000005.1, forward strand.
AATAAAAAATGAATAAATCATTTGTTGTAATCTTAGCTCTTCTCGTTTCCCAAGCAGGTAATTTTTAAGAGCTTGTTTAGACTTAAAAGAGGCTAATTTTAATTGTTAAGTCAACGTTGCTTATGGTTTACAGTGTTATCAATGCGCTGGTTGTGAAGGTAGCTCGGTAATATCACAATCAGCTAGGCTAATTGAGTGTTCAGGATATTGTGCGGTAATAAGAAAACAATCTTTTAAAAAAAGATATAATTCAATTTATTTTTTTTAAAGAAAATTACGGTAACCGGTGGAGGTGCAACTGCGATTGCAAAATCTTGTGTACCTGTTTGTGCTGCTACAGATACCACTGCTTCTGGTGTTAGAACAGTAACAACGTGTTGTCAAAGTGATAAATGTAATAGCTCGACAAATATTTTAGCCAGTTCCATTATACTTTTATTCTCAATATTTTCATCTTGGGTCTTTAAAGTTTAAATTTGGAATAAAAAATTCTTTTTTTATTTTACAAAATTTTATTAACACTAAAAATTTATCGTTGATACTCTTTAAACTGTTTCATTGATTCGCTTATGTAAACACCATATTTGATTGGTTCGTAAACAGACGGTTCTTCAGGCTCATTTGGTGTAAAACTTTCAATGAGACAATCGTAATAAGGCTCGGTAAAAAATGGCACAGAAACCCTTTCTACATTCATAAATTTTACTCTATGATTTGCTGCTATGTAAATATCATTAGTCCATCTGGACATACATTTCCCTGTGTTTATTACAAAATTACACTCCGAGGATGGTACGTTTATCCATTTTGTAATCTCATCCTCAACTTGTAGACCTTCTATAGGCTGGTATAAGATTGTAATTAGACTACCATCTCGATGTGTTTCACAACCGAGACGGGTTCCATCTTCAGCTATCTCAACAGCGTCAATATTATCCAAAAAAGGGTAAAAATTTAATCGAAGTGTGGACATTGTGTCCTCAAGACGAACTTTGTTGTCAAAATAATCTTCTGGTTTTCCGACAGCCAGTGAAAATCCTTTCAATATCACTCTGGATAAATCGACCATTTGGGTATAAAATTTTTCAAAAAAATCCCGAAACTTTGGAAGTAAATCTTCACTAGGCCAGACCGATGTCTCATTCAATGGGAGTTTTACAAGTTCATTAGATTCGGTTAAGAACGGATTTCCAATATCATAGCCTTCTTTGCCATTTACATTAGCTGGAAAATATCCTCGGTATGTGTTTCGACTTAAAGGGTTATACTTTCGAGAAGCCAGTTGCATTTTTTGATCTTGAGTCATTTCTTTAAAAAATCTTAATGCTTCATGTGTTATTGATTTAAGATTTTGAATCCTGTGACCGGTTATTTGAAAGAACCCGTTCTTACGACACGCTTGATCGATTTGACGAGCTACTTTCAGTTTTAAGTCATGGTTATTTCCGAATAAGGGTTCAATGTCAATAGTTGGAATTAGTGACATTTTTTTTTACCAAGATTGAAATTAAAATTTATTTGTGAGGTTTTTTTTTAGGCATTTATAAAAGTAAGTTTCTTATCTCTTGTTTGTATAAGGCTGGTCTCAATGATAAAAGTAGAATAATTTATTTTATCTAACAAGAAAAATTAGATTTAGTTTAATTCACTCCCTTTTTTTAGACATCTACCTCAAGAAATTAGAAACTACGATTAAAATTAGTTTATTATAAAAATAATAAAAACTAAAGTTTGTTCTAAAAAACTAAAGTGAACGAAATAAACACAAACGATAAAAGAAAAGCTGAACTCTTAAACAATCTAGTTGCACTGTTACATTTATCCGTAGTACAGCAAGATGTCTTAACACCTGCTACATTTGCATCAACACAAGCCGGTGAACATGTCTTTGTTACCGTTGTTACAACCAAATTCGTCGTAATCGTCTAAACAACGGAAAATAATTAATTGATCTGATATTTAAAATAATCGATACATACTTGACAAAAACCAGTACAATTTTGCAATACTGGTGTGCCTGTTGAAACCGTACTACCTGGACATAAATCACATGTGTAACATTGAAGACCCAATGAGACTTTATTTAAACTTGAAATTAACAAAAGTGTCAAAATAAAACTTGTTTTAATCATTTTTTAAAAATAACTCAAAATTTTGAAAAGATTTTAAAGTTTTTATAATAAAAATTATTTGTTTCCTGTAACTTGGTTGTCATCTAAATTTTTAGAAAATTAACGGAAATTCATTGTTGTTACTTGTTGAGAGTAATTATCGAATTATTCGATTTACTGCATTAGCAATTACGACAGCGTGAATCTCGTTAGTGATTTACACTGGTTGCTAACACAAATATTTTGAGTTTAAAAATCAGCAAAACTTGACGATATTTTCTTATATCATCAACTAACGGTCCAAACGATAGGTTCATCGATGGTTAACCCTAAACATTTTGCTGAGGAATTCTTTCATTTTTGATTTGATCGGAGTTTTTACTCCACTTCAGCTTCCAATTACAAAGCCAAGCTTATAGTTCTTTTAAATGCTTGTTTATAACACTTATTAATTTCTTTCCCATGGTCTGATAGATAAAAAAGGTCATTTAAGTCATCAGCAAAGGGAATTGTGTAGTTCTGATTGGTTGAGTCTTTTTGTGGGATGTCATTAATAAAGGTGCTAAACAGAATTGGGCTCAGAAAAGTTCCTTGAATTGGATAAGGAACTCAAGCTTGGATTGGATACGAAGGTGAAAGCGAATTATTCATGTTAACTCTATATGACATGTCCAAGCGAAAATCTTTATTCCACCTAATAACGTAATTTGGGACCTTGTACTGCATTCTTAAACTAGACATTTGTACCATGCTCTGTTAAAGGCTTTAGCAATGTAAAAAAAGAAGGAGATTTGCTCCACAAGACTGAAGATAATTAGGATCCTTTCTGAGTTTGAGCGATTCGAAAACAACTTAATCAGAGCCATATTTAACATTCCAAAAAGGTGTAAAATGAAAAATCTTAAGCTAGTAAATAACCTAAGCACAACATCAGACAGGATTAAACGTTTTCAGATTGATTTCTTTGAGCGTCTCTTAGAGAATGGACTGACAAGGGCTGTCATAAAAGAGTTACTAGAATCGAACCAGTCTGAAGATTATGTTAGTGAAATATTACAGGTATTAAAAGAGTAAGAGTATGATGAAAAATTAAACATATTCGAAAAATGTAAGCTTTACAAACATGCACTTGATATGGAGCAAATATGGCTTAAAAGAAGATCTGCTAGGAGATATCTATAAAACGATTGGTTCCACTATTGCCACTTTTGAATTGATCTAATCAGGAACTGATTGGTCAAGAAGCTTCATGTAATTCAGAACCCTGCAATTAGAGCAATTTTAAAGCTCCAATACCGCACCCCGTTCACTAATTTACCTATGATTGAAAAATGTTTTCTTTGCATTGAAATTTCAATTTTTCGTTTTTTGGGGGTTCTGGCCCCTGAATTTTTGCGACTGACTCCCAGCCGAACCCTGATCTTCTGAAAGAAGTCGCTATAATCTATCTATGCAACATCCACATTGAAAAAAAACCAAACCATTTAGTAGATCTCATTAAGGGCTTTCTTTTGGTATATAGAATTTGGTGGGTGCGTCTGACTTTTAGGGTCAACAGAGACTTTGAGGGTCATTGATGTAAAAGGTTACAAAAATAAAATTTTATTTAAATATACAAAAAAACTAATAAAATTTAAAGAAAAACAAAATTTGTTTTATTTAAACCGTTTAGCTCTTAGTAGAGCTGTTTTTGTCATATTAATTGGAACAATTTTTTTGAGTCGCCCATTTCCCTTTGTTAATTGTTCCTCGTCAATTTTAGGCAATAATCTCATGTGTAAATTTTGAGTTTCTTCTTTAAGAGGATTAATAAAATGTTTGAATTGATTTGAATAATTTTTTAACTCGTTTAAATCAAGTTCAAAATCATCGTCATCTTCATCTGTTTTACGCTTGAAACATTCATCGATAAATTCGTTTAAAAATTTTTCATCCTCGTCGTCTATGTTTGGTGAGTTAACTGGTGATTTATAACCAAAATTTTCTTTTTCATCGAGAGAGAATCTTTTGACTGGTGTCGATTGAATTTTGTTCAATAGGATTTTGTTTAGGATTAAATTATAATCGATTTTATTCGATTCATTGAATGATAAATTTGAGATATTTGAACGATTCGATTCTAATGAGTCCTCTAGACTATAGACTGTACAAATTTCATCGTCATAACTTGTATCATTTATTTGTCTCAAAGGACTTGTGTTTATGTACAAATTGACCTCGTTATGTATCGATTTGAAATTTAAAATTTTTATTGGAGTATTGTACAGCATTTTAGAACTTGAATTTTATAAAAAAAAAATTTTTTTGTTTGAAAGTCAATTTTTGAAATTTGAAAAAATTGAAAATGAAATTTTTTAGTCTTAATAACAAATTTTAAAAATGACACTCTTCGATTCTTGAATTTTGGGAAAACTAATTTTCTTTCGATCGTGATCCCAGTCAGAGTCCGGGAATTAGAATGAGGGACTCGAGTCCTAACCCCTTGGTCCATAACAAACAAAATTTCGTTTAAAACTAAATCCTAAGACTCAGTCTCAGAAACTCTAGTCTTTGTTTTAAAGAAGGATCCCTCCCCTTTTGGCCTTTTTAGACTTTGATTACACTGATAGGTCAAAGGAGTAGTAGAAGTAGTTTAACTGCAACTTAATAAACCGAACAGAGCCTTATGAGTATAGCAGTTTTTTGCCCATGTGACTTGCCCTTCCAACATTCATCTAATTTTGCCTTGAAATTTTCAAAACATTGATCAAACAATCCACTAGATCGTTAATAAAAATCATGAAAAGAATCGGACCAAGTACCGATCCCTGTGGAACTCCACTGGTAATATTTTTCAAGCCATTCCGAGACCATACAACCCAATATGACCCTTTGTTTTCTGTTTGAAAGAAAACCGACAAAACCATAATGGGGTAATTTTTGAATTAAGAGCCTGTGTGAAATCCTATTAAGGGCTTTCGAAAAATCTTTGTAAACTATGTCAATAGGCTCTCCGTTTGCCAGAGCATTTGTGATCAGGTCAACTGTTTCTAGCAAATTTGTTGTGCATGACCTATTTGGGACGAAACCATGCTGTGCGCTTGACAACAACTTATTTTCTTTTAGGTGCTTTAACATTTTCTCTTCGATGAAACTTCCTAACACTTTACAAAGAATACACGTAAGAGAAACTGATCGATAGTTTTCCGCTCGAAAGTGTAACAAAGGCTTTTTTTCTAAGCTTGACTCAGTTCTCTCGAGATTTTTAGCTATGCTTGGCGAAAGGTGAGCCTTTTTTTGAAGGAACTCGGTGATCAGGAATCTAATAAAAAGAGATAAAAACTAAATTTTATTGAATAAAAAAAAAATTAATTAATTCTTACAACGATTAAAAGTACTTTTAAATATTAATTTAAAGATAGACAGAGTTTATTTCAAAAAAACTTGTTAATTTTTTCATATTTTTTTTTAAAGTGAAAAAAAATTCGTGTTTGTTATTCATTCATTAAATTTAAAAAAAATATGTTTCAGTTTGAGACTAGTTAAAATAAAATACTGAAGAAAGTATAATTGTCAAAAGAATAAGCTTAAAATCTTGGAGTAGGGTGATACTCGATGATTTTGGTGTTGTTGTTGTGACGGTTGATCCTCCTGCCGCTGGTTGAGTTGTTACTCTTAATGTAGTTGTAGTTTCACCTGCAACTGTTGTTGTAGTTCCACCTGCAGCTGTTGTTGTAGTTCCGCCTGCAGCAGCTGTTGTAGTTGAACCCGTTCCAGTTGTTGTAGTTGTAGAAGCTACAGTGGTTGTTGTTGTTGTAGTTGTAGAAGCTACAGTGGTTGTTGTTGTTGTAGTTGAAGCTACAGTGGTTATTGTTGATGTAGCACTTGTATCAGTCGAACATTGAACTCCTTAAAAAATAACCGATAAAAGACAAAAAATATTATAATACTAATTTAAGATACTAACTTAAAGATATAGCCAACAAAGCGGAGATTACAAAAAATGATTTTTTCATTTTATTTTTTTTTTTAATTTTTCTTTTTTCAGAATCATAAAAGAGAAAAAAAATTGTCAAGAATTTATATGATTGAAAAAAATCAACTTGGTACCATATTTTCTTAAAAATTTGTTTATTTTGTCAAAACTTTTTTTTTCTCTCTCTCTCTCTTTCTATTTACTTGCGTGGTCTTTTTTTTCTACTAAAAAAATCAACAACTCAGTTGCTCAATATTGATTCAATTTTTGATCTCAAACACATTTTTTGATTCCTTTTGGCCAAGATAAATAGAAACATGTTTGTAATCAAAAATAAAACTAATGTAATATTTTTTTAAGCAAAGTTTTCGATAAATAGACATTTTAAATGTAAATAAGAAATAAAATTGATTTTTATTGATTTTAATTTAAAAATTTAAATGTTTACTCAAGTGGATTTTTCAATTTTATAAAAGTAACTTTTTGTATAATTTCCAGGTTATTTTGTTTATTTAAGAATTGATCAATGATGTAATTGGAAACGAATTTGTTTTTCCAATTTTAAGTAAAAGTTTAAAAGCTCTTTTGACAAAAAAATCTACATTTTTGAAGTTGCTTGCAAACAACAGCAAAAAATTCAAATAAATTTTTCGGTCAAATCTTATCTTGTACCAAGAGAACTCATGTGATTAATTGCTCAAATAACTCTTAAGACCCGAACAAAAAATTCTATATACAATCATTGCGCAGATATATCTCCCCTTTCGTTCCAGCAAAAAAAAGGGATGCATTTCACCATTATAAATAACCTTCTGTTCCAATAATTTTTAGCGATATATTCGAATTTTGATATATCCAAGCAATGACTGTAGTCATAAAAGCACTTCATTCTGAGCAGATCAAACATTTAGTAGAACAATCCTAGGCTTTATTAGCTGATTAAGCTTCTAAGTCGGGTAGGCTATATCGGAACCTGAATCAGATGGTCAAATGGATCAGATGATTCAAGTCTCTCAACTCGATCCGAAAAAGATAGAATAATTGAAATAATTCAAAAAAATTACGAAAGCTTTAATCATATAGCCGGTTTGAATGCTGATCAACTTGAAAAAAACTCTGATAATCAACTGTATCACAATAAAGTGTTACACTTGTTGGCAGTTGACTAATGAACCAACTTGACTAAAACATGAAAGCTAAATTTTCATACCTATGCATATCTTTGCATATCTGCACATTGTAGATATTTTATCTAGATTCAAAAATGAACACTGAGTGAACAATAAATGGCTTGGTAAAAGATCTAAAATTTTCACATATTATTTTGGAATGTAAGTTTAGCGTTCATGTTTCAATCTTAATTTTTTACTGATGTAATAAATGATAAACATGTTTCCGAAACTAATTTCATGAAATTTAAGCTATTTTCAATGGTAAAGGCAATAATTTAAAATTATCAACAAGTTTAGGCAATGTGTAGATTCGTATCAAAAAAATTTTTGAATCAAAAGGATCAAAACTTAAAATAATTTTTTAGGAATGAAAAAATTGAAAAAAACTTTGAAGAGGAGCAGTACAGTGATAGGCATCAAAAAAGACTGGTGTGAAGTTATAACTGAGTTACTAAGCTACTGAGTTACTGGGTCGAGAACTCAGAAATCTTTATTGTTTTTTCTGAGCAATATACTAACTCAGAATAACCAAGTTATTAACCCAGAATTTTCTTTTTTGACAAAATTAAATAAACAAACAAGATAAAAATTAAAGACATGTTCTTATATTTGTGATACTCTATATTGGCGGTACTCCTGTGATACATACTCTGATTGACTTAAAAACTTTTTTATGACACCAGATGATATCTGAACTAAATAGGTGACAGGATTGAAAAAGAACTTTTTGATAGGAACAATCCTTTTATCAAATTTGGTGTCTTTTTAATCAGAACAAAAACAATCCTTAGAATCGACTTACTCTATATTTGTCACTTAATCAGAATATTGATAATATTGATAAAAAAGGTTTCTGATTCTATTTTATACCCGATTACAATCATAAAACTTTACCGCGAAGTTTACTTTCTCTATATCGATCTAAGACCTTGAGAGTATGTATGAAAATACTCTAGATCTTACCGACAACTTTATTCGCTTTTTCGAAAAGCTTGTCGAATTCAAAGAAAATTTCAAAGCACGAAAACAGCCAAAAAACGAAGTTATCAACATTAAAAGCTTAGAACCGATACATAGAGTATCACAAATATAAGAACATGTCTTTAATTTTTATCTTGTTTGTTTATTTAATTTTGTCAAAAAAGAAAATTCTGGGTTAATAACTTGGTTATTCTGAGTTAGTATATTGCTCAGAATAAAAAAAATTTTGTATAAAAAAAATTCAAATTCATGCAACTTATTTTGCAGAATTTTGCAGAGTTCATTCTAAGAGTGGATTTTTTGATACCTATCACTGTGCTGTTCCTCTGAAAATTTGTTTTTCAATTTGTTCATTCCTACAAAATTATTTTAAATTTTGATCCTTTTGATCTAAATGTTTTTTTGATACGAATCTTCAAATTGCCGAAGTTTAGCCTAGTTTTTTTGAATAAGAGATTTTCCAAAAGTTCATTAAAGCCTGCGAGTTGTTATCAAAACCATAATGAAATACTTTTAGGAGCAAAAGTAAAGGAACGATTAATTTAAAATTATTTTCTAAAATCAAGTAAAAGGGATAACGCAATTAATTTTCCGTCAAGTACTTTGTTAATAAAAGACCCAAATTCATGTTCATTCTTGTTTGAGTCAAAGTAAGTAATAATTTGTTTTGCTAGAAGCTTTTCAAACAATTTAGCAATAAGAACTGATATTGTCTGATAGTTATTCATATTAGACTGATCACCTTTGTTTTCATAAAGAGGAGTCAAAACTGCTATCTTCCAATCTTCAGGAATTTTCTTCAATTCCAAACAACTATTAAAAATTTGATGAAGAATAGGGATAAATAATTCAGGCAAAGTCTTAAAGATTTTTGAATGAGTCCCCTCATGCCCTGAAGAGCTATAAGTTGGCAAATCATTCAATGATTTCTCGAGGTCTTTAAGATTGACAGAAAAAGTCTGGAGTTTTGATACTAACGTATTTGCTCGAATTTAACGACATGTCGTTATGCACATAACGTTTATGTACATAAACGTTATGTGCATAACGATATCGTTAATTGGTGGACAGTGGTTTTCAAAATGACTTAACGACATGTCGTTAAACCCGAATATAGCCAAAAAAAGCTATTTTTTCTAAAAATTAGTGTCAAAATTAACGACATGTCATTAAAGGTATAACGACATGTCGGTAATTGCGGCAGCCATTAGAAAACTTCACTAAGAACATGAGGTTTGAGAAAAAATGCTTTTCTGAATAAGGCTAGAGAGTCACGAATTAACAAGCAGCCTTGGAGACTCCTTCTAGAACCTTCTCTTTTTTAAAATTCCTTAATTTTATCTAAAGATGATCTAGGGGTAACAAATAAAAAATTTCTACACCAGGCTGGTTCAAAAAAAAATTTTAACATTAGAGCCCCGCCCTTCTGAAACAAATTCTCAATTTAATCAAAATTTTCAACACTCACCCCAGGGGGTACCAGTAAGAAAAAATTTCAACACAAGGTCCATTTAAAAAAAAAAAATTTTCTAGTTATTTTACAATTTTCATAGAAAAAAAACCCTCCCCACCCTACCTTGTGTGTGAGATTTTTTTTCTCAAACCCCCTGCTCACACGCTTTTATTTTCAAAGACTCTTTTTTTTTGGATTGACATTATTAAAAATTTTTTTCACACAAGCGGTTTTTTTAATTCAATCATTCAATTACAATAAGAAAGAAAGTAAGGGTTTGTAATAAAGAAAGACTAGTTTCCACCCGTTGCTTCGCTGCCGGATTTAATAATAAATTATAAGTTTAGGAGGTTTTTTGGCTGACCCTAAAACGTCATTTTATCATAGTCGTACATTTGATTAAAATTAGTTTGACTTATTTAAAATTTAATATTAAAGAATTTGTATAGTGTTTCATGTTATTTTTCTGTTCCGGTTGTTTCAAAACACGATTACAATACTTTCTTAACCGAATTATTCCCATTATTTCAAAGACGCAGTGTCAAAAAGCTTCTGAAATCAACTGAATGTTGAACACGCTTAGACGCCGCTTTCTAGTGCGTTTAAACGCGTCATGAGATTGGAACGCGTGAACCTTATGTCACTTAGTACGCTCATCGTGTTTGCGCTAAATTATTCGAATTGCATTAGAAATAACAATCGTAAAAGTCATAGATCAAAAAATTTACATTGATGTTCTTGAATAAAATCCAAAAACTTTAACTGGTCTTATTGATTGGGTCTTCCAATCAATCAATTTTGCTTTTCAGATTTCCCAATTTCCGTTCAACTAAATTCGGTTAATGTTATCCATTTTATTAGTTAACCAAAAAGAATAATTCTAAAAAAGACGTTAGCCATTCTAATTTTTTTCTGGAACACGCGTTTCAATCTCATGACGCGTTTAAACGCATTAGAAAGCGGCGTCTAAGCGTAACACGGGTTTAGTTGATTCGGTTAAATTCATTATACTAAGAATATAAAATGAAATGTCACAAAATTCAGACTATTTTTGTTTGCCCAATATTTTTTATTAATCTGTTAAGGGTCGACTTTTATAGTTGATTCTTTTTATGCAATTGTACATTCCGTAAACCCACGATAGATGCCCCAGGGGCAAATGTGAAAATTTGCTTATGTCCAATGTGGTAAATACATATTTATGGACACTTTTTGACCGGAAATTATACCGGTACATCTTCGAATATGCTCCATGATGACGTTTCGAAAAGAAATTTAAAAAGCTTTTTCTCAATCTCGATATAACTTAATTAGTTAGACCAATTATCCTATTACAAACAAACTTTGATTCGTTTTTTCTTCTCGGAACAGTTTTGTCAAGAATTTTAGAAAGATATACCATTGGGCAATTTACGAATACTTAGGACATTTTCCGTTTTGTATCATGGGATATTTTTCAATTTTTAAATAATGAGTATAAAAGACAATTTGTTCATTCTCTAAACTATTCTAAACTTTATGAATCAAGAAAAACTTTAAAGAAAAGAGAAAATTTTTTTTTACCTAGTTAGGTTCAAAAAAATTCCGGGATAATTTTAGAGCAAAAAGTGTCCATATATATGAATTTGACCCATGGTCCAAAATTGAATTTTTAACAATTGCACCGGGATATATATCTAGGGTTTATGGAACTAACTCTTTTTCTTATTTTTCTTATTATACTTTAACGAATAAAAATAAATATATTCAAATAAAATTTGTCTCGGAGAATGGAATCTTGTGAACTTAAGGCTTTCTGACACGACTCTTATTTTTTCCATTCTTGTCTATTCCATAGTGATTCACATCCCTAGTATTTCCTAAATCTTTGATTGTCGAAGGCTATCGAACACGTAGAAATATCAAAAATTAAACTAAGCCTCACTCTAAACCTAAGATCACCTAAATTAATCTGAATTAATGGACTGAGAATTAATTTAAATCTTCATGGGTAAAGAATTCCTTTTTAATTCTGAGAGTGTATCCGAAAAAAAAATCGAATAGGAACAAATACTTTTTTTTGTAAATGTACTTCAGTCTCGATCAGGAATACATAAACCTAATCTTCCATTTTTTATTGGCATAATTTCAAATGATGTTTTGTAACTTTTTTTATTTTAGCCAGAGGGTAATTTTTGACATTTTTGGAACATGATGCCGGACAGAGTGTGTGTTATTGTTAGGAAAAAGAATTATTCTAACTTTAGAACATTCTGAGAATTGGCCTAACCTTATATTGTTAAAATCGCTGGTTATATAGGTGGATTTTTTTTTAGGGAAAAAAAAATGAAAAAAATGGGTGAAATTTTTAATATTTTCACTAAATAGACTGTTACCGAAAATATTTACAACTTTTAACTGTTTTTGTTTTATTGTATTATTTTCTTTTTGATTATTCGAACTAACCCTTTTTAACTTACCGAACAAATTTAAGAAAAGATTTTGTTTTTTATTTTGAAAAAAAAAACGATTATTAAATATATTTGAGAAGAACCTCAGGCTTCTCAGAATTAATCGAATTCTTGTCCTTCGACTTGGTTTTCTTGTGTCTAAGTTTGACTGGGACCCTTTTTTTCCTACCACGATCGAAAGACTGGTGCCATAACTCATTAGAGCCTATCGCTACACCTGATAAATTGTCGGAACCTTTAATTTAAGTCACCACCACTCGCAAGCCTGATCATTTTATAAATCAGTGAGCGCTTGGCTGAGTGGCGTGAGTCGAGCCCAATTGACTGAGAGGTAGCATTCCCTCGAGTGTAGAAAATTTTCGGTTATCGTCTCATGTAAAATTTAGAATTCAAATAAAATTAATTGTTTTAGTCGGAACTTCTCAATTATCGGTCACCACTCTGAAAATTTTATCATCTCCATATCAAATATCTTCTTATTCTAAAATAGTGTTTCCTCGCTTTTATTCTTATTTCTTTAGTTTAGAAATGCTCCTTCATCACAAAAAACAAAAAAATAAAAAGGAACGATTTATATTTAAAATTCGACGATTTTGTAAATTTTTTTTTTTTAACTTAAAACTTTCATTACATAAGTTTTCGGTCAAGTTAAATAATAATTGATTAACAAAATTAGGAGAAAAGTTAAAAAAAAATAAGATACTAAAATCTTTTGTGTCAATTAACAAATAACAGTATAAGATGAAATTTATTCTTTTTTACCTGTTAATTATCTTACAAAAACCGAAAAATCACACATTTAGAGAGCGTGGGAATTTTTTTTTTGTTTAATGTCTCGAAATTATCTTCATTTACTTCCTATCTTTTTAACACAATGTTAAAGTATTGAAGTAAAAAATCGCTGAAATTTTAAATATGGCAACTTTTTTTTTCAATTAGATTTTTTTTATCCTATTGTTTTCTTTAAAAGGCCGAATCAAGAAAGTTCCAGGACAAAAGATAAAATAAAGGTTTTGTTGATAAGGCTCTTTTCTATTGATAACTGAAGACGGAACTTTATTAAGTATCCTATATTTTGGCATGTTTATGATTTTGTAGCACCCAATTAAAAGATAAAATAGAAAAAAAAAGAAATTTTTCGAATTTTAGAAGACAAATACGACACAAAGCTATTAAATTTTTTTTTAAAAATTGCATTCCAATTCAATTTTGTCTTCTAAAATTCGAAAAATTTCTTTTTTTTTCTATTTTATCTTTTAATTAGGTGCTACAAAATCATAAATATCCCAAAATATAGGATACTTAATAAAGTTCCGTCTTCAGTTATCAATAGAAAAGAGCCTTATCAACAAAACCTTTATTTTATCTTTTGTCCTGGAACTTTCTTGATTCGGCCTTTTAAAGAAAAAAATAGGATAAAAAAAATCTAATTGAAAAAAAAAGTTGCCATATATAGATTTTCGAAAAGTCTCTTTTAAATTGATCGGATCAGCTTTCGAACTTTTGTATGAATTTTATTAAATTCCGACCCTACTCCTATCGCGGCGTCATGTATATAAAATATAACAAAATTACCTTCGGACGACCAAAGTAAAGTAAGATGTTTTGTTTTGAAAATTTAGAAAAAAAATGAAGAAATTTTAATAAATCCTCTATGAGCAGGTTTTTTTCTAATGCAAATAGAAAGCCCATTTTATGCACATCAAAATGCGACTTTTTTTCTTAAAAAAAATGCAACTTTTGTGTCGCATTCAAAAAAAACGGGTCTAGGTAATTATGTGACCGACCGTTCACAACTTTCGTGACCCAAATCTTTTCTCGTATTATGTGACCCGGGCTGTTCACAACTTTCGTGACCTGAAATTATGTGATCAGCAAATTTTAAAATTGTCACATAATTCATTTAATGGTCACAAAATTTTCTTCTTGTTCACATTATTCTTTTTTTGATCACAAAGTGTTTCTTTTGATCACATGATTATGTAAATTAAAATGTGCTAAAAATTACAAGATCACTGAATGAAGTAAGAGAAGCTCTTTCTGGTAGAAATGAAGGCCAGAGTGTTAAAACAAAACTTGATTACTATGAGCGCAAGTCAAGAGAATGTGTTAATTACTCAAGCGAAGTTGAAGAAGCAGTTAGCAAAGCTCTGAGTAAGAAGAGAAACTCAGTGAAGTATGATTAATGTGACGGTTATTTTGAAGGGCAACGTGGTCTAAAGGCTCATCAAACAAAAAAACATTAGGATAATTAAATGACTTATTAAAATATTCATTTAATTATTTTTATTAATCTTTTTTTTTTGGTTAATAAAATAGTCTCGGGTCACAAAATTTTTTCCTTGGTCACATTTTTTCATTTTTGACCACATAATTTGACTTGTAAAGATAAATTTTTTTAATCTTTATTTTTTGATCACATAATTTCAGGTCACAGAAGTTGTGAACAGCCCGGGTCACATAATACGAGAAAATATTTGGGTCACGAAAGTTGTGAACCTATGTTCACATAATTACCTAGACCCAAAAAAACCTGTCTATGAGTAACTAATGTAAGGAGCCTCAAATCATACATTTTACTACTATAATAGGAGATACTGTACTATACTGTGAATTTTCATGATTTAATGATTTTGAAAAGCTTTCACTGATTTTTGGGTATCAACTGAAAGTTAAATAGCTCTAGTCAAAGCTTGTAAAACTTGCATTCAGTTGATTCCCAAAAATGAATGAAAGCTTCCCAAATCATTAGTTAATGAGAATTCACAAGAAGATCACTTGAATGACCACGACAGTAAATGTCTATGAATTTCTCTAATAAATCTATCTAGTGATAGGTGAGTGTTTTTCAAATGAGCTACTTTTCGTCAAAATTGGTGAAGTACTTTTTGAGAGTAGTAGTAGTAGTAGTACTTTTTCTGTGCTGATCTAACATCTAGTGGAACAATCCTAGACTTAATTAGCTGCATAAGCTGTTAGGTTTCTTGGCCGGGTAGACCTATACAGAATTTTTTATACTCGCCTTTCCATTATTATTTTTTCTAAACGTTACAGTTTTTTAACTATACCAGGATTTGAACTCGCGACACTAGCTGCCAAAGCTGTCACGGCCACGACCTCTCTTTTATTAGGTTTTTTTGTAATAATTTGGAATTACCGACATGTCGTTATACCTTTAACGACATGTCGTTAATTTTGACACTAATTTTTAGAAAAAATAGCTTTTTTTGGCTATATTCGGGTTTAACGACATGTCGTTAAGTCATTTTGAAAACCACTGTCCACCAATTAACGACATGTCGTTATAACTGGTAATTCGGGTTTAACGACATGTCGTTAAATTCGAGCAATACGTTATTTGCTCTTTTAAATTCTTTGAATTTTTCAAAGATAAATATAGCTTTTTCAGTAGAAAACGAGGATGATTCAATATTCTTGAAGAAATAATTGAAAACTTCAACTCGATCAGCATCTTAAGATGCTTTTGAGTTATTTCAAAATTTTTATCTTTTTAATCGATGACTCATTAATTCCCAGAATACTTAAAGCCCTTCAGTGTCTTGTTTTTAAAATACTCCTTAATTTTTTGGAGATTTAACCTTTTGAACTCCCTTCGAGGCTCTTTATAATCAGCTTGGCTATGCTCATTCTTGCTCTCAGAATAAATATAAAGGCAAATAAAGTCATTTATACCTAATTTCCGAATGGGAAATGTTTAAAAGCAAATCCTGTTTAAAAAAATCAGGAAACTTTAAATACATGAATAATGAAAAGAAAAACATTTATTCATCGAAACTTTTATCGGAACCAACAATTACTTTCATTGTTTCATGAATCTTTGATAAAATTTATTCAACTCGTTTTTTATTACAGTACAGTCTAAAACAAATTTAACATTTAGTTTTTTACAATGCTTAATTTGTTAACAAACTAAACAGTAATCATTAAAGGATAACTGTTTTTAAATTATTTTGTTTTGCTTCGGATTTGTTTCGAAACACCTAATAATCTGTAGAGTTTTCGCTAAATTTGTTTTGGATTGTGCTGTAGTTTGACGATACTCTTTCTATGAAATAAAAAAGATTTGACATATAATTTCAATGTAAATTAACTTAAATACTTATAAATCTAAATACTTGAAACATAATCTTTGCAACAAAAAAACCTAAAATAAAAAGGTAAATTACATATTGTCACCTTCAAAAAGTCAAATTAGTAGTAGTAGTCCTTTTTTCAATGCAGATCAAATATCAAGTTACAACTTTATTAGCTGCAAACACATTTTGAATTTTAAACAAAAATGAAAATTTATTTTTCAGAAAAAAAATAACTCATATCCAAAGTGACCCTAAATGTACGAATAAAAAAAAAATTTTGTTTGAGTAATTGCTCAATTACTCAAACAAAATCACTCTTTGCAAGTTGGTGCAAAAATTTATAATACTCAATATCGAAAAACAATTTATTCAATTCATATTGTTTATCTATTTCCAAATCATGATCTCTAAAATGATTCACATAACCATCTTTAAGTGAAACACTAATTGACTTTGTACCCGATGATGTCTTCCATGCAAAATGTTGATTATATGACTCGGTATAATCCGTGTTATATATCGATTTACCTTCTCGGTTATTAACTAATGAACCGTATAAATTATTCAATTTTTGATATAATTTATCATTTTTGACAATACTCGCATTCAAACACGAAACATAAGGCTCATTTCTGTTTACTCCTTCGATCCATTCAAAGTCTTGTTTGGACTCGATCGTGAACTTTAGTTTGCATGGACCGTTTTCGTAACTTATAACAGTCTTATCTGATGTCAAGTTTACCATTTGTTTTCGAATCAAATCAAAACGGTCTAAAAATAAAACATTCTCGAATTTAAAATAACTTATCTTAGACCCGTGTTTACGTGTCAAAGAGTCTATAAAATCCATCATTTTGTAAGGTTTTTCGTTACTTGAACAATTAGTTCCATTAAAACTTAATGCATAGTCAGTCGAATAATGTCTTGGTAAAATAAACTCATCAAAATCATAATTACTTAAAAATTGATATTCGTATCTGGATTGTAAAAGACAATCATTCGAATTCATACGTTCATGTAAATTTCGTATCATCAAGTCTTTCATATCTTTAAAAAATAACTCATAAGTCTTGTTACATAAAGACAACAAGTTTACAAGATTCGAATCACCCGGTTTATTTTTAACCTTGTCTAAATAGACTTGACAAGTCTCATCATACCCAATTTTATAATCAATAACTTGAACAAAATCTTTATACTTATCAGTTATTAATTGAGTCACATTATTAGGGGCATCATAAAAATATAATTTTAATTTTTCGTATCCGATCATCGAGTGTATTTGAATCCAATTGAATAATTTTTTTAGTTTAACATCATCTAAACTATTAATCATATGAACACAGTTAACAATTGAATGTTTCTTAGGGTTTAATCGATTAAAACCTTTAGGTTTTTGGAACACATTAAACGAGGTTTCAATATTCGAATAGTCAAGTGTGTGTACAACAGCAACATAAACATCATTTATATCATTAACATAACCAATATTAAGAGGGCATTTAATTCGATAGAACTTGTTAATTCCATGTTTAGTTCCCATAAGTTGGATCGATAGAATTTCAGTAGGTTTAACAAATAATTTTTTATTTTTAACGTTTATAAGACATTTTAAATGATTAGTGTTAAATTTACGATGATCAATAAAACTTAAAGTCTCAATTTCAATATTATTATTGAATGTAATGATACTTGAATATAAAGCTACGATACCGTTTATGGCCCATTTGTTTGATGGTCTTAGTTGATGATTTTTTGAAACAAATACATGTGATTCCAAGTCGAAGCTAAATAAATTTATACTAGCATAAATTAGAGCTAATGGAATAAGTGTTTTAAGAATGTTTGATCGAGTAAGTTTGATCATCGTTTAAACAAATTTTAAAAAAAAACAAATTTAAACTGGTTGAGATATGAGACCTTTGTAGTAACTTTCACAAAATCTCATTAATAATCTTTTTTTTAAAATTATTCATTGTTTTTTTTTGTAATAAAAAGAGTCAAATTAATAAAAAACCTTTATGTTTTTAAAAAAGATAAGGAGAAGGCAAACAAAATTATCACTCATTTAGGGTTTAAGATTAGAAATTTTTTTCAAAACATGCTTTCGTAATTTTTAACAACAAAAAACGATCCAATTTTTTTAGAACTTGCCGTGTAATTTTTTGGTTTGCTTCATTAATTCTTTTTGTGTAACTGAGATACCTCATATATTGTAATATCAAGCTGCCAATTTGAGAGCAAAGGATTCACTATATTGATGTGTTGACTGTGGATTTTCCAACTAGACTAGACTTTTTTAAACCAATTAAAATAAAAATATAGATAACTAAAGACTTTGAAATCTCTAATTATTACTCTGAATAAAACGTAATTAAACATATTCGCTCTATAATTTCAATATATTTGTACACTCGAGTGAGTGAGTCTCAAATAGCTTAGGTTGATGTTATGTAACCTTAAGTTGGGTAAGAGTTAACCTATATCTGCTAGGGTCAGCAACTCTGCCCATACTAAGTCACCGATTCAGGAGTTAAATTGTTTCAAATTTTTTTAAAATAATTTTATTTATAATAAAAAGTTAAAAAGATTAAATAGGTAAGGCTAAATTTAAAAATTAAGTCAAAGCTTTGATGTGATGTTATGTTGGTTAACTGTTAAATAAATAAATGTAAAACATGATGACTCTGAAAAAGAGACATATAGTCTAATACAAGAAATTAAATTATTAAAACTTAAAATTTAAATTTTTTTTATTGCTTTTATTTTAATTATGGTTCAGGCTGTGATGCCACCACTTCAAAATTTCCAACAAAAAAGGATTATAACCCTCGTTGTTTCTAAATTCAATATTATGATTTAAAAGTCGCATGTCAAATTTTTAGATTACAGACTGGCACCAGTCTACCCGCATGATTGAAACCAATAAATGTTTGTGTGTTAAATTTGTTGTGTCCGAGAAATACTTTAATTAGATATTAGGGTCTTAAGCTGAGTTTTAATGAAAAAAAAACGATAATTTTCTTTTTATTTTTTGTATTTAAAATTATTAATTAAAGATAAGGCCGGATCTTGGGCAAGTTAAAATTTTTTATCAATTTTCTTATTCTCGATTTTAATAATCGTTTTAAAAGCTGCGTTAAAGGTAATTTTGCTCCAAATAATAGTTGTTGCACTTGAAACAAAGTTTGCTGCATCAAATAACAAAGCCTGCAAAATCTCTGCAAATACGTAAAAGCTTACACATCATTTTAAGTATTATTTTTAGTGAAATGCGCAATTTATTTGCAGAATTTTTTTTCATCTAGTCATGTTTAATTGTTGTTCATGTCTATTCCTAATCTTAACTATTAATTGATGGCGAAAATTTTCTGAAGAGTTAAGTTCTTTTGCTTTTTTTCTTATTTTTTAGGTATAAAATCCTTATAAAAGCTGTGCAAAGGTCGATTTTGATCTAAACAAAAGTTGTTGAAATAAAGTTTGCTGCATCAAATAACAAAGTCTGCAAAATCTCTGCAAATTAATTGCGCATTTTGAAAGCAATAATTTTAATGATGTGCAATCTTTATTGAATTTGCACAGATTTTGCAGACTTTGCTTTGATGCAGCAAACTTTGTTTCAAGTAAATCAACTTTTTTTTTGATCAAAATCACCCTTTGCACAGCTTTTATAACTGTTAAAAATTACGAATAAGAAAATTAGTAAAAAATTTTAACATGCCCGATCTCGTTGTGATATTACAAATGATAAAGGTAACAATAAAAAGTAACTTCACCATAAATTATATAAAAGAAAATAATAATGAAAAACAAAAAGGAAAAAAAACGCTAAGTCTGGTTCTAAACTAAAAAAAAAACTAACAAAAAACAACATTTTTTCAACTGACTAAACTGACTCAATAAACTTGACTTGTTACATTTGCATTTCAGTCAGTAAAAATAAGAGAACTAATAAAATTGATAGTAGCCCAATGGGTAATTGAAAAAAATGTTTTTTAATGTTTCGGTGATTATGGCGTTTAAGACAAGTTGTAGAAAAAGATTTAGAATATTTATAGCACAACACTTTTTAGTATATTTTCTGTTGTCATTTAGACTATGTGTTGTAAGTTTATGTCAATCATCGTCCATAAAAAGTGATGAATCATGTTTTGTTTTAGAATGATCTTTCTAAAATATCCCAATGGACGAACGACTGTTTAATCAAGCTAGATGACAAAAAATTTAAAGTAATGCACTGTAGAGTGAATTACCCATACTTCAATTATACAATTAATAAACAACTCAGAAAGTTCATTTTGCTCAATCCCCAGACGTCATGATTTTGCAATGTTAAGACAACTAGAAAAGATTTGTGAGCGAAGCTATAATTTTTGCAGCAACAGAGTGGTCAACGCCTGGAAACGACTTGATAAGAATATTGTTAACTCAAAAACATTTAGCGTTTTTAAAAACAAAATTGGCAAGATTGGTTTTATCAAGCTATTATAATGAGGTTAAACAGTCGTTTCATGTGCTCAGCGCATCATAACTTTATTATTTATATTAAATTGAATTTTTAGACTTACTGTTCCCAATCAATACGAAGAAGAAAGAGGAAATTTTTTTCTTGGAATTATTGTACTATAAAAATTAATTGCTAAAAAACTCTACCTATATTATTAACTAAAGTATAAAATAAGCATTCGCTTGTAAACTCAAAAACATTTAAATATTCTCACTTGGGACGACAAGTCACATCACTTTTGGTTCTCATGTATTTTGTCAATATTATTTTAAAAAAGATGGTAATGGGGTAAAAATATTTGTGGTGGAATTTTAAATGTTCAAAAAATTGTGGCTAAGAAAATCATCTTGTCGAAGGTAAAATAAAAATTGAATTGAGGCGTTCCTCACAGACCGTAAACAAAGAGTTGTAATCGATGGTTCTGCTTCTGACTTGAGAGACGTTCTCAGTGTCGTTGCCCAATGTAGTGTTCTAGGCCCTCTTTTATTTATCATCCCTCGGTATCTCAGTCTGAACAGTCTCAGTGTGAACTCTTTGCAGATGATAGCAAACTAATGAATGTAATACGAAACTCAAGGGACCGTGTAGAAATTCAAACTAATACAAACCGTATCCTAAATTGGACAATCGATTGGAAAATGGGACTAAAATTAAGCAAATGTAAAGTGATGCATATTGAAAATCAAAAAATCCATCAAGATCACCTTTACTCGTTTGAAATTAACGATTAAAGCTATATTCTTGAAAATTCAAAATGTGACGAGATTTAGGAATCTTATAACAGTATATCTTAAAATGGGACAAGCAAGTAGATAATGTTATTTTAAAAGCTAACGGTATTTTGAGTAAGTTGAAAACCATAGTTAAACTCAAAACATGCTCTCACTACAGTTCGAAACAATTATGAGACATCTAGGCCAACATAGGTTTGACAATCCACCTAATCAAGGACGCAGGACACTAGCGTATACATAATTCTTAAACGAGAAGATTAATTTTAACCTTATCAAACATATTTTGTAACTAGAACTTCTTTAATTTTATTCTCAATTTATCTATATTTTTTTGTTCTCAAATCAATTGTGCTTTTTTTAAGTGTTAATCTGATTTTATCAAACAGTGTTTTATACAAATTTTTACTTTTTTTATACAGCGCTACCTCTTTACATTTATTTATTTATTTATTTAATTAGAATTAACCTCCAATTTGGAGAAGTAAAATACAAAGTAAAGTTAAAGTAAAGTTTATAAAACTGATGTTTGACGACCAGGAGCTGGGGTATGCTGTGTTCTGCTCATAACACTGAGGATAATTTGGGAACTCGAATTGAATTTTTTTGACACGACTTGGATTTGAACCTTCGACCTTCTGCACGGACGTCCACGACGGCACCAACTGAGCTATCCTGTCTTTACAGTAGAGCTGAGCAAGTGGTCGGATAGTTGAAAGACTAAAATAAATAAATAAATAAAATAAAATTTAGATAATTTTAACAATGGCAAAACAAATATTTTTTAACTCATTGTCATCTGCCATAGCCTAGTACGTTAGTACTAAACTCCGCGGGATAAAATTCGTAGCAGATTAATTATAATAATAATATCACAATTGGAGGGAAAGCATTTTTGCGTATAAAAACCATAGATATTCTAATGAGTTGTTTTCCAATCGATTGTCAACCGAAGATCTCAAGTTGTTTTTTCTTTGGTTATAGGTAAAAAGAGAAACGAACAAAGACTTGGATATATCGAAGCAAGAGAGGAAATTAATTTCAAAGAATATTGTTAAAAAATTTTCACGTAAATCACTAAAGTTTTGAATTTCATGAACCTTAAAACGATTATTTATTGAACAACAAAGACTTGTTAAACATTTCGATACTTAATACATGGTAGTAATGACATCAACTCTCAATCAATCTCGACATTTTATGACTCATAAAAAAATGAGAAAGTAAATCTTAATAAAATGAACTTGAAAACATTATTTTTTAAAAATTATTTGTCATTTACTTTAAAACAAGATTTTTTATAAGAAATTTAAAAATACCAAACTTTAATAATCCCAAAAAAGACATTTAAGACATTTATTATAAAAGAAATGTTGATTTTGTGTTTGTAACATTTCAACAAAAAAAAATGAAACTGTCATTTTTAGCTTTACTCATATTTTTTGAACTAAGTCAAGCTGAGACTTATTCTAACAAAGTGGTTCTAAAAGGACCTGATTTGTATACTCTTTCATGGAATTTCAATGATACTGATATTGAATTTGAGACACGTGTTAGAACAAATGGATGGGCTTCGTTTGGGCTAAGTCCAACTGGCGGTATGGACAACTCTGATGTTGTTGTCTCTTGGATCGACACAGAAACAGGCTCTCATCATTTCAGTGATAGACATATTCGAGGCACAAGTGTTCTTGTCGATGATACACAAAATTGGTTTCCGATTTCAGTTACTTCAAAAGACGGTTACTTGATTTCAAAATTTACAAGAAAAATTAAAATATGTGACAAGACAAGTGAGGACATGGACGTTCCTCCTGGAACACCGTTTGTAATTTTTGCATTTGGTGAAAATTTTTCTAACGATGATATAAGTTATCATGGGACATCAAGAGGAACTCAAGCTGTTCCTTTGATTAGTTCAATAAATTCGCCAATTGATATCAAAATGGATGAAGTTGAGACTGTTGATTTTAGAGTAAACGTAAGTCTAGACACTCAAAGTACACGATTTTCGGGTATTTGATACCTTTATTTAAGTATACATTTGAAAGTAGTAAAGAAACTGAGTATCATTGTAAATATTTCAAGATTCCAAATGATTGGACTAGAGAAAAAAGGCATTTAATAAGGGTAGGTCAACATAAATATCGCTAAGTTGAATTTTAGATAATTATTGTGTCTAGTATGAAACATTGTTTGCTGAAGGAAATGAAGAAAATTTACATCATTGGACTGTTAGTGAATGCACTCAAGATTTTGAGGACATTGCTCTTAAAAAAAACCCAAGTCTTAAAGAAGGAAATTGTTTTTCACCGGAATGGATGGAGGCATCTAAATATTGTGGAAAAATAACTCTTGTCTGGGCCGTTGGTGGAGGAATTGTAAAAAAAAATTTATTTTTAATTTTAAGATTTTGTGTACTTTTTTTAAGATCCAAGACTTTCCTAATGATTTGGCTTATCCAATCGGCGGAGGCGAAAAAACAGGAAAATATTTTATTTTCAATATTCATTACGATAATCCGAGATTTAAAGACAAAGTTAGAGATAACACTGGCCTAAGATATTATGTAACTAAAAATTATCGAAAAACAGAATTTGGTATTTTGACAATTGGTACTAGTGACACTTTTAAAGGTATTACAATCCCACCTAAAACAGAACGTTTCAAACTAGACTACATGTGTACTCCAACATGTTTAGATGTAAAATTTAATTTTAAAAAATTCGTTTTGATTTAGCAACAATTTTTTTTTTCATTAGAAAATGTTCGATAAAGAACCAGAAGTTAAAGTGTTTAGCACGATGCCTCATACTCATTTATACGGTAAAGAAATATATGCAACAGTTGTAAGAGATGGCAAAGAAGTCGATTATCTAGTTAACAATAAGTATTACGATTTCAATTATCAATATTATAATTTTTTGAGCAAACCAGTCGTCTTAAAAAAAGTAAAGATTCAAAATTTTTTGAATATTTTGTAATTTTTATTTACCAAAGGGAGATGAAATAAGAACAACGTGTATTTACAACACTAAAAATAAGAAAGAGTTTACATATGTAAGTCATCTTTTATATTGCATATTTTTTATTGTATATTTTTTTTGTTTAAAGGGTGGTGTATCAACCAACGATGAAATGGTTAATTCTCAATCTAGAGTTTTCAAATTAAACAATTTTCTAATTGTCTTTTTTCTTTTGGTTCAAGTGCTTTGCTTTTTTGTGGTATTACCCACGCTCGGATTTGGTTTTGTGTGCTGAAGACATACACTCAGATAAATGGATTGAATTTTTAAATGGACTTAAAAAGTAAGAAAAATTTGTCAATTTGATTTGAGCTCTCTCTTTTTTTTGTAGATCCGGAGAAGTTGAGGCTAACATTAATCTAAACATAACAGATTTTTATAACTATTCAGAAAAAACATTGAATTTGAAAACAAAATATCCATCAAAACAATTGGTTAAAAAGTTTGAAGAGTTTTATGAATTTACTGAACGAAGTCAAGCATGTCTTTCAGACCAAGTTTGTTTTTTTTTAGTTTCAATCAAATATTTACGAAACAGTTAATATTTGATTTTATGTTAGATAACATTTTCAGAGAATAAACCAAAGAAAATAATTCCAATCAAAGAAGATGAATGTGTTCCAAGCTAAAAAAATTCTTAATCAGAGATTAAGATTTTATTAATTTTTATATTTAACAATAAAATATTTCAAAACAACGGGTTTCAAAGATTGAGAGAGAATCAGACAGAAAAAGACTTGTCAACAAGATTCAACACTAAAAAAATATATTGAAAATTTCCATCTTTAACTTTATTGTGCTCTTTTAATGGTAACTTGTAAAATATTCATTTGTGATTTTATTTCCGAAAATAAAAAAAGAACACATTTATTATGAACTAAAAAGACCCATCGGAGGAACCAGCTCAATCTTCAACAGTCGAAATGACGTTAATTTCCGTTAATTTTCAAATATGATCGACGTCTTTCACCGAAAACTTAGGCATTTTATTATTGATCAAGAATTTTTCGATGATGTTGAAGACGATATGGCAATTTTTTTTTCATTCAAGCTTTTTTTTGAAAAATTGCGCAGTTAATTCTGAAATTTAACATTAAAAAATATTGCAAAAAATTTAAAATACGCAAATCAGGGGGTATCAGTAAGAAAAATTTTCAACACAAGGTCCATTTAAAAAAAAAACAAGGTTATACCCCCCTCCCCATGTAAGAAAATTACATAGGAGCCGAAATTTTGGACCCCCCCCCCTCCTTCAGAGCTATTTTCAACAAAATGTAAAAATTTTAACAGTTTTTGTGACAGATAACATAATTCTTTTGTTTACTAAGATTTAAAAGTTGAATTGCCGCTTCGTTAAAATAAATATGGGATTAAACAATCGCTTTTATTTTTTTTCAAAAAAAAAATTTCTCATGAGGTCTTGAGGGGTATGTCTATAAAACTTGATTTCAATTTTTTTCTCGTCTTGGGATTATCCAACTTAAGTGAAAAACATTTAATTGTTAGTTAAGCGTTTAAATACTAAAAACAAGCGTAACTATAACTGCAAAAAGTAATTCTTTATTTTGAAGAGAAAGAAAGGGCAAAAAAATGCGACGACGACTTTATCGTGGCTCTTTGAAATGAATTAGAGGTACACCGTGATAAACTTGAACGATCCGGGATAAATTTTTTATATTATTCTCATTCACACTTTTAGTAAGGTTCAGTGCAGTGAAAAGTGCACCAAAAATCAACATTTTTTTTTTCGTCGCATTCTTATAGATTTTGATGCGAGCTTTCCGAATCTGCTAGAATTATGATTCTAGCATCTTTCGTTCGGAAGTTATCGGCGTTTTACCGATTTTTGCAGAAAACCTAATTCATTTGGCAACTTAAAAAATTGATTTTTTGCCCCAATTTTTTTGTGCTAGGCTTATTCTACTCATAAAATGCTACAAAACCAGGGGTCGCTATCGACCATATAGTTCTCATTTTTTTAGAACAAAAGTAAAATCTACTTTTTTTCGCATGCCTAACTTTAACCGTTTATAACTCGGAAACAAAGTTCAAAAGATGCAACGAAAATATGCTTAGGTTGTAGGAAATTTCGTGAGCTACAAAACCACGGCTTGTCACAGTGTCAATTTTTCAAAATTGCCTAATGAATTAGGTTTTCGGCAAAAATCGATAAAACGCCGATAACTTCCGAACAGAAGATGCTAGAATCATAATTCTAGCAGATTCGGAAAGCTCGCATCAAAATCTATAAGAATGCGACGAAAAAGAAAATGTTGATTTTTGGTGCACTTTTCACTGCACTGAACCTTAAGTGCATTAGTAAATTGAGTAAAACGATTTTTATCACAAATATGAAAGTACTTAAAAAAGTGTACTAACTAAAGTCTGAGTTTAATTTAAAGCCTCTATCATAAATAAATTTTATAGATGGATTAATTATTCGAATGCGTAAAAAGCTTTTTAAGTAAATTGAATAATACTATTAAGGTTCCTTAAAAAAACGTTTAGTCGTGTCAAATTAGAAAAATAACTTTTTTAAAATGTTATTTAATTTACTTCCCTTTTTTTTTTAGCTTTTTTAAATAAGAAAAAACTATAGATTTCAAAAGAATTTATTTCGAAAAAATGTTTTTTTTTATCCATTTTACTTTGTTCGTGATTTTATCTGTAATGAAACATTCGATTGGTCAAGATTATGATTTAGACATTAAGATCATACCGGAAGACTGTAAAGCATTCTTACAATCGGTAGAGTGCACAAAATATGACAAATCGTTTCATAAAATTCCTAATATGAGCCTAATTGGAGATTATTTTTTCTCAATTACGATAATTCGTAAAAATCTAACAAAATTAGATGGACACTCCCCCTTTTCCAATTTAAAAATTGTCAAATTGGAATTAATGTCAAATGAAATTGAATACATCTCTGAAAACTATTTTCAAAACATCCAAGATCTTGTCAGACTAAACCTTCAATATAACAAAATAAAATCATTCGATACTTTAATAAACAGTCTATCATCTTCCGGAATGGCTTTAACTTCATTGATTTTGTCGCATAATATGATCGAAAGTATTAATACGACCATACCTGATTCCTTTCCCAAACTATTCGAAATAAAATTGGACCATAATCGAATATCATTTATAATTGAAAATTGTTTTTTAAGTCTAAAATCGATAGAAATAATTGACCTTTCATTCAATTTGATTAATTCGGTAACATCAATATTTTCGAATTTAACAACACTTGAAAAATTATATCTAAACGGTAATCGAATCAAAAAATTACTAGGGTTTGAGAATTTGATTAATATTGTAGACTTGAGTCTAAAAAACAACAAAATCGAATTTATTAATTTTGAAACTTTTAAATCAATGCCTAAACTAAATACACTCGATTTATCTTATAACAATTTAAACGAGGTTTATTTAAACTTTAGCACTTTAAAGTTAAAAACTTTAAATTTAAATGGAAATAAATTAATTTTTTCTAAAACAAATTTAGAATCTATTGGAAATTATCATGTTGGGTCAAATATGTTATCGAGTATAACGAAACAAAGTTTTAAGAGTCTTAACAAAATTTACAGACTTGAATTAACTCGTAACAAAATATGCTACATCGAAAAAGGGTCTTTTGATAATTTTAAAACAATCAATACATTGGACTTGTCTTTTAATTTAATTGAAAATTTGTCATCACAAAGTTTTGTAAACTTAACAGAATTAAAAAGTTTAGACTTGAGGTTTAATTTAATAAAATATTTAGATGAAAATGTTTTTGTCAATTTAAAAAGTCTTGAGGATCTAAATTTATCGTTTAACAGACTTTGTAACATTTCTGTCAAATTTTTATCAAGCATTTACTCGAATTACAAAATTAAAATTAATTTTGATTATAACCAGTTTGATTTGATTTCAAATAGAACAATTTTGGGTCTCACTACGAATGGATATAGTTCGATTTCAATTGATTTTAATCCGATTGTCAAGATTCAAGAGTACTCGTTCAAAAACATATCTGATCTAAACGAGTTGTCTATTAAAAAAACTCGTTTGGAATCAATCGAAAAAAACGCGTTCAATGGACTTTTTAGGTTGGAAAAGTTGTCTTTAAATGACAATCTGATTAAAAGATTAGTAAACAACACTTTTCTTGGTTTAGAAAAGTTAAAAGAATTGTTTTTAAAGAATAACTCGATAGAGCACATTGAATCAAACACATTTAATGGTCTTTCAAATTTGAATGACCTTTTTCTTACGAATAATTTGTTGAAATTCATCGATAAAAGTGTTTTAAAAAACTTTAAAAAATTAGAAACTTTAATTTTATCAAACAACAAACTCAATCGATTGATTAGTAATTCATTTAGAAATTTATCGAAGCTTACAACACTTCATCTCGATTCGAATCAAATTTCAAGAATAGAAGTTGACGCTTTTAAAGGCTTAGAATCATTAACAACGTTAGACCTAACTTCAAATAAATTGGAAATTATTAAAGATTATTATTTTAAAAATTTGAAAAATCTTGATTCTATTAGTCTTGGTTTTAATCGAATTTTATCGATTGATAAAAATACATTTCGATATGACTTTGAAAGTCTTTATGAAATTATGTTAAACAATAATTATTTAACAGTATTTGAATTTTATTTGCCAATGAGTTTAAAAATTCTTAACTTAAAAGCTAACCAAATTGAATCGGTCGAATTATTAAATGAAAACTATTTGACTCAATTAACATTATCCCATAATAGAATAAAAATAATAAGCGATTACAATCGGTTCGAATATTGCAATAGTCTAATCGAGCTAAATTTAGAGAATAATCTAATCGAAGATATTCCTAATAATTTAAATTTTTATCCAACTCGACTTAATTTACGGTCAAATAAACTTAAATCGCTGGCCAACTTGTCCCAGTTCAATTCGTTAGATTTACTTGATCTATCAAATAATCTTATTGATACAATAAAAATTGATGATTTCACTGAATTTTTATTTCTAGGAGATCTTTCTCTTGCGGATAACAAGCTTATAAACGTAGACTATAAATCATTAAAAGACGTTGTTTTTACTAAATTAGATTTACGAAATACAAGTATTAATGAGTGTTTGCCTATTTCTGGTTCATCTGGTTCTACCCAACTTGACTTCAGTCAAAATAGTCTGGATTATCTTGATCTAAATATGTTCCAAGACATATTCCAACTTAATCTCTCGAATTCAGTCATCATTAAAGTCGATTCAAATTTTGATAGCTTTACAGAAATTGATACAATCGATTTAAGTAGTTTAAAACTAGATAAAACAATGCTTGGTAACCTTTTAAAGCATGTGTTTGATTCAAATAGCCTAACTACAGCTTATTATAAAAATTTGAATATTACTTCATTTGATTTTATGATCGAAAATGGACTTGTTATAGAAAACGAACTAACGATTTTAGATTTGAGTTATAATCGTTTGAATAAACTCGAAATCTCTTACTCTGATTATTTTAAAGGTCTTGTTTTATTCGATTTAAGTCACAATCAAATCGAATCAGTTGATAATATATTTTTTGAAAAATTCAAAAATTTAAAAATTTTAAATTTAGAGTTTAATTGTTTAAAATTTTTGAGTATTTCACTAATTAATGCGATTGCATATGAGATATTGTTAAATAATAATTTAATTTTAAACTTTGATGCTCTTGAAATTGATTTAGAAAATTTGGAAGTCATTGACTTGTCTCATAACAATTTAAGCGATATTAATTTAAGAGTTCTATACGCCAAAACGACACCTTTAATTGAAATTTTAAAATTAAATTCAAATAATTTGAGGTTTATCAATAACGATCATTTTTCGAATATGTTAACTCTAAAAACACTTATTTTAGATTCAAATAAAATTGAGTTTGTCGAAAAAAATTCATTTTCAAAACTAATATCACTTATTTTTTTAGATCTATCGAACAATAATATTCGATTTATTGACAACAATTTATTCGATTTTTATACTAAATTGGAAAATTTAAATCTAAGCAATAACTACAATTTAACATTACAGGATTATTCGTTAAAAAAATTAACAAGTTTGAAACAACTTGATTTAAGTAATACACGGATAGGTGAAATCAATGAACACTTAATGTCTGATTTAAACGCTTTAACTGATCTTTATTTGAATACAACATGGGATTTAAGTTTTAAAAAAGAATGCTTTACTGGTCTTAAATCGATAGAAAACATTTATTTACCGAATAATATATTAAGTAATATGAGTGTTTGTAATAATGTGATTAGTTCATTGAATTTAACTGTTAAGCGTGAATTTATTTATTTTAAATTTTATTCTTCAATTAATATTTTTTACCAAGAAAGTTCTTTGAATTGCAAGACAATTCTTTATTTTATTAAACATAATTTACATTTAAATTTAAAAACGGATGAGCAATCGAATTCATTTTTTGATAAATGTTCTAAAGTAGATTTAAATTAGCTTTATTTGAGAGTCAATTATTGCTTCTTTTTTTTTTTTGATTTATCGAATAAAAAATATCCTTTTCTCTATAAAGCTTTCCCAATTCCTAACCCTAATCCCCAAAGGCGAACTACCGTGGACCGCCGTACATGAAAATTTCGGATGAGGCGTCGCCTTTTTTTTTAAATTCAATAATAATTTTAAACAAAAAAGTCCATTGTTCTTTTTTTTTCTTGTTTTCTTCATAATGAGAAAATTTTAATCGCTCAATCGTCAAATGATAAACCGCCTCAACTAGTTAAAAACATACTTCCCGTTGTTAACAATCCTTCTTCGTCAATATCATCCTCCATAGTCATTTCAAAAGATTTGACTATTGGTGTCCTATCCCCCCTACACTGGGTCTAGGGGGTATCTCGCCGTATATCCCGTTGAGTTCAGGCTCCGCTACTGACTCAAACAAAGTGGTTCTAAAAGGACCTGATATGTATACTCTTTCATGGAATTTCAATGATACTGATATTGAATTTGAGACACGTGTTAAAACAAACGGATGGGCTTCGTTTGGGCTAAGTCCAACTGGAGGTATGGACAACTCTGATGTTGTTGTCTCTTGTATCGACGCAGATACAGGCTCTCATCATTTCAGTGATAGACATATTCAAGGCACAAGTGTTCTTGTCGATAATACACAAAATTGGTTTCCAATTTCAGTTACTTCAAAAGACGGTTACTTGATTTCAAAATTTACAAGAAAAATTAAAATATGTGACAAGACTACTGAGGATATGGACGTTCCTCCTGGAACACCGTTTGTAATTTTTGCATTTGGTGAAAATTTTTCTAACGATGATATAAGTTATCATGGGACATCAAGAGGAACTCAAGCTGTTCCTTTGATAAGTTCAATAAATTCGCCAATTGATATCAAAATGGATGAATGGTGGTATAGACAACTCTGATATTGTTGTCTCTTGGAGCTTAGTCTGGGGTGTAGGTCATGTGATTTGAATTGAGAAAGTTCTTGACGTCTTCATGAGCATGAGGCCGAGCATTTTCATTCAAAATTTTCATATTTTCTGTACCGAATGTTGTTCTTGGCAATCTGATGGCTCCAAAAAATTGACAATTTTCACCCGTGGCTCTCAAAAAAGTTAAAACTTTTGCGAAAAATCTCGACCCTATTTTTCATTGATTTTCATTCAGTTAATGGTAGGTTCGAGTCATACTACTTTTTTCACGAATACTTTTTTCACTGAGTGAAAAAAGTATTCTTTTTAACTTTCAATTAAAAGTTAATATTTTTCACAAATTTCAATTTTTTTCAAATTAAGTTTTATTAAACAGAAAGGGTTGATCTTTAGTCTTGATATTAAGTAAAGTCATCAAAATAAATAAAAAAATATCGATTATATCTCTTCTTCATCTGAACTATCGATTCTATATCTTTTTACTAAAACATAACTTATAAGTTCACTATCTTTACCAACGTCTAATTTTTTTCTTGGATGAACTGGTTTACCTTCTAATGCCTGTCTATATTTTACGAACAAACTGCTTTCTTGGATCTAGTTAGGATCTAGCTACTTTTTTGGATCTAGTTAAAAGAGCCTTTGAAGTAGTTATCGGAAAAACATTGCAAAAATTCTTCCATCTTTTTATTCTTTTTTGCTTCTGGGAAAATTGGCTGAGACTGCAAAATCAATCAAAATTGATCACAAATACTGCTAACCGGAACAACCGACAAAAAAAAAGATGTCTAAACCATTTATTGACTTATGGTCACTTTTAAAGTCTTTAAATTTATTTTTGTACTTTAGGTGTTACGGTAGGTTCAACGCAAAGAGAATTTACGTGAGACATGAGCGGAAGACCGCTGAACATAGATTCTTACGTGATCCTTATCCATTTTTCAAATTTTGAAAAAACGAAAGTAATATAAAATATATTCAAGTAAAACAATATTCTATAATCATCTCATTTGTTCAAGCTCATGAATCAAGTTAATATCTTTGTTTTAAGACACCAAAAGGAAAGTCAAGTATAGGGTTAACAAAAAATCCTAAACAACAAGGATTAAATTGTATACAACAAAAGAAAAGCTCAAATTAAAAAAAAAAGTCGTATTTAATTTAATTTTAGTGAATAAATCTTTTTGATTTTTTGTAAGTTTTCAAAAAATTATTATAAAAGATAAAAGTTGACCTATTGAAAATAAATTAACTAATATCCCAAACTAGGCTTCTCAACAACAACAACAACCAACCAACAACTCAAAACAATAACAACAACACAACGGACCTTAACCATTCATCACTTGAGTTTTTTTTTTTCTTTTTTAGTTAATTGAAATTTAGTCTTAGAAAACTTATGGTTTCGTTTAATTCATAAAAAACACCGTTAACCCCTTTTTTTTTTGAAAAAGTACTTAAAAATTTCAAAATAAATATTTAAAATCTTTCAAAACAAAAATTTTCAATTGCTCTAATTTTTGTTTTTTTTCTATAGTCCGAGTTTATATTTTTTTTTAAATTGTTTTTTTTTATCTCTCTTTTTTAGTTAACATTGTATAACCATGTCTATAATGTTACTAAGTCTTAATTCAAACAAATAAACTCAATGATTTTTTTTTGATTGAATAAATAAAGTTTATAAAAACCTTCTTTTTTATGTTTTGTTTCGTTAAGAGTTACATAAAAATGTAAGAGTGAAATATTTTTTTCTTGTAGGTTAATTGAAGCGGTCGATTTTATTGAAATTTGTAATTAAAGTTTACGAGTACAATTTTTGAGTGATAAAAAAATCAGGTTGAAAATTTTATCAACAGAGCAAGAGGTTAAAAGATTTTTTTTTTTTGATTAAATTTCATTTTTCTCGTTTTTAATCAAAAATTTACAAATTTATGAGAGTAAAAAAACACTCGTCAAATGTTAAATCATTTTGCAGAGAATTTGCACACTTTTAGAAGACATTGGATAGTCGAATTTGAAGTTAATTTTTTGTGTATCTCATCATATTGGCCAATACGTAGTAGGAGTATAAGTGAGACTGCAGTATAGTAATCTATACTAACGCCTATCGGAATTTAGCTCTATAGGAGCTGTGGCAGTCTTTCTTCTCTTTCTT
Source organism: Brachionus rubens (assembly GCA_022207745.1). Lineage (NCBI taxonomy): Eukaryota > Metazoa > Rotifera > Eurotatoria > Ploima > Brachionidae > Brachionus > Brachionus rubens. The sequence goes on from JAJVHD010000005.1 coordinate 4,167,288, forward strand.
TGTCCCATACCAAACATTTCTATGTCAATTCCCGCTTTGAAACCATTGACAACACTCTGTGGCCACTCTGCGACCACTCTGTTCGTCAAGAAATTGTACCTGAATGAACTACGCTTGCTAATTTCTCTTGCTATTTTCATGTCATGTTTTCTTCTTAGGTTTAGCTTCAAACTTTTGGATGGGTTCAGTCCATTCATTAGGTTGATCTTCTCATGACCGTTGACTATTTTAAACAATTGGATAAATTATACGGACATACAAGCTCATTAAATCCAAATCGATAAGCCTTTCTTAATACGGTCTCTCTTTCAGATATTAGCTTTGTCGCTCTTCTTTGACGTATGGTCGTAGGGTCTATAGTTCGCTTTTCTCCATAGATAATGATCTAGTCAATTAATAACAAAATCTAGCCAAAAATTATTAATCTACGTCCCAAAGTTACTCGTTTTTTTTGGTCCTAACTCAAAGCTAAAATTGTCAAAATAGCTTAATTTTTCAAAACATTTAGACATGTGTTCAAGGATTTTCTTGCGAGCAAAATAAGAATTATGGACTTAGAGTGTATATCAATGATATCTCATTATTTTTTTTAGAACAAAATGGGGAAAAGTCAAGTTAAGAATAATGGAGTAAGAACAATTTTGCAGAAGCATTACAAAATTTATTCCATAGTTTCTGGGACGAAAACTCTGCATTTTCTCTGTAAATTACACGCCATTAAAAAGTATTATAATTGTTTGCAGAGTTTTTTGCAGAAGTTTAATTTAGGTTGAACAAATTTTGTTTCGATTAACACAACTTTTATTTTCATCATAAATGCTATGGAAGAAATTTTGTAATGCTTCTGCAAAATTGCTCTTGCTTCATTACTCTAAACTTCTATCGTACCCACTCGACCACAAACGAAATGAACAGGTACGTATATCCTCTTATGGCCTTTCGACTAATTTACTGACTCAAATATTCGGCAAGCTCAATTAATAAAATTTAAAGTTATTTGCAAAGTGTTTCCATTAAGAGGGTCGTATGAGCCGCTAATTTGCCAAACTGAAACTGACTTACTCCAGTCATTATAATTCAAACGGTGTTTATTTTGAATTTAAAACAAGACCGACCAAGAGACGGTAGACAGTGAAGTCTCAATTTATTTACTCTTCAAGATTAATCAAGTTAAAATATTTCTATATGAAAAAAATATTCGGAAATTAAATGTTTACTCAACCTGTAAAGACAAAAAATTCCACACAATCGTCCATTAATTAGTATCGATTAAAAATCAATAACAATGGATAAAATGTATTATCGAAAAAAATAAAATAAAATTTTCTCTTTGTACATACAAACTTACAATTTTTTTTTTCAATTATAGTTAGCAACGGATTAAATGGAGGCTTATATTTAATCCTTTTTTTTTTTTGAAGATTAAATTTTGTTGTTGTTGTAATTTTTGGTTAATTAATCAAATATTTAAGCTCATATCATTTTTGTTCGTGTGTTTGTGTGAGTGTATGTGCGTCGATCAAAACTGAATATGCAAACGTCTACATTAAGTAATTTAGCAAGCGAAGGAGAACGTCTATGTAAACTAGGCGATTGTTTAAACGGCATTAACTATTTTAACGAAGCTCTCAAACTTATAAACGATTCACAAAATATAGACGATTTAAAAACCTTAACTATATTAAGCGTTATTTACAATCAATTAGGAAATGCTTATTTCTATTTACAAGACTATCAAAAAGCTTTGGAGTTTCACAAACTCGACTATGATATATCACAACGTTTAAACGACGATTCGGGAAAGGCTAAAGCTTGTGGTAACATTGGAAATACATTACAACTATTAGGAGACTACGACGAAGCAATTTTGTATTCGATTAAAAATTTAGAAATTTCAGTCCAGTATAACGATATTACAGGAGAAGCTAGAGCATTGTATAACCTCGGGAATATTTATCAATCGAAAGGTAAACATATGGGTCGTATTGCGTATCAATCCGAAGAACCGGGACGAGACTTTCCCGAAGAGATTAAACAAGTTTTAGAAAAAGCGATTCATTATTACAAAAAAACACTCGAATTGGTAAAAACAAAGAACGATCGTTCAGCAGAGGGTCGGACTTATGGTAACTTGGGGAATACTTATTACCTACTTGGTGAGTTTGATATGGCAATTGAGTGTCATTTGGAAAGACTTAAAATAGCGAAAGAGTTCGGTGACAAGTCAGCTGAGAGACGAGCGTACTCGAATCTTGGCAATTGTCACATCTTCCTCGGTAAATACCAAGAATCAGCTGATTACTATCTCAAAGCAATGAATGTCGCAAGATTAATTGGAGACAAAGCAATCGAAGCACAGACTTATTTTAGTTTAGGAAACGTTTACTCGTTGATTCAAGATTACACTGTTGCAATTGATTTCCATATGAGACATTTACAAATCGCTTTGTTGTTAGAAGACCGTATTGGTGAGTCAAGAGCGTACTGGTCTTTAGGAAACGCATATGCAGCTCTAGGAGATATCGAAAACGCTATTATATACGCGACTAAACATTTAAATCTAGCAAGAAAGATTGGAGATACAACGTCTGAGTTAAACGCTAGAATGAATTTATACGATTTCCAAAGTTTACTATCTTGTAATTCAGCAATTAAAGATAACGAGTCACATCTGTTCAGTAAGACTTTTCGAGCACTTTAAAGTTAAAAACCAAAATTTTAATCTTTTTTTCATTTTTAGCTCCTATATCAAACATGTACAATAGAAACAATTTAGATAGAGTAAGTTTTACGATTTTTGATTACATCATGAGCTTAGAGCAAAATGTTTCTCACTTAAAATCAAATATTTACCCTAAGAGAGATCGTGAGAATTTCTGGATGAAAAAAGGTCAACGAAATTTGAGCTAAGATTGCGTCAATCACAAAGTCTTATTTCAAGTTAAATAAAATCAGGAAAATTAAACTCAGTTGATATAAATAGGGTTTCTAAAATAAAATTTTCTTCAAATGGATAATTATTTTAAGTTCAATCCAGAAATTGTAAGACTCTTTTTTATGATTTGCCCCACTCTATTTATTGTTTATATCGTGACTTAATTTAAAACCACCAAAGATGATATTTGACACGCTATTTTATTAATAAATTTTTTTTTTTAAGTTATCGACTATAATCAAAAAGTCAGGTTCAGTCGATTCAGTGTACCAGTCCCATCAGAATTTGTGTATACAAAAACCACCTAAAGCCCCCAAAGAAGATACTAAGCCATACAAACAACAATCAGATGAATCATTTTTTGAAATTTTATCAAAAGTACAATCGAATCGTCTTGATGATCAACGTTCATCAATAAGAATTAAGACTAAAACAAAACCAGATGAGATAAAAGAAAATTTGGATGATGATTTTTTTAATCTCGTCATGAAAAGTCAACGAAGTCGTCTTGAAGATCAGCGTTCAAGTATATCAGTGTCCATAAACGGAAATAAATTTGTAAAGACAAAAACAAACAATGATCGTTTAACAGTTCCACCGGACGATGAATTTTTTTCAATGTTACAAAAATTACAATCAAGACGTTTAGATGAACAACGATGTATTCCTAAATCAAATATAAATTCTTAATTTTTTTTTGTAAATTTTTGTTTTATTTAAAAAAAGGGTCATTTAATAAATTTTTTTTTACTGACACAAAGTTTATTTTTTAAAGCGAAAAAAAAAAAGAATTTTTATGGAAAATTATACACTTAGCCATTTTTTTAAAAAAAATTGTTAATAATAAAAAAAACAATCTTTTTGGTGCAACTTATTTCTTTTTCTTTTGAATATTTTTACTTATCCAATTGAGACCGTCTTTAACACCTTCGCCATTCAATGCCGAACAAGCTTGAATGTTCCATGATCGATCACGTATTGTGTGCAAATTTAAACCTTCAGCTATTTCACTAGCTCGTGCAGAGTTCATCAAGTCTTGTTTATTCGCGAATATTAAAACTGGTACACCCATTAATTTTTCTTCTGCTAACAATTCAGCCAATTCCTAACAAAAAAAACTTGAATTTTTTTTTTTTAATTTGCTTAAGTCTTACCTCGCCTGTTTCGTCGAAACGTTTTCTATCAGCCGAGTCGATAACATAAATTAAAACGTCTGTATTCTCAAAATAATTTCTCCAATAAGGTCGAATTTTTCGTTGACCACCAATATCCCATACATTCAATTTAAAACCTTCGGATTGTACACTTTTAATATTGAAACCTTGGGTCGGTGTTATATGAGACACATCTTCGGACGCGAGACTTTTTAATAATGTTGTTTTGCCAGCATTGTCGAGACCGAGAAGTAAAATTCGAAGTTCTTGTTCTGGATTTGAGCGTAATTTTTTTAACAAAGACAATAGACCCATTTTTTTTATTTGTTAGAGAAAAATTAATTTTGTGTCAAATCACGAAAATTTTATGAATTAAAATGAAAAATTTTTTTTTTATTAAATCGAGTTCCTCTCTAATATCTTTCGTGGTATTTTTTTTGAATATTTTTTTAAGATCATAATTTTTATTTTTGTTTCTATAGCGACGCGAAAAATAAACCAGTTTTTTAATTCATTGTTGGAGTCAATTTTTTTTGGCTTGTTTCAAAAAATCATAAATATTATGTAGCCACCTTTGTGTAATGGAGTAAAATTTGCTTGCTTCCACAATTCAGGCAATTCACCTATTAAAAATGACTTTTTATAAATAATTGAGTGGGGAAGAGCAAACGACTCGGCACAATTTTTGAGTACAAACCCTGTCAGGTCCATAATGTCTTGACCTCAAATTTTTTTAAGTATTATTAAGGCAACAAGTTTTTAATCTACATCCTGCTAAGAGATACTAAATGAGTCGATTTATCGTACGATAGTGAACCTCGACCCAGGTAATACTACTTTAAATATTTGAGTTGAACAATTGATAATATGCAAACATTATTTTGTTTTATCAATGATTAAATTATTTGCACCATAAATATCTTGTGATTGACTTGTAAAATTTAAAAATGAATTCTTACATTTTAGTGTTCGCTTCTTTGGCGTTTTTAAATTAAACTTAGTTTATTAGCAAGGTGTTCTTAAATTCATAAATTCATCGCCTTTGATTCTTAAATTGAAGTCCAATATTATCTACTTGACAAATAAACATACAAAGTATACGAAAACAACGTATGGTAAAAAAAAGCTCATTAAAAAAAGTATTTTAGACTCTCATTTTCATTTTAATCATTCAGAGGCCTTCTAAAATTCATGTATTGAACATTCTTAAACTGGTTCTTGAAATCTAGGGGAAGACGTTTCGCACTTGTGAACCCCAAACACAAGAGTTTAATGGCTTAAACTTTAACTTTTTAGAAAATTTCCAGTTTAAAAAGTCCAAATGAATGTTTGAAAGTGACTGAAATGATAAAAAGAAACGAAAAGAATTTTATTTATTTTTTTAAAATTATTAACAAAAAAAAAGGTTTTAAAAATTGTTTTTTTTTAAATGTTTCTTTCAATATTGAACAAAAAATAAAGATAAAAATTTTTGGACTATACAAAACAAATTAGGTGAAGGTTCCAGTCTTAAAGACAAATAGGTTTATACTAATAACTAAATAAACACGCTAAAACTAGCCACTTGTTCTTAATTTCGTATTAAGTGTATCATGTTGTGTTTTTTGTTACTTAATTTAAGAGAAAACGGTTTGATTTTTATTCGAACGTATGAGCTTTATTTGTTTTCAATTCGATTTTTAATATACGGTTATATAGGGTAGCAATACTTTGATTAAGATACAGAGATGTAATTGGTATTCGATATTTCTTGAAAACAAACTCGACAGGACCGCAAAAAAATTTACGATTCTCATTTAAATTGACTATTCGGTGTCTAACCATATTTGAACACAAAAAAAACTTGACCAGAAAGAAAATTAAGTAGCTTTTTCATTTTCGTAAAAACATTATCGAATAAAATGGGGCTTGTTTTTCGATCAAAACGTAATAACAAAGAAAAAAAGGACATTTGATCTTAAATCGATTTTAAAAAACGAAACCTTATTTAAAGCATAAAAATAAATTAAGAGAGCTAATGATTTTCAATTCAATAAATTTACTTGTATTCGATTGAGTCAATTACATTTTGTTTTTTATCGGTAAGCGTTTTTTTTAACTTAGTAAGTCTGATGCTTTTTTAGAAATTGGATAAAGATCAAAAAGAGTTCTTTAAAATGTTTTTATTTAAAAAAACAGCAAGAAAATTAACGAAGCAAATCTTTTGCTTTTTAAATTAGTTCGTCATAATTGAATTACGATCTTTCGGTTGACAAACATGGGCCATCTTAAAAATCGTGTCGTCAAAATAATTAAAAAAATAACTCAACTAATCGCTAAATAAATATACTTTATATCTGACTGATCCTTCTGATGGAATATCGAATAATCCATACTAAAAAATTGACTAATCACTGAAGACATTCTGATAATGGCACAAAATTAAAGTTTCTAAAATTTTTGACGAATAATTTTGAAAACTAATTAACTAATTTATCTTGTTCTATTTTTATCTTTTTTTATTTTTCTCTGAGAGCAAAGATTTTCAAAAGATAAAATAACATGAAATAAACTTAACAAAATTTCTTTTTTTCATCAATATTTTTAAATTTACTCAATTATTCGTGTATAATTAGACTTTTCTTAATGTTATGATTTAAGATCCAAAAAGTATTGACATTTTTCTATTAAAAGGTATCTTTTTTATTCATGTACCTTTATCATATTTTCGGCATTTTAAATTTTAAAAAAAGCACAAAAAAATACAAAAGAAAAAAAAACATGCCAAATAATCCATATTTTACATTATAATACGAATTATTTCATAGACAATTACAAATGATAATTTAAAAACAATAAACAAAGAATGTAGTTATTCGTGTAGTGAAGATGAAAGGACAAAATGTTGTAATGAAGATCTATGTAACGATGAAATTAAAACCACTACAAAAGAAGCCATAACAACTACAAGAAAATCGGATGATAGCTCATCAGTACCAATTAGAAAAATGTATCCTTATATTTTAGCTTTGATTTCTGTTTTTATTATATTAATTATTTTTTACAATTTACAAGTTTTAAACTTATAAAAAGAAATAATAAAAATATATATTTAAAGAAAAAATGAAAGAACAAATAAAAAACAAAATTGAAAAATTGTGGAAGGAGTTTACAAGTATAAGCAAATTGAACAACTGTGTTGCATTCCTACAAAACGAAACAAATTCAAGTCAAATCTATACACAACCAAAACTCTGCAACAGGATTAAGTTATTAGTACAAACATTCTTAGTAAATTTAAATAATGGGGCACACCAAATTCTTAATATAAAAGATACCATCCAAAGAAGTTGTAAAGACATACATAATCTAAACACCAAGACAACAAAAGACAACAAAAAAAAATTATTTAATACGTATATGATGGAGTGGGGCGATGATCAAAAAAATTCACAAAAAAAACACACAAGAAGACAATATCAAAAAAGAAAAAAGATTAAATCAAAAAAAACTATCACCAATTTCTTGACTAACCCAGACTCAAATTTTATGAAACCTATTTTTTCCAAGAACCTAGATTTAATGAGCCCTGTCAACGACCAAAATAAAAATAAAAAAAGTAAAATACCTATCAGAACTGAAACAACGCCGATTTCAGCGAAACATCTTAAAAAAACACTACAAGATAGACGAGACGAAATAATCGAAGAACTTAATATCAACCCAACAAACAACACAACTTCAAAAAGAATAATCAAAAAACCTAGGCAACCAAAGAAAACAACAAACAACAAAACTATGGAAGAAACCAAAATAGACTTAGATATACCGTTGGATAAAAATGAAGCCTCAATTATAATAGATGAAACTGACTCACCAAAGGGTCCTGAAAAAAATGACACTCCGAATGAAACCCCCAAGGATAAAACAAATCAACAAAGAACGAACATAGAGCAACTGAATAGAAAAATTATCGAACCGATTGTAATAAACCCAAAGCACTCAGTACTCATAACCGAAGCTGAGACAAAAAATGATATACTGACGGCAGATCTAATCAAGAACGAGCGTATCAAAAATAAGAAGTATGAAAGATATAGATATGAAACACTGGTTACAGGACCAAATATTAAGGACTATTCGACTGACATCTTTAGCAGACTAAATGAACTGAAACGAGCAACTGGTATAACGTCACCAAAACTAATCCAGCCTGGTCATGATGACAGAGCTAAGCAATGGTGGTTGCATATCATCGTGGACAAAAGAGAAGAATTCGACAAACTTATTGAAAATTGGCCCAGCGAAGCATTCGGTGGAAATACAAAATCAATCGAGGTACCACCAACCTTTCCAGTAATAATAGGCCAAATCGACAAAGAGTTAGACGTTGAGACAGATCAAGAATGTCTAGATTTCCTAAAAATGAACTACGGTATAGTTGACGTCGAGAGAATAACTGTTGAAATGGACAAGAGAACAAACAAGTTACGAGCGAATGTACGATCAATAACTGACTTTGTCAATGTCATACAAAAAGGTATTTACCTCCAACAAACATCAAAGAATCACCCAGTTCAAGCAAACATAATCTATTGTAAACCATGCATGAAATGTGGTAATCTTTCTCATAGAGAAAAAGAATGTAAACAAAAGAACGTCTGCTTGCGTTGTGGATCTACTGAGCATATTACGAACTCGTGTAAATCTGATCATCTTAAATGTGTGAATTGCAGTGGAAACCATCAATGCTTCAGTGAGTTATGTGATGTACTGGCTGATAAAACAATAAGCATGAACAAATATCTTGTGGAAATAATGATTGGAGAAGGCATTATCACAGACAAAAGAGCTATACTCAAAACACCCAAGCTCATCAGGGACACACCATCACCACCACAAACAATAGATGATAGAACCCTTGAGGATAAAATATTGGAGATAGTGTCTCGTGAAAATCGAGAAACCAAAAACGCATTAAAGAATCTTGAAGAAAGACTCGACAGAACCGAAAACGCGTACGCAAACCTCGACAAAATTGTTAAAGACCAAAATGAAAAACTCGAAAGAGTCCAGCTAGATTTATCAATGGTCAAGACCGATATCCAAAATGTTAAGACTGATGTCAAAAATATCGACTCAAACATTATCAGTCTTAAAACTGAAAATACAGCCAGTCATTCGATGACAAGGGACTCTATTAACACATTAATCAAACTGATGACAGCTGGACGGTCAATAGACAGTAATGGGAACATAAACCCATTATCATTTCCACAATAGCAACAAGAAGATAAATCCCACACAGTTCAAATGAGCGCCATCAAAATAGTAACACTAAATACTTGTGGGATCTCAAATAATAGCTCATACCTGAATATACTCCTATCTGAATTTGATATAACATTACTACAAGAGACTTGGGCTGAAAATATCAACTCTATCGACTCGTCAATTTATCTAACCGGATATAAAATCTATGCAAATAAAGCCAAACGACTCAATAGAAAAGGCCGACCATCGGGAGGTTTAGCCTTTATAGTCAAAGAAAATGTCAGAGTTAGAAGTTATAAATTTGTAAACGAAAGGATTGGGTACCTAAGACTACACGGTGTAACATTGATAAATGTATACCTCTCATATTATGATGGCAGAACAGAACAAAAACTTGAGTATGAATCGGACATTGCCCTCCTACAGCAGCTGATAGTATCTGAACGAAATGAGTGCCAAGAGATATTTATCGCCGGTGACTTCAATACTGACATTACTCGATTCAATAACAATTCGTTTTTACTAAGGTCATTCCTAAACAAGAACAACCTTGCGCTTCACGATATAATCTCTCCCCAGATACACGGATACACATATAAAAAAACGAGTACCATGGGATCGGTTTCCAGCTGGATCGATCACGTAGCAGGTTGTAGAAATAGTGAAACGATAAATAAAACGTCAATACTCAAGAGTGAAACCAACAAAAGTGATCATAATGCAATCCAATTCGTTATCAGTCAAAATAAACCCGAAGTATTTAAGAAAAAAAATGTGCAACCACCCTCTCGTATTCAAATAGATTGGTCAAACTTACAAGAAAGGGCTCGCTATCAAGAAAGAGTAAAGAAAGGGATAACAAAACTGGAGTCGAGATTATCCGATTTTGCCCTCGAAACAAACAGAGACGAATTGAAAACAAAGGCTACGTCCCTACTGAATGAAATCACGTCCCTACTTATAGATGCCACGAGAAAAACATCGAACGAAACACGTGCAATCTCGAAAAAAACAAATTTTCGCAAGAAAAAGTCGTGGTGGAACTCGATTATCCAAGACATTCACAACCAAATGGTTTTGAAATATATTGAGTATAAACAATCAAACTTCAGTCACAAGCTTTGTCTCGAATACAAAAGTCTTCATAAACAGTTTCGTTTACAAAAACGCTTAAACATACGATTAAAACGAGATGGGCAGCTCAGAAAACTAAACAAATTATTCAAATCCAACAAAAACGAATTCTGGAAGCAGGTTAATAGAATGCAAGGAAAAAAACCGTGTGTTGATGTAGAAATTGATAAACTGAGAAATGAGTTCGAACGCATCTTCACAGTACCTAACAATGTTGAAAATAGAAGATTGGATGATCTGGAATCAAAAATCGTTGAACTATTGAAGGCGAATGAGAACGTCACGTTTTCTTACAAAATAAAAAGCGAGAGTTTCTCTGAAATGGTCAATGACCTGCCCAACAACAAATCAACTGGTCTTTCTATGCTAAGCAATGAGATGTTGAAATATACAGGTAGTAGTTCAGTGATGGAGGCAATCAAAATCATTTTTGAAAAAATGATCAACCACAAGTTCATGCCGTACCTATTCAACCTTTCGATAATTAAGCCGCTAGTCAAATGCAAAAGCAAAGGAAGTAACGACCTAACAAACATTAGACCGATTGCCGTCTCCGAGACACTATCGAACCTATTCGAAAATGTTCTTTTGGAAATGCTAGAATCTGACTTTCCAGACAATCAAAAGCAATTCGGATTTAAGTCAAAATCGTCATGTGCCCATGCGATCTTCTGTCTAAAACAAATTATACGGGCAGCCAAAAAAGCAAAAAAAAGGTTATACGTTTGTGCAATTGATGCCTCGAAGGCATTCGATAAGGTTATCCGCTCCAAACTATGGCTGGAACTGGAAGCAAACAATATTAAGCACCATACGATTATTGCACTCATAAACTACTATGGTGACTCAAAAATGTTAGTATCAAATAATGGTGAATATTCGAGTATTTTCCAAACGCTGGTGGGTGTAAGACAAGGCGGAGTAGCGTCCCCAAAACTCTTCTCAATATACATGAATAAATTGATTGGAAATATAACAAATAGTCCAGAAGGAGTCAAACTAGGTAGATCAAAATATGATACACTATTTTACGCCGACGACATACTTATAATGAACGAGAGTAAAGTAGGGCTTCAAAATCAATTAAAGATTGTAGAAGAGTATGGTATCGAATTCGACATAAAGTATAACCCAAACAAAACTTTCGTAATGATATTCAATGAAGAAGTTAACAGGTGTCTGACGTCAAGAAAAAACGACATTTGGCAAGAGGATCTTGTGTTATGTGATACAGTTATTCAACAGGTCACAACGATGCGATATTTAGGGTTTGAACTCAGTTCAGACAACAAAGACGAACACCACTTACAAATACGTAAGCAAAAAGCCAACGCAGCACTTGCCAAACTCAATCTCTTAGAAATAAACACAGACCGTCTAAACCCACACATGAAAGGTCAATTATTTAAAGTTTTTATTAGGCCAGTACTATACTATGGATTAGAAAACGTCTTCGTCCAAAAAACGACCCTCAACCTAATTAAAAGAATCGATGGAAACCTACTAAAGCGAATCTTTGGTCTATCAACAAGATGTCACTATACAGACTTACAAATTGCCCTGGGAATTAAACCCGTCTCGGAAGTCATAAAAAAACTGAAGCTAGATTTCTACCTAAGATTGGTCGAAAATACGTACACAAAACACCTTTTAACAGAGACATCAGACGAATTAAGTCGCGATGACCTCTTGTCAGAAATAATAAATCATATCGATGAGATGGATGACCCAATTGTTGAATGTCAGACTACAACAACTGAAAAAATCAGAGCTATTAACTACGTCATGGACGTAAACTTTAAAATGAGGAAAATTGGAAACGAAAACGTTGACCAAATAAAAAATATTTTTGCAAACAAGAACAGATGCAACATGGCAAGTGAACTGTTCAATGTCTTAAAATTTTAAGAATCCAAATACCTCAAATACATGATGTCACAGTCGTATGGTAAATTATTGCATGGAAACTAAAGTACTTTTTTTTATTATTCTCTGAGTTTAACTGTGTGGTTTATTTATTTTTTTACTTTTTTTTTATTTTTTTTTCTACTGGACATTTAATTTTTTTATCTTTTAAAAAATGTTTTTGACAACTATCTCTTTTATTTTTTTTAAAAAAAAAAAAAAATAACAATTTGTTTGTAAATAATACGCTCTTTTTATGGGTGTATTAAATTTGGTTTTGATCGCCAAGCGGTCTTTAAATAAATAAATAAATAAATAATTATTTTTGCTTTATTTTTTTAAAATTATATACGTTGTTACAACAATAATTTAGTATCTATCCCTCCTCAAATATTTCCTATTACGGCTTGAGTCTGACCTTATAAATAAAAAAAACCAAACAAAGACATAGATCCATATTTTTTATGCATCTCTATTGCTACAGTTCTTAGACTCGGCTAGGAAGTAAAAAAAAGTCAAAAACACGTTTTTTAGGTAAAAAAATTTTGGTTTTCCAGGTCAAAATATTAAACCCCACACCCTCAAATTTACACTAGTAGTACAGTACTTTCCGGTTATAAGAAACACGGTTTTAAGAAATTTTCGGATATAATAAACGTTTTCGCCAGAACAAAAACATTTCCGACCCCTTCCATGTATTTTTTAACTGTTTATAACAAATTCATTTATAGCGAAAATTCGTATATAATACTGTAGTTTTAACTGTGCATATTGATTAATTATGGGCATCTTGAAGTTCATGCTCATCTGCTCATGCTCAATCCAGTTTCTTGCTAATAACTTTTTATTTAAACATTATAAATCAGTTCTGCACAATGCTAAATTATTTGACAAACATGCTAAACCTTAAATAAAGCTCTGCAAAAACTCTGCAAAAGTATTACGCAGTTATTTAAATCCTTTATAATGGCTTGTTTTTGCATAAATATGCAGAGTTTATGCAGAAGTTTTTCAGAGCCTTATTTAAGGTTTAGCATATTTGTTACATAATTTAGCATTTTGCAGAACTGATTTATAATGTTTCAATTAAAAGTTATTAAAGAAGAAACTGGATTGAGCATGTGCAGATTATCATGAACTTCAAGATGCCGATCAATATTCGAACTTTGTTAATTTATTTTTTTTAAATATTGTTTAGCATCCCATGCTAATTTTATTTCATCAAAAAAAAATTTAATTTAAATGTTTTTTAGTTAATAATTTTAACTTTACATTTTGAGCATGTGATAATGAGCATGAACTTCATCATGCCTAATTATGCAGTCCCTGTAAGGGTACTTAGTCAAGAAGGGTTTTGCAGTTACTTTTTCATCCATTTGTCCAACTTTGACTTAAAATCATTCAAATTTTTTGCTTGAACAACATCATTGGTAACAAACATTGTTCTTGGGGTACAGTTATTGTTTAATTCCTTTGTTAATTTATAGGCATTTCTTCAATGGGTCTGTGAACTTCAATTCACTCATTTCAATTCAGCTGAATTTCAATAACTTTTTTTCTAGATGAGATAAATTCATTCTGCAAAATGCTACAACCTATAACAAATTTGCTACACCTTAGATACCTGTCTGCAAAAACTCTGCAAACTCATTTCATATTTAATTATAAGCTTTTTAATGGGGTGCAAAATATGCAGAGTTTTTGCAGACAGGTATCTAAGGTGTAGCAAATTTGTTTAAAATTTAGTCTGTGGTTTAGTATGAATTCCGTATTTTATGTTAAATTCCTCTTTTAGTTTTGAGAAATTCCGAATTTTAGGCTTATTCCGTATTTTAGTAATTTCCATTTTATGGATTCCGTATTTTAGGGTCTAATTTCGTTCTGTTCCGGCGTTCCGTAATTGGATCCGTTGTTTTAGGTACAACCTAAAATTACTTGTCTAGTAGTTGGTACAGTGCTATAAATTAGAAATTTCTCCCACTACAGTTTATGCTAACACTTTAATTACAGTGAAATCACAGAGCTTCTTTTTTAAGCGTATGAAGGTCGAGTTAAGCTAACGGTTACAAGAAGAGATTATACTAAATTGTTTCAAGATACATTTATTTAGCAAACTCAAATATTAATTTTTTAACTGATAATATACTTTTTTTTTCCATTTCATTTAAAATAATGCTCGAATTTTGTTCGTTCAATTTTCGTACAAAAAAGAACTTTGATATTTTTAATTTATTCCAAAACTCAATCGTCGACTCTTTAATATACTTATCATCTTCTTTTAAACTTTTTAATATTTGCTCACTCAAATAAAACGGATCGTTCTTGTCATAATAACCAGGCCATCTAACATATGTAAAACATCCATTTGACGGTATACTTGAATTGTCTATTTTATTACGAGGACCATAGACTGCATAATAAGGCCAAAATTCGTCTTTGCATTTTCCATTAATATTCATTTCAAACCCTTTATTGTCGTGTTCGTCTAAAAACTTTCTTGCATCAGACCCATTTAAGATTATCCATTGATGATGTTTGACTAAATCAACTTGGTTTTTTGACAACCATTGGTTTTTATCAGACACACAAAATCTTGAATTTTTATCTTGGGAAAACTCGTTGAATAAATTCGAGAACGATCGAATTGGAACTGCATTACACGACAAAAATATGAACATATCCAATGAATTATTTGTCAACGATTCTCTTATTAATTGAACCATCGGGCTAACTAGATCTTCACACCATAACGATGGAACATGTCTAACTAAGTTTATGTCAAATGAATTAAATGTTATGTTCTTACGAGTCGATGAGTGTAGATAAACTTTAAACGAATTTTTACCATGTGTGAGTTTAGCATCATTAAAAAAGTCATTCCATATAATTTTATTGTAAAATTTGTTTTCGCACATGAACAAAAAGTTTATCCTCGGTTTATCGAGAATATTAGAGTTAATATTTACATTTGAAATGAATATGTAAACGGAAAAAAGTAAAAAAAGTATAGTTAGCTTTAATAAAATTCTACTCATAATGATTTTCTACAAAGAGACTCTCGGAATATTTTTTTTTAAAGTCAACAAAAAAAAATGATATTAAACATGTGACAAAATATGTTGCATTGAATCTTAAGAAAATTAATTTTACTAAATATTAAAGCTCCTGGTTAGATTTTTGAAAACAAACAAGTAATCGATAAATACAGTTTTTTTAAGGAGCCCAAAATCATAAACCTTACTTGAGACCTTTTTCCTCGCTCTTTCTCTCTCCAATCATTACGGACAATTATTAATAAGGCTTTAAAAATTCTAGACATCATAACCGTAATCTACGTCATCGGAAACCCTAAAAAATCAATTACCGTAAAACCTCGCGAGGTACCCCATGGGCAAAACCTTGAATTTTATTTTTGCCCCATGGGAAAAATTTACTTTTAACCCTTAGAGATTGGGTACTTTTTTTGCCCCTGAGTTTAGACATAATCTTTCTTGACCAGAGAGGCCATTAACCCTAACAGACCAACAAACTTAAGAGAAGTAATAGGAGAGGTAGAGGTCGAGGCAGAGACTGTGGTAGAGGACGAGGGACATTTCGTGGTAGAGTTACTTCTTAATGGACTGATGTTAATTAAAAACTTGAATCTTTTTTCGACTACTTTGTCTCCTTTTGGCTCAAAAGAAGCATTGATTATGAGATTTGCAACTACATATGGTCCACGAACCAATAACCATCTTGAAGGCTTTCATGCTAAGGTGAATCGATGCTTAGATAAGCATCACCCATGGGTTAAAAAGAAGAGTGTTTAAGATTTATCCTAGGGGTATTTTTGGACGATTTTTATGTTTTTTAAAGGTATGCCCAAATGTTTAAACTCGAACACCTACTTGGACCCCAGTGGGGTGCCTCGCGGGGTTTTACGGTATTTAATGCGGGTAAAAAATAAAAAATTTCACACACCAACCCTCTTCTTTCTACAACCTAATGATAAGGACATCGTCATCATCATTCGATCTCTTAAACAGACAGCGGGATGTTTTTACTTATTAGATGTATCTAGCGTTGCTTGCCTTGGTTTAACCACTTGCTGGCTCTGTTCATACAGACTATATGTTCTTATTGGTTCATGTGTTTGTTGACGAGGAATATGTCCAACCCAAGTCAGTTGTCTCTTTGAAAGTTTCAATGAAATTGGTATTTGATCAGGCAATGTGAAGATGAAAATGTGATTGTCGAAAGTCATAATTGTTTTACAAAACTAGTGATTAGCCTGCAGTTTTAATCTGGTGCCAGGGTTTCTACTGGGAGTACTCTCTTGCATTATTGAGTAGCGACTCGTTATTATGCTTTGCTTAAACACATAATATCTCATGATCGGAAAAAGATATTTATGATCTGAAGTAAAAAGCATTTCCTTATTTTTGCAAAATATCTCGACCCTTCTTTTTCGTTGATTTTCATTCAGCTCATGGGTGATCCAATGCGAAGACAATTTACGTAAATTAAGATGATCGTGCACGATTCGCCTGATTGTTCCACGACTCAGCCGAGTCTCAGTTTCAGTTAATGTATAGATATCCTCGGGTTCAGCTGATAATATGAGTAGAAAATTATAAGGGATAAGCAATGACTAATTTATTTGATTAAAAATGACACTATCAGGGCTAAAACAAATTCTTAAAATATCTTTAGCTTCATTAACCAAGTCCATATTTTCCATAATCTCTTCATCGTCCATCAACTTGACAATCTTGGTCAATAACAAACCAATTGATGGATGATTTTCAGGTAAGTATGTCCTTAACATAAAATGTGGGTTTTAAGTCTAGTGTAAAAACAAAATAAAAGAGTTTTACTTGTAAGCTGGTAAAATATTCTGTCTAGCTATTTTAGCCGCTTGTTTAAACATATTTGAATTTAAATAAATCTCTAATAGACATTCATAAAGCTTAACCAAATAAATATTCGACTCGTTTTCTAATTTATTTATCGTTGTTTCAATCATATTTATGTCCGTACATTTACTACTTCTTATCGAATTAATGTCATTAAATAAATCTAACAAATCTTTGTTATCTTGTCGCGTTGACTCTTCTTCGTACAAACAACATCTAATTGACTCATTATCGCACAAATCTTTTTCAATTACAAACAAACTTTAGGGATCTTTGAATCATTTTTTTTAATTTTCATTTCGACATAAACAAAAAATGTTTTTTCTTATCTTTTTGTCTGTGTTACACAAAAGTGATTCTCTTAATTACGATCAATATTTTCCATATTACATTGAACCTGTTCAACAGGAGCATAAAAATTTTAACATATGCCCTGAGTTGTTTTATTTTTTTAATTATGAACCGTTTATTAAATCTCAACCGTTTACTCTAACCCTTCAACATTTACCCGATAAAAAAATTAGTTTTGATAAACGTAAAAAACGAAACATATCAAAATTCAAGTCTCAATTGAAACAAAATTATGATAAAAAATATGATGTCCCACCAGTTATGCCGTCTGATCTTCAAAATGATGAATATTTTATAGAAGAAACCCACGATAATCAAGCAACTGGACCATTTTTTTCTATCATATCCCAAACTTATGAGACTTGTTGTTCTCTAAACATGAATCGACTTACCCCAGTTAGACTCAAAGACGATGTTACTTTGTACAAATTTTTATTCGAAACATACGCTAATGAGACACATGTTTTACATTATAAGACAAAAGGGATTTTTTCAGTCTTTGAACTTAATCAAGTTGTTAAACCACATAATTTAGTTGAAATAATGAGCTCGTCTTCGTTTTATCTAATCACAAAACGTGAACACAATGGAGCGCCTACGTTTACACCAATAGCTATTACAATACTTGTAAACGCATGGCCTATTTTAGTCTTCTTGTTACTAGCTAATGCCTACGCAGCTATTTTTGTATGGTTCTTAGACAAGACTTTAAAACAAAATCAATTTCCGAGACAATTTTTAAAAGGTACTGGATACAGTTTTTGGTGGTCGTTTATAATTTTTACAGCGACCAGGTAAGACACAGGTCTTATTTTCCTAAAAAACGAAATAATTTAATTTTTTCTATTAAAGTCTAGCTCCTCGTATAAACATAAAAAATTGTCTCATTCGATTTTTTACAATCATATGGATGTTGATAAGTTTGATTATAATAGTTGTTTTTATATCAATGTTCACAAGTCAATTGACTATTTACGGTCTAAATGGTCAAACACTTAACGAAAAATTGATTGGTCTTAACAAATTTTCGGGCGATCGAAACTGGTTGGATCAAGAAAATGCGTTTGCTGTTGAATATGATTCGTTAGATGAGATGTTTATTGATTTAGACGAGCAAAAAATCGATTACGTTCTTTTAGACAATGTTTTTGCTAATTTTTATTCAAAGTTGATAAATGAAAAATTCTACGTAGTCAAACAAGTACACAGGCATAAAAGTTATAATGTACTTTTACGGGGGTTTAGTCAAGAACAGACTAGTTGTTTTCAAATAACGTCGAATTTAATGTTCCAGTTATGGACTCGACAAAATATGACGCTTAATTTTGACAAAATTAAAGACAAATCTAAATATTTTAGTATTACTGATGAATTGTTGTACCCTCAACGGAACACGATTTTATTCATTTCGGTGGGAATCCTGGCAATGATATTAATTATTGGAATCGCTTGGGAAATAACTTGTATGAAACAACCAGGACTATCGAGTTTTAAGACAAATCAAGGAGGGTTATTGAACAGTAATCAAGCTTTGAGTTGTGTATCGAGTAATCAACATAGACCTCGTTTGCAACGGATTGGTTATAACTTACCAACTATTAATGAAAATGAAACATTATCGAGACCGAGTGAACCAATGTTTAACACGTCTGTTTTAGATAATATATCGAGTATTCGAAACACGATTGCGAGCTTGTTGAACTCGTCTGAATGTGCTGATCGTTCTGTCAAATTTAACCCATTGGTTCATAATTTTTATTATTCCGGTTCGAGTCAAAAGTCTTCGACTGAAGCGTATGATCAAGCGTTGATTAATGCTCGTAATCAAGCAATTCAAAATCGATCGATGTACACTAATGAGTTTTTAACAGACCCTCCTAGTTTTGAAGAATCTGTAAAAAGTCGAAGTTACCCAAAACCCGATTACCAATTAGACGAGTCTTATTTTAAAGCAAGTAAATTTGAGTTGACAAGTTCATCAGCGAGTTCATCGTTTAAAACAAATGATACTAATGTGATTAATAATGAAATGAGTTCGACTGACGATAGCTTAGAAATAAAAGTCCAAATAACTACTGAACAAAATTCGAATAGTAAAACTGAATCGTTACTTAATAATACTCTAAGTCTTTTACCCGAAACTTTTCGTGAATTACCTCGAAATGAATCGTTTTATTTAAACGAAATATCCAGCATTAAATTATAACACTTAACTTACCAATTTTTATAGATTTTTTTTTCCATTTTAATGTTATCAATTTTTCATCCTTAAAATAATAAAGTTATTTAAATAATCAAAAATTTTTTTTTTTTTTTTTTTTTTTTTACTAGGTCTATTTTTTGGGTGCACCGAACACATTTACATTCGAAATAATAATTTCTCAAAAGATAATTTTGACGGTCTTTTTTAGTCATTAAAATCTCGCAATACGAAATAAAAGGTTTTTCATTTAGTTCTAGATCACGTATTGTTCGAACATGGGCTTTAATACCATTAAAAGTAACAATTGAATTTGGTTCACATGAATGATCCAATGATGATATACTCAAATATATGCCTGAACCAATCGATTCGGACAAATCAAAACTACTTATTACCAAACTGTTTATGATCATCTTAAAACGATGGATAGACAACGATAATTTTTACGGTTGGATGGTAAGATAAAAAAAATATTAAATACTTTTCCGAACGCTGAGATAAGCTCTTTGATAGTGAATTTAGAAACAAACTCAATTCCCATCAACTCTTTGATTAAACCCATACTTTTTTGCATCACTTTAACACGCTCAATGTCTTTAACCAAGTCGTCATAATCTAAATAGGGGTCATAATTTTGATATTTAGTTAAGTTTAGGGTATTAACTTACGGTCGATAAGGGAGTCGAAAGTCTTGACTTTATAAGTATCAGGTTCGTTCGATTTATTGTTCTTAAAAATAGTTATTTAATTACAAGAAGAGAAGTATTGCTAAAAGTTTACAATTTTAGATTGGATTAGAAGACGGAGAAAGAGACGATTTAAATCGTTTTTGAATTCATTTTCAAGTTTTTTTTCGCACATAAACTTAACGAATTGATTACACTCGTGTTTATGAATTGACCAATCGGATCGTTGACATGTTTGACCACAATAGTGCATGTATTTACATTTTGAACATTGTAACAGTTTTAGAGATCTTTTAAGAAAGGGTCATTAAAAATATATTTCAACAAGTTTTAAGTTAAATTACTCTCCGAAACAATAATCGCAGAGATGTCTCTTTTTTTCAGCATTCAAACAATGGACAAATGGAATCGATTCAAAAATAGATGTTGATTTTTTTATGGACATTTTTATTTGAAAAAAAAATTCAAAAAAATAAATTATTCAATTTTTTTAAATGTAAATTTTATTTTGCTTTGGAAATTAAAGAATTTGAGATATAAAAAAATATTTTCCCACACCGGGAATCGAACCCGGGCCGCCTGCGTGAAAGGCAAGAATCCTAACCACTAGACCATATGGGACCATATTAAATCAACTCATAATCTGAAATTTAGTCAATAGTTGTTGAATTTTAAGATCAGTTAGGAATAAATGAACAAGAGAACTAGAGATTTCTAACGTGAACAAGAGCTTTTTAGCTTTAAAGAGGTGTATTTAGTTATACAACATAATTTACCAATTGTGAGTACTTCAATGCTTAAAAATAGCACATCCGACAAAACCTGGGTATGGTGATTTTATGAGTTTTCGCCCTTAAACGTGTGCTAAGAATTTTTTTGAATTGAGTAAAACACTTAGGTATGTGTAAAATTTATTTCTCTATAAGAATTGATATCATAAAGCTAGCGTACATGGTTATTTTAAATAAATACTAATCATTTACTAGTGGGACCTTTTTCAAGAGACAGCACCCTCTATGCTCGAAATTGAATTTTTTCATGCTTGAATATTTCTGATGGAATATAGGATTTTCACAAACGGAGATCACGAAAATAAAGTCAGATTTTGGAAATACCAATGCTCTAATTGAGTCGGAACCCTTGACATCTCAAGGATTAGTCCTACTAATTGTGTTAAATAATATCCTTATTTTCGATTCAACTTTTTATTAAATCAACAGTTCACAGAATATTTTTTATCTTTCAATACACCTCCAATAAAAAAATAGAAATAACTGTAGATCTGTATTTTAGTAGCGTGGGACGAGAGTCGGTCGGATGGGAATAATAAGTGAAACGGTTACTTGTTGTTTGGTCAACGTTTATTGATAAATAAAATTAAAATCAAAATTAAAATAAAACTAATAATGAAAATGAAATCATAAATTAAGTGAATATTACATCATTTCTTCACTTAAAGTTTTCAAAAAAATTTTTTTGTATTTTTTTGTATTTGTTTACTTTTTTTCGTTTTTTTTTAATAACGTCCTCGCACTGGATCCTTGTATTCTTTCTTTAGGGAATTAATTTAATTATCCCCATAGTTGTCCCTCTACATACTGTACATCTTCCGTTTCGTCCAACATTCACAAAACCTTCCCAGCATCTTTGGCTACATACCGCGTCACCACACGGGTGTATCACAAACTATTCGTCGTATTTCTAAGCAAATTGGCTTTAAGATTATTCTTTCTATTAGCCGCTTCCACCAATTTAGTAACGTGGGACGAGAGTCGGTCGGATGGGAATAATAAGTGAAACGGTTACTTGTTGTTTGGTCAACGTTTATTGATAAATAAAATTAAAATCAAAATTAAAATCAAAATTAAAATCAAAATTAAAATAAAACTAAAAATAAAAATAAATAAAAGCAAAATAAAAAGTGAATTGCAACGCGTGATTCTCATGAATGCAACCCGTGCATTTTAACATAAAATTATCAAATAAAATACAAGTCTCATTTAAAACTTGTTGCCTTTTCTTTTACACAATCTTTTCACTCACTCCTTAAAACAGTATGTTTATTTTATTATAAGGGTCTAGTTTGATACCAAGGAAATTTGGACTGGGTTCTAGAGGAATTTCACTGTTATCTAGTTTGAGGTTTAATTTGAAGTTGACTTCATAGTTTTTCCGTTGCCCTGCTGTAGTTAAGGTGGTGTAACATGTTTTCACACGATTTATGCGGAAGCCTCACGTAAAACAAAATTCGATGATCTTATCAGTAGCTGATTGTAGGTTTGTTTCGAGTTCTTCTATCGATTTTGAGGTTATGTGTAATCTGTAATCTGTAATCTGAAATCTGAAATAAAGGTTCTGTGCGATCGATGCTTGAACCTTTTATTTTTTTAATCCGAATTTTTTCTTCAATTTTTCGGTTTTTCAGACTATCGATTAACCGAAATTTTGAAATAAAATAATCCCTTTTAAACATGTTGGTTCAAAAGTGACTGGGCTCATTTAGAAGATCTCATCGAGTAGAACAAAGTGCAAAAAAAATTTAAGAAAAATTCAAATTTTGGGCTCCACACCATGGTTTGGTTTTATTTAAATTATAAGTTTTGCTTTCATAGAATACCTTAAACCCCAAATAGTTAAAATAAGCCCAAGGTTAATCAGTTCATGTTTGAAACGATTCTTTTTTAAATAACGGTTTTAGCTAGCCATATCAAAATCAGAGGCGATAAATGAAAGCAGCAAGAGACTGAATGCTTTTTTTTTTACAAAATTAATTTATTAAACAAGTTTATAACTTTTTTGTTTCTATCAAACATTACAACGGTTTAAAAAACAAAAAATCAAATTTTTAACTTAAACATTAATTAAAATTCAAACTTTTACAAAAAAAAAATACTCAAACGGAAACGAAAAAAATCAAAAAAATCTAAATTAATCTAAGAACAATGTCTTTGTACATTTCGGTTTGTTCACATTCCAATTTTTGTTTTGAACACATAACTAAACTTTGTTGAAATAACTTTACTGCAAACTTTCTACGGGTAATACCTCCGTACACGCCTAAATCGGCCTCTCTAATTATATTCTGTAACACAGGGGTTTCGTATCTTTCCTCTCGAATTTGTATCTCATCAACTAAGATTTTTTCATACGACTCCATTTCTGGTACTTTCTCAGGACTTGGGGGTTGGACTACTATAGCTGGGGTTTCTTCGTACATTGGCGGTGCTAACACCGGAGGCACTTCAAATTGTTCTTGAAACTGTTCTTGAATTGTATTTGACTCTTCTAAATGAACCCTTGACTCAAATTCACCTTCTTTTGTTTTTGAAAGTTTTGCATGCTCTAACGATTCGTGTTCTAAACGAGTCGTGCTTTGACGTTTTTGACCACGTTCAGTAGTTTCAACTACATCCCGTCTTTGTTCTAACAAACTTTGAGTCTCTTCAACTCTTTGTCTTGACTCAGTTGTATAATAAAATTCATCTGTTTCAACTCGGGTTGTTTTTAAACTTGTTTGCATTAGTCGGCATTTTATATTTCTTAACAAGTCTCGGTTCGGAATCAAGCGAGGTTGTCTCATTAACAAACTACTCGGGTGCTTTAACAGGTCTTGACTAATGTAATCTATACGAAGATTCGTTTCGGCAGTGTAACGTTGAAATTGTTCGTCAATATCAATTGACTCTTTGTCTTTATCCTCGATTCGTTTTAAACGTTTTGACATTTCTTGTTTCGGTATCTGAGTCACTTCGTCAATTATCAACCCTCGTTTTTTTTCTCTACGAACTTTCTTTGGGATTGTGACTTCAAGAACAGTTGTCTCAGGTACAGGGGCAACCTCAGGAGGGACAGTCTCTTGGACAGCCTCTGTAGGTGCCTCTGGAAAAGTGACTTCGGTTGCCTCTGGCAAAGGTGCCGCAACAGGAGGTTCAAAAAAAGTCTCTTGGTATAATTCAGGTATACCAAGATGAGGCGGTGGTATAAATGACTCCATTGGCGGAACATTTTCATCATGTTTTCGAGCTAATAAACTTTCTAACTCATCATAGATTGTAGTCTCTTGAAACCGACCCTCAGTCAATTCAGCTCGTCTTATCTGCTCATTTGTGCTTAACTCTTTAAACGGAATTCTCGGTTGTAACCGGTCAAGTTGTTTAACAGTCGATGTCATTTTTGTTCGTTCTAAATTTTGAACATTAAAAAAAGTATCTTGTAAATTATCGTGTAAAAAAGCCATTCCAGTATCAAATTGAAAGTCTTCGCTTTGAATCACAGTCACTGGTTCTAAGAATTCTTCTTCGACTATTGATATCCTTGGTGCTGGTGTTTTCTCTAGTTCAATTCGTTCCAAGTTACGTTCTAAACGTTCTGTTTCCAACTCATAAAAAGTCTCAAACGAAGTCATCAAATCCGGTAAGTTCTCTTTAAGGGTTATTATTGTTCGATCGACTTGTTTCGACACCTTTTTCGGTGTCTTACGAGGCGTTTCTTTCGGTTTTTTAAAAACTAATTTTTCATTTATATAACATTTATGGATCTCTTGTCTCAAATAGACCAAGTCGTCTTTAAGAAAAAATTGTTTAACAAACAGTCATGAGGGTGTTCTTAAAACTTACCGTAAATGTATTGATTTTGTTTTTTAACAAGAACACAAAGACCGTACATTAGATGAGATGAAATTAATAATGAAAATTTAGGTCTGTCTTCACGACCGTTAAGGACAAACTCAATTATCTCTTGGCTGATAAAAAAAAAATTTTAAAGTTCAAGCTCGAGTATCAAAGGGATTGTTACCATTTTTTGGTCAAGTTCAAATGTATGACTTCGATTTTAGAGAGTTTAGCAGGATGATGAGCAGCGAGCCATATAGTACCAAATCGGCCTTTACGTTTAAACAAGTTATGTTGAAAGTTCATGTCGAGAGGAAAGCCAACAAAATAAATTTAACAAAAAAAAAAAATTTTATTTTTAACACAAAAAAAAGTTCAAGTTCACTTTCAAGTCTCGCTGTGGTTTTGATTTGAGATTTTTTTTTTATTAGGAGCTGATAGATTTGTCTTTTTGTTCAAAGAGACATGGTTGCATTAAATATTGAAATTGTTGATGTTATAGTCGATGGTGGTCGTAGACTTTTATTACCAGTCAAATAGGTCAAATGAAAACATAAAAATAATAGACTAACGCCTAAAAAGTCACCAATTGCTGTTAGTAGAGGTATACACATGTTGTCTGGGTTTAAATTCCTTCGCCAAAATACATGTACTGAAATGTAACATAGAACCAATAGAAAAACAACCTTTTTTTAAAATAACTTTTAGTTTGGTTTTTGCTCAAAAGATTTTTCAACGTACTTGTAAAAAAATAAACATTAAATAGAACACAACTAAAGATGCAGTCAATTGTGTATCACTAGTCGCTTTTTTAATGTAATAAATAACAAAAAAGAATAATGTATGTCCCGGTAGAGTTAGACCAAGAAGGACAAGACCTGTTTTATGCTCTGGATCTAAAACAAAAAATTTTCAGAAAAAATTTTGAAATTTTTTTTTCAAAAAAAAAATACTTCTTGGTGATAAAAATGCATCTGACGGAAATTTGTAGTACTTTTCGGGTGCCCAATGAGCCCATTTACCCATATCGCCTGTCTTATGTAACGATGTTGACAATTTAGACGCGAAAATTCCAACTAAATTTCCACCAACTCCATTCACAACTGGCTGATATATAGCAATACCATCATAATACCTAATCGCTGTCTCTAATAATATACCAGCCATGCTACTTATTATCATGGCTATTATAACCGGTATCCAACCGTGATACAATGTCTCTCTAACAAATTCGTTCTTATAACAATATTTTATAAGAAATGGTATCATAATTATGAACACTAAAATTGCTATTATGTGAATCCAAAAGTATTTTTTAGCTTCAAAAAATCCCGTACCAACCGATGCTAGTATAGCTAGTGTTACTAAATCACCTAGACTTGCTGCTATTGGTGTAGCTATATTATCTGGATTGATACGAAATCTCGCTGATATAATTATAATAAACATAATAACCCCGCCTAGGAGTAGACTCGCAAATGAAGCGGTGGCAACACTTGTGCCTATTAGAATTAACAAATTTGACGGGTTGAATTTTTTAGCAGTCGCAAACTCGGTTATACAAGCTATGAACGATGCTAAAAATCCGACTACAATTGATTGAAGTTGAGTGATTGCAAAATTTCCTAGTATCGCTTTACGAGTCGTTTGTCTGTCATTAATTTGTTTAAGATTGACTTGGGTTGATAGACGTGATGCCAACGTCATCTCAAGATTCCCTTTCAAGCCCAATAAGGCAGGTACTAGAACAATTACTTCTTTAACCTCGATGAACAAAGGCCAATTTTGTACATAATCGAAAAGAACACCAGCGCCGACCATACCAAAACCAGCGATTAAAAATGGAATTACAATTTGTAAGAGTGTAATGTTCCATTTTTCTTTGTTGTGTAATTCAATTAAATTTTCTAGCTGTTGCTCGGATTGAGAACGAGCGTTCTTAAACGGATCAATCGAGTCTATTTTCGGATGAATTTTGTTCAAACAAGTCTCTTAAACACAAAAATTATAAAGATACTAAGAGTTGATTTACAAAAAAAAAGGGTTACCATTTAACTGTAAATTCATGTTGATTTTAAATTAAGATTTTTTTATTTTTAGCCTAAAGAATTTCATCTAAACTTAAAACTGGGATTGAAAAAATATTAAATAAAACAAAAAAAAAACGTTATCACATGCTTAAAATGAATCTCCTTCTAATTTGCGTCATTATTTTTTTTGGGAGTTCTGATAAAACAAGACGAACTTATCGGTGCTAAATAAATATTTAACCATTTAGTAGTTGAGTTTTTTCAAAAATTTATCTAACCCAGATTAAGGGTTTTGTTTTGAATTATTTGCTTTGGTTTGTTTGTGGGAAATGTCGCTTGACTACCTGACGTCTTATTAGTCGATTCATACAGTCCTATTATTAAACTAGACTACTTTTTATATAATTTCATTTTCGTAATTTTAATATTTAAATTGTAATGATATAAAGAATAAAATGTATAAAGTACAATTACATGATTTTACCTCAAGTCGTGTTTAACTTTATGACTAGAATTATTATTGAAAATATGATTTAAAAATGATTCAAACTAATGAATTCAATTATAGAAAGCGTATTTATCTAAATTTTTTGTTGATCTAAAATTATTTTTTTGCTTTAAACAACAAAAAAAAAGTGCTTTAGATGTAAGAAAAACCGATAAGTTCATAAAGTTCGTTTTACAAAAGTCCGAGTATTAAGTTGACATGTTTTTTTCATTCATATCATAACTTTTAAAAATAGATAGATAAGTTTTCTAAATTTAGACGGTATCATTTAGAGTATGAAAGTTATCCAAGGATTAAAAGTGACATTTTTTGTCTTTCTTAACTCATGAAATTAAAATGAAGAAATTTTTTTAAAAATTTTTTTTTCTAGTTTGAATCAATTTGATGCCATTTTAAATAATTATGTCTCATATTTTATTTTTTTTGATTTAATAAATTTATTTTATTTTTAAAGTTTTTTTTTTATCTTTTTTTTTTTTGATGAAAAACATTCTAAATAAAAATCAAAATGATTAATTTATTTTTTCAGCAATATGCAAGTCTCATTTTCTCGATCATGGTCATGTTATTTGAATTTGAGAATATTTTCATGCAAAATTATTCATTCAATTTTCGGACCGGTTGTTGGTGTTCAAAAGAGGACTTTGACAATTTTCAACATAATAAATGTTGTTTTTGAAATGTAACCTAGTAACTACATTTACTAAGAACAGGCCCTGTTGATTTTATAAAGACGATTGCTCAAATTGGCTCAAATAAGTTGCGTTTTACTACAGGTTGCCGACTTTGGTCTTCTCAATTATACGGTGGTAAGTCCATGACACGCCCTTTTAGCTCTATTACACAAACGCAATTTCTGGCTATCTAAAATTTCTAAATTTTTGTGGCGTATCGTTGATTTTCATTCATGGGGATCCAATGAGTAGACAGTTAACGTAAATAGAGAGGATTTTCCAAGATTCGTGCAATTTCTTTCTTAGAAAAACTTAAAGAAATACTTTAAATACAACCATATACATTGCTCCACGCTTAACTCGACCTCGTTGGGACTTGAAAAAAGTCTGAGTTAACCGTCAGTCCGAGTTAACCGTAATAGAGGAAAACTGAAAAAAAAAGGCATAGAAAAAATCTATTTTCAAATCTTATTGTTTTGAGATAAAAAGATGGGTTGTAAGAAAACATAAAATTAACATAGGATGTTGTGATTTTTTCGTTTAAAATCTTTGTTCAAAATATCGAGTCATTCGTTAAATAAAAATGTGTTCATCCATACTTCAATGTTTGATAATTTACGCCTAAGTTAGACATGATTTAAATGTTTTTAAAACATCTTGGATTTTTTGATTTACCGATAACTACAGGTTTAAACTTCTCGCGTCCATCTGAATTACAACAAAACAATATCCTGACTCTCTATCAGTAATATTTTAATGTTAGCTTTTTCCATTAAAATCGGACTATTGATTGCAGCTTTTCTCGATCAAGCTTCGTTGAACCAGTCTAATGGGGGTGTTTCGATTTTTGGAGCAAGATTATGCATAAACCAAACTTCTTTCATGAAAGAACCAACATCGGGCATCAGGTCTTATAATGAAAAATGGAGTTTACAAAGTTTTCAAATAATTTTATTAAATAAAACTTTTAACAAAAAAGATTCGAACAAAAAAATCAAAAATTAAAAAAAAATTTTTTACAAAAAATATAAATAAACTTTTTTTTTAAACATTTTGTTTGTTTGATAACTAAAAAAAAAACAAATGACGGAAGAAGAATCTACATTTAGTTTAAATCATTTATTATTAAACGTTTGTTGTGTCAACAATTGTGATAATTTATCTAAATTTTGCATAAAATCATTTAACAATTTACTTAAATTATTTAAATCGTTTGAATCCAAGCTATCTTGTGAACCTGTTTTGGTTGAATTAAAATTTTTAATTTTAATCGATAGTTGTTTTAACTTTAAAAATAAATCATAATTTTGTTCATTCGATAGTCCATTTAAATTATTCATTTCAACATTTATTTTTTGACAAAAATTGTCTTTATACTCCATAAACGTTTTAAACTCTTCTTCATTTGATGAACCCTTTTTTAAATTTCGCAATTTTTGAATAAAAACTTCTAAATCCTCTTTTATTAGTCTTAGAATCAAAAAATGGCCTGTACTACTTAAACTAGTGCTCGAATTATTCAACGGTAAAAACACACCAGTCTGTTTGTATTGACTTGGCTTAATATTAAACGATGCATACTCGATCGGTTTAAGTCTATTTGACTCTGATTTTCGTTGTAACGAACTTCGTTGAAAAGTCTTTTCAGTCGAACTGTTTGATCCTGACGATGTTGTTGATACATCATCCAACTTTTTATCGTCTAAATCATTAACTGATTGAGACCGTTTTTCATCTTGATTATCCTCGTTTAATTTTTGATTTATTTTACAAAATACTTTTTGTAATTCGGTTTCCTCTGGTTCGAGTTTTTGTATAATTCTACTTTTTGGACGTTGAATTGGTTGAATTGAAATTTTTTTTTCGGTTCGTTTCTCTAAATTATCAACGTCTTTGAACGAACATGAACGTTCTGGTGGTTTTGGTGGTTGAGTTTTTTTTGACTGAAAAGAACTCAATACAACTTGGTTCGTTTTGTTTGGTAGTGTGGACGAATTGAACTCTTTATGGACTGTTTGAACTGTTACTGAACTCGCCTCGTGAAACATGTTTTCAATTTCTTTGTAAATCTCAGAAAATGTTGGACGATTAAAGTGTTCCCATTGCCAACACCGTCGCATAAGTTCATAAACGTTTAGTGGACAGTTATCGGGACATTCCATTCTGTAACCCGAGTCGAGTAGATGATAGACACTCGCAAGCTCAACGCCTTGATATGGAGATTTACCATAAGTCGCAATTTCCCATAATAACACTCCAAACGCCCATACGTCCGATTTACTAGAGAATTTATTGTAAGCTAAGCCTTCAGGCGCCGTCCATTTGATCGGGAATTTAGCCCCAATATGAGCTGTGTACTCAGACTCTCCATCGTTTGTGTCCGGTGTATTAACAAGTCTCGCTAGACCAAAATCAGCTACTTTAACCAAATGATTTTCACCAACAAGACAATTCCTAGCCGCCAAATCTCTATGTATAAAATTTTTCGATTCTAAATAATTCATTGCTGAGGCTATTTGTAATCCAAAATACAACAACACATTGAAACTCAAATCCTCTTTATTCGAATTTCTTAAATAATCCAGCAAATTTCCGTTCGGCATGTACTCGGTAATAATATAATATGGAGGTTCACGAGTACAAATACCTAATAATTGAACTAAATTTGTGTGTTTCATCTCCTTCATGATTGCAGCCTCAGCTAAAAACTCTTGTAAACACATATTCTCTTCTTTTAGGGTTTTAACCGCTACGGTTTTGTTATACCTCAACCATATGCCTTCGTACACATCACCGTATTGACCTGAACCTAGTTTAAGCCTCATTTGTATCTCGCAACGGTCTAGTTCCCATTTATCAGCACCATCGTTTAGAACATCGGCTGGACTGAACGAGTACAATTGAGGCTTGTTCTTGAGCTTAGCAGC
Organism: Brachionus rubens; assembly: GCA_022207745.1. NCBI lineage: Eukaryota > Metazoa > Rotifera > Eurotatoria > Ploima > Brachionidae > Brachionus > Brachionus rubens. The sequence continues at coordinate 4,198,553 of JAJVHD010000005.1, forward strand.
CGGGTAGAGAAGAGTGGTCGTAAGGCCATCGGCTTCGATTGAATGATGATGAATCAATTCGGCTAGTGTTGAAAATTTCGATTCTTTAGAAACAAAGTACAAGCTCATACCGTTGGGTAGATCATCTCGACTGATCCGATAATGATAAACCCTACCCTCATAACGTAACGATATAGACAATTGATTTTGACAAGTCTCAGATTCTCGTACTAGAAACGATCCATTTATACCCGATGATAACAAATATTCAGCTTTTACTCGTTCGATTTTGCCATGATACCACGCAAAGTTGTCCAATTGATTGAACTGTTTGATATAACTAGCCGGTACCCATCCAGATTTATGAGTATGTATGTTACGAACTTCGCACCACTCTCGGGTTTTGTTATAATTTAAAACGTTTAGACTATCCCCTTTTTGAATGTTTAAATGTTTGTCTAAATTACATTTGTAATCGTATAAAGCTATGAATATTTGATTGGTATCAGGTGGGTGTAACAGTGGCGGTGATGATTGTAACAAATTTTCTTTTGATTTAGTCCGATTTTTGGATAAATTATTAGCATGAGAAAATCTAGTGGTATTCAATGGTGTGCTTGGATTCGATTTACTTATACTTGAACTTGAATTACCCATTTTGTTGTTGTTTTTTAGTTATTTTATTTTCTCGACTTTTTGTTTCTATCGAACATTTCTTACTAAGAGAGAGAGAGAGAGAAAAAAAAATCTAGAATTATATTTTTTTGATCGATCGACCCTTTTAAAGAAAGAGAGAGAAAAAAAGAATATCTAGTCCATTTTTATTCTAATTTATTCGAAAGACTTAATAGACACGGGTCTTTTAAGACCGTCTCAAAAATAAAAAAAAAAGATCGATTTATTTAAAATGTTAAAAATATAAATATGGTAATTTTTGATTAAATTATTACTAATTAATAATAAAACGAGTGAATGAATTTATATTTGATTGTAACTTTTTTTTTTAATATTTTATCATTATTAATAGCGAGACATGTTTTAGTCTTGTTAATGTTTTTGCTTTTTGTTAGGGTAATTAGTCATTAAAAAATGTTAGTTATTTCAAGGTAAGTTAATTCATGACTTTTTTTATTTTTTGTCATGTTTGTTTCTAGCTATTAACAACAATCACTATGATTACACATGTATTGTAAAATAGTTGTGTGACTTTAGCGTTCAGCAACTCAACAAAATCACAAATACATTTTCAACTTATGTTATTCTATTATGAAAGAAGTGTTAATAATGAGAGTGAAATCCTATCGGGAGCTTTTTTTTATTAATTGAATTTGAAAACGTCAAATTAATAAATTTAAAAATTTTTTTCAATTCGTCAAAAATAAGTAAAATAAAATGGATTGTTGTGCAATGAGTTTATTATTAAAAAATATATATTTGACACGTTGCGGGCATACCATTAAAAGAAGAGT